>CM038219.1:16925480-17525480 GCA_021442155.1 Cymbidium sinense
TATTTTCTAATTTTTTTACACTTAGATGAATATTTGAAGATTTCATGATTAATTAGGTAATTAATCCTATTATAAACTAACCCCATTGTGGCATGCATGGAGGCATGCTTTCACGTAGCACAAGAATGGTCACAAGTTATCACATCACATGTCGCTGGCGCTATCGCTTTCTTCCCATCTATCCGATCAAGGATCGGATGGCTGAGACCAAGCTTGTAGTTCTTAAGGGTCAAAATGATGGATCTACGTGTCTTGATCATGGCCCATGATCCATCCCTAATTTTTTCTGTGGGAGATGGCCATCGTCCATCTTCTAGGAGAAGATGCAAGCTTGATTGTGCTCAGATTGAAACAAAATTCAACCCACACCATCTAAGAGTAAAGGGGAACACATCCAACAACTAGCTTTGCTTGGGGTCAAACTTCACTTCACAAAGGACCAAGAGGAGATGAAATTATGCTTGATTTAATGGCATACCTCCGGAGGCTATCATCGACGCTTGATTCCCTTGAAGTAGCTTTGTCTAGTGGAGATGAAGCCTTGTTGAAGTTTTGAGGTGTTGAAATTGGATGGATCTTTCTATAGGCCAAGTTCACCTTCAAGTGGGCCCGGTCTTGATCAAGAACACTCCTCCCTTGCTTGGAGAACTTGTGTGAAGGCTTGGGTGAGCTCTATTGAGTTCCTTGATGAAGCTTGCAAAGTGAATTGGACTGGTATTGAGTGTGGAGTGAGATTGAATTTTGCTTGAGCTCCCCGATTTTTAGTTTTAGAAAATCCAAAAATGGAGAAGAACAAATGGCTTGAGAGAGCTTGGGGAGACTTGGAAATGGTTCCTTTGTCTTCCCTAAGCTCAATCAAATTGGAAAGTGTTGAATTGAAATGAAATTAGGGGGAGTATATCCCCCCGTAGAGCAATAAGACAGTTAAAATTAGAGATGCCATTTTTGATCAATTGACCTCATGCAATGGATTGTTAGGCTATTTAGGGTTTGCACATGGTTTTTTTTTTTTTGCCAGAGGGAGGTAGTGGGGGAGTTGGCATGTGCTTAATTGAGTGGAGGAAAAATTTTCATGTGCTCAATTTGAAGGAAGTGGTCAATTTTAGCCTTAGGTTGGGTTAGGCTGACCCAAACTTATTGGGTCATGTGAACCATGTCCATTAGTGACCATTTGGTCCACTAAGAGGATGTCAAGTGTCAATGAGAAGGAATTGGCCAAATTCTAAGTAGTTTTTATTTTAGGTTACCCTATGGCCTAAAGGTAAATGGTCAGTTGACCATGATTTTAGTTTGAATATGTGTGGTATGATAGTAAAATGGGTTAGGCCAAATTTCATTGAATTTGGAGGTTGTTTGATATGATTTGGCTCATGTTGACCCATTTAGGTCAAAATGGGTCAACTTGGGTCAAGTTGACCAATTGATCAAATTGGGTCAAACCAAGGGTTGGGTCAAGTTCATATGACCATTTGAAATTTGGCATCTTTGGTTTGGTTCAATTTGGTTTAGATTTGAATTTGGTTCATTTGATTTCATTTAGGTCCGATGGATCAAGTTGAATTTGACCCATTTGACCTATTTGGGTTAGGTCATGGGTTGGTTTATGTTTGGTTGATCATTTTAAATTGATTGGTATCTTTTATGTCAAGTTGGGTTCAAGGTCAATTGGGCTAGGTTGGGTCTAGTTGGCCAATTGAGGCTTTGGTCAAGTTCAACAATCATTTTAGAATGAATTTGACCCATTGGTTTCAATCAATTTAGCTTATATCAAGTCTTTATACATTTTGATTTTTTAGTTCAAGTTGGGTCAAGTTGGTTCAAGTGGCCAATTGGGCTAGGTTAGGCTCAAATGTTGACTTGGTCAAGTTGAAACATTGATCATGAATGAGTTTTGATCAATGATTTCAATCAATTTGGCCTATAGTGGATTTTGGCTATGTTGGGTTTCATTTTGGCTAAGGGTTGACTTGGTCAACCTTAGGTTTGACTTGGTTTGACCCAATTTTGAGTGATTGATCATCTCATGATGATTGTTGACCATGATGAGAGGCTTAGTTGGGCTTAGTTCAATCCAATTTGGGTAGGATTAGAATTTGGCTCAAAAGGGGTACTTTAGGTCACTTTGGGTCAAGTGAGCCTAAGTTGGTCAAATGGCTTGTTCAAAGCTTTATTTGAGTTTGATTTAACTTACATATGGACTTATGATTGGAATATAAATACATTTGCAAGAGATTTTAAGTCAAATGGGTTTTAATTCATTTGATAATTTCAAGTTCAAAGGGTGAACATGAGCTTGACTTGGGTTTGATTTTTTTGAATTTAGTTTTGGTTTGGTGATTGAAGTTTGTATTTATATTTGGATTCATGATTGAAGGATTGATTGAATCATGAATAAAAATTAAGGGTTTGGCTTGATTTGAATTGGATTTGGCTAAGTTCAAGACTTGAAAGGCTTAAGGTTTTGATTAAATTTGAGTTTGATTTTGGAGTTGGTTTTGATTGTTTGAATTTATATTTCATTTATATATGTGAATATAAATGAAAATATAAATGGGTTATGAGAAAATTTCATGAATTTGAAGTGATTTGAACTTGATTTGGGCTAAGTCCATAAGAGGGGATCAAAGGACTTAGGAAAGATTTTTGGAATTTGGTTTTGATTCTTTGGGTTTAGTTTGATTGATTTAAATTTATATTTCATTTATATATGTGAATATAAATGAGAATATAAATGGGTTGTGAGAGAATTCCTTGAATTTGAATTGATTTAGATTTTATTTAGGCTAAGTCCACAAGAGGGAATCAAAGGACTTAGCAAATATTTTGAGCTTGGAATTTCAATCATAGGCTTCAATCATAAGTTTCAATCAAGGGTTTCAATCATGTGGAATTGATTTGAGTTTGGAGGAAATCAATTAAGTTGGAATTGATTTAAGCTTTGATGTTGATTTGATTTGGAGTTTTACTTGAAGGAAGGAAGTAAGAAATGTTTAAAGCTATAGGGTAGGCAAATTTTCCTAACACCCCAAAGGCATGACCTATTCCTATGGCTAACTCCTTTAAGTCTCTAGGGCTAGGTTGAGTATCCACCTAATCACTTGATGTGCCTTAAGACTAAGAAACTCTTAAATTCTAAGAAAAGTCCTATGTCTAAGATGGAGGGGTTGAGAGCTCATCCTAAAAATAAGGTCAATAGTATCTGAATCAATAATGTAGAACTTGGCTTCTATCTTCCAGTCATCTATCTCTAATGGCAACATTATGGAGCCTAAAGCCCTCTCACCTTGCTCATTGAATCCTCTTAATAGCATATGATCTCCTCAGAGTTTGGAGATATCAATCCTCAGGTAGTCAAGAGTCTTTAGACTCATAATATTCACTGATGCACCTGGATCAACTAACACCGTGGAGAGTCTAAATCTACCTATGTCCATTGTGATGTAGAGGGGATGATTATGCTCAGTTATCCCCAAAAGAAGGTCTTCATTGGTGAATGTAACTCCACAGGATTCTCTTAAATAACATGCCTCCTCTTTAATAATGGTCAGTTAAGATAAGCATATTTCTGAATTTAGAAGGGCTATGATCAATGACTCCCTCATCTCTTTGGATAAGGCAAGGGCATCATATATGCTTAGCTTGGCTAGCCATTTTCTCAAGTGAGCGAAGACATTATAGTCAACTCTAGGCTGGTCCTCCACAAGCATATCTGTAGGAGGAGCATCTTGTGGAGGGGCTACTTGATCGCTAGAACCAATGACTTGTTTACCCTTATCCTGAGGTGCTACCCTAGGAGATAGAACTTTGCCACTGCGGAGATTGACTTCAGTGACTTCATGAGTTGGTTTAGTGGAAAGTTCTACCTACTCACCAGGTTCACTTATAGCTTCTCCTATAGGATCATTAGAGTTAGATGACTCCAAATCAATCTCAATGGGCGAACCTGAGTGATTTAGGAATGGATAATCTATTTTTAAATCAGAAGATGAAGAGTGATCAGAACTATAGTTATTATTAATTATACTTAGAGATCTATCTATAGGAATAAAATTAGGTAGATCATCAGAAGTGACAAAAATGTAAGTGGAATCAGCTCGCTTCATTGATTTCTTAGATTTGGATGGAGCTACAAAGTAGAAATCAAACAAAGTAAGCGGAGTGAGAGATTTGTCACCCCTCTCTGCTGATACAATATGGCTGCTAGAAGAAGAGCTGGCTGGAAGAACTGTAGCTGCAACTCTGGAAGGAATGTTGGAATTGATTGGTGTTTACGCTACTGTACTATCTCGGGTAAGTGGAGGTTATTGCTGCTGTTGCTGGGATCCTACCTCCCCCAAGTTGTCCTTAGCAACTTGCAAACCTTCCTTAGAGTTGGAGGTTTGAGCTGCTTCAGGCACCTGCAAGGATAATTTTCTAATCTTAGAAATAATTTTCTTGGAGGTTCAGCATAGGGCGATATCTCAACCTTCCTTTGTCTTAAGAGGATCACATGTGTTCCCAAGGATTACACTAACATAACTAGAAGATTATTTTTAATAAGTATTCCTTAGGTATGATAATGGCACCCAACTTGAAGCTACGCTCAAGCCAGTCCTTAAAGGTGATGCTATCTTCTAAGGTGTGGCCTACATGTGGTGGTAGGGGCAATAGCTTAGATCATGACTCTTGCTGACTTCCTCCGGCCTCTTAGGCTCTGGTAACTAAAAATTAAGCTTCTTTAAGAGATTCTTAAAGATCTTCCTGTCTACCTCCCTCTTGAATGAATAAGTTTTATTCAATCTATCGAGAAATATGTAAGTAATACACTCAGTAGGAATATTCTTTGTTGATGATGCTGATGAGGAGGCGGCGGTGGTAGCCGCTATGGTAACTGAGGTGGCCGGTATGATGGCTGAGGTGGTGGCAAAGGAGGTGGCAAAGGAGACTGTTAAGCTCAAGGCCTATCTAATTGAACCTTAGTTGTATGCTTCCCCTTGTCAACTATTGTGACTACCCCTAGTTTCTTTTCAAATGCCTTCTAAGGTCTGGGCTTGGTTGACTGGTCCTAGAAAGGCAATTTTACCTCTTCTTATAGACTAGCCACCTTGTTGATTAATTTCTCAAAGGTTTTCCTTGTAAAATGCTTGAGCGTGAAAGCAACTGGGCCATGGATTTTTTTAGGATAATCTCTATAGCGTGTTGTTCAGACAGCTGTGGTTCGCATTTCATACTCAAGTTTCGCCACCTGAGAATGTAATCAACAAGAGACTAGTCGGGGATTTGTGTCTATTGATATCACTTTTGGAGTGAGCTCTCAACTTCCTCATCATAGGTCTAGGGCTCTTATAGACACTAAGAGTTTCTTAGTCTTAAGACAATTCTAGTGATTAGGTGAACACTTAACCTAACCCTAGAGACTTAGAAAAGTTAGCCATAGGGATAGGTTATGCATTAAGGATTTAGGAAGACTTGTCTACCCTATAGCCTAAACCCAATCCTTGCTTCCTTCTTTCAAACCAAACCTCAAATTCAAATTCAAATTCCAAAATCAAATCTAACTATCCAATGATTGAAATCCATCACCAAATTCAGACTCTAAATCCCTTTCTAGGCCCTTTAATTTTATCTTCATGGACTTAGCCTTAACCAAATCCAAATCAACCCCAATCCAATTGATTTTCTCAATTATACAATTTAATCTCAAATCAAATACCAAATCATTAATCAATTCCAAATTTCAAATGATTGAAATCCATGATCAACTCCAAATTCCAAAATATCTTCCTAAGCCATATGAACCACCTTCATGTGCTTAGCCAAAACTCCTTCAAACCAACTCAAACTTGGTTTATTTGTTTATAAATCAATCATTCCTTCATTTATGTTCACAAATATAAAAGAAATCCAAATTTAAATCTTTCAAACCAAATCAAATCAAATCAAACTAAATCAAGACCCGTCTTAAGCCATATGGACCTACCTCTATAAACCTAATCAAATCTTAATCCAAATCAACTCAAACTTAGTTTATTTCTTTATAAATCAATCATTTCTTCATTTACAATAATAAATATAAATGAAACCCACCCTCCAATAAACAAAAATAAACTAAACCAAATCAAAACCCAAGTTAGTCGTTTCAACCTACATCCCTAAGCTTAATAAAATTTGCTTCAAAATCACTCCAAACTCAAGTGATTTTCTCATAAGCCATTTATATCTTCATTTATATTCACCAATATAAATGAAATATAAATTTAAATGACCAAAACCAAACTCAAATCAAATCAAATTCCCAATTTTAGCCATTTTAGCAAAACTTTTGAACTTGGCTAAATGAAACTTAAATCAACTCAAAACTCATGGATTTCTTCATGATTCAATCATTCCTTCAATCATGGATCCAAATATAAACATAAATTGTCATTATCAAACCAAAACCAAGTCAACCCAAATCAAGCCCAAGTTAACCCTTTGACTTGAAATTGTCATATGAACCAAAACACATTTGGCTCCAAACCAATTGCAATTGGATTTCTATTTCAATCCTAAACTCATATGTGGGTTCAACCAAACTTGAATCAAACATTGATCAAGCCAATTGACTCATTTAGGCTCACTTGACCCAAAGTGACTTAAAGGATCTTATTGAGCCAAGTTCCAATCCAACCCAAATTAGATTGAACTAAGCCCATCTAAACCTCAATCACGATCAACAATCATCATGTGGTGATTAACCACCTTGAATTGGGTCAAACTAAGTCAAACCTAGACATTGACCAAGTCAACATTTAGCCCAAATGAAACTCAAACTAGCCAAAATCCATCATATGCTAAATTGATTGAAACCATTAACCCAAACTCATTCATAATCAATGATTGAACATGACCAAGTCATCAATTGAGCCAAACCAAACCTAATTGGCCACTTTACGTAAGTTGGCCCAAATTGGTCTAAAAAGCCAAAATGAGTCAAATCATGATTTAATCCAAATTGATTGCAACCAATGGCTCAAGTTCATTCCAAATCACTTGTTGAACTTGACCAAAGCCATGATTAAGTCCAAGTTGACCACTTGGCCACTTGACCCAACCTAGCCCAAATTGACCAAAATATAAATTAATTTCAAATTAGAACAAACCAAAGCTTACAATCATTTTCAATCAACCAATTGAACTTGACTCAACACCTAACCCAACCTAATTTGGTCAAATTGGCCAAATTGGTCAACTTGACTAATTTAACCCTTTTAAATCCTAATGAGTTAAATTCAAACCTAGGCCAAACCAATCCAAATTAATTGAACCAAAACATCCCAAATCACCATATGAACCTAACCCAAGCCTTAGTTTGACCCAATTTGACCAATTGGTCAACCCAACCCAACCTAGCCCAAATGAAATCCCTCCCAACTTATGGACCTTGACTTATCAAAACTCCAAGCATGTCCACTTCATTTCCCAAAAAGCCAAGTGGACCATACCAAAGGAATTAGCCATCAAACCATGGGATTTAAACCTTAAAACCATTGGATCAAAGCTAAAGTAAACTTATCCATCCCCATGTCAACTCATTAGCACTACATGGAACCTTCTTCTGACCCACCTAGCTAACCTAACTCACCTAGGTCAGCCAACGACCATTGGGAGGTGAGTTGACTCACCTCCAACCCAAACTAAGCACCCATTAGATCAAGGCCATGGCATCCTTGCACATTGGGTTCATGACAACTCCTCATCATTCCTCCCATCCCTGGCGTGCGGCCTGACCTTGATGGAGACAACTCTGGTGGCCGGATGGTGGTGAGCCAGTTCAAAATATGCGCATGAGCTGTTTGTCAATGATGGAAGACTGAAGGGTATACCCCCTCAATTCAAAGAGGAATTCAGACACAATCAAATTGTTTGAATCCCTAAGCCTATTCTAAAATCTGTCAGAGCAATTACAAGGATCCCCATGCCCTCTCCATTCAGTATTCCTCTCCTCTGAACAAGGCCAAAATAGGGCACTTCCCATTCAAGTAATACTCTCTCTCCACTCAATCAAACCCAAATTCCTCTTAGCCACACCATCACCACACTTTGTTGATCATAACCAAACCAATTCCCAAGCTGTGGAGTGTGAGTTTGATCGCCCCTTGTGCGGTTGGTCAAACCTCCATCAAGCTCAAATCTCCTTAATAGGGCCTCGTGTCAACTAGGTGAAGCTACCTTCGGTGTTGCACCGATGAACATTAGCTCCGGTCAGGTAATTCCTCCAAACCAAAGCTATACAAAAATCTTGCTTGGTCCTTTTCGAAGAAAATTTGAATCTCATGCAAAATTGATCGTTGGATGTGTGTGTCTCTCTTCCTCGAAGGTGTAGGAAGAATTTGGAGACAATCCCATTTAATGAGCTCAAAACCGGATGAAGAACAACATCCTTTCTCGCGATTGAATCGGTCAATCTTGGGTCGATGACCCGAAGAAAGCATGTTGAGTCGATTGGATGCGGATGTGACTAGTTAAATAGTCAATCCTACCACGTCACATGGAAAGCGCATCGACCCGTGGCATGATTAAGGCTTTTTAGGCTAATTAATTTTTAATCCTAAAACTTCTTAAAATTATAAATTATAGACAATCTAAAAAAATACAAACTTAGGATCATTTTGAAGATATTTCAGAGGATAATCTAGGAAAATTATAATTAATTGATTTTAAATAGTGATTTTGGCTTAATTAGGGTTTTTATCAAAAAAATCTAATTAGTTTAATTACACTTTAATTAAGCACTCAATTAATCTCAAATTTTTTATGGATGTTTAGGGGGATGACATCCGCCTCCCCTATTTTTCTAGGAATTTATTGATTGTTTAATTATGAAAATCATTTGAGTAAGCCCTAATCACTCTCTTAATTCAATTAATTATAATTAAGGAATTAATAGTAACTTGGTTAATCATTTGAACATAATTATTTTTATTGAATAGTAAGATCTCTTAGGGAATGTGATTGGAGATATTTTTCCTAATTCATTTCCTAAGTCTTGTTTATCTTTAAAAATCAAATTAATTAATGGGTTAATGGAATGATTAATTGATTAATTAAGTGATTAAATCCTCAAAATAAGAAAATCAAAACCTAATTGAATGTTGAAATAATTTAGGGATTAGGATTGACGCCTTGCCATTGATCATTTCCCCTAAGTTAATTTCATCATTCAAATTAAAACATAACTAAAATGTTTAATCAATTCATTAAAAGCTTAATGAAATTAAAATTAAAAATCAATTCATCCACACCTAAGCAACCTTTAATTGATCTTGGGTAGCTCCTTGGGTGTTCAATAACTTAAGGTGAGAGATAATGAAATTATGATTGGCTCACATGTGTGAGAAAATCATAAAAGTAATTAAGTGAGATCCTTAAGCAATTAACTATTAATCATAAGCCAATTGCATTAGGCCCCTTTCATTTCTTAGGAGAATTGCAAATTTACTTTTCATGTGGTTGCATATCAAATTGGCTTATTATTAATTAGTTAATTAACTTAAGGTGATGTAGGTAAGGGATAATTAATTTATTTAATTTATACCTTAACCTAATCAAAATATAAAATCAACTTAAATATTCTTCATTAAACCAAACTAATTCACACATGAGGAAATGGGTTAGGAATAGTAAACCTCTTTCATATTTCCTAAATCAAATCAAATTCAAAGATAAAAATGCCTTTAAAGAATTTTGGTTCATTTTAAATGGCCTTAATCAATATGATTGTCCTTAGGAATTAATTAGGGATGAATGAAATCATGTGCTTACATTTCTTTATTTTTTTCCAATCATGCTAAATATTATTTGTCATATGAAATCATGCATTCATTCCTTTTGAAAATTAATTAAATAAAAAGTTTTCTTTTATGTCAAATTGCATGTGTTGACTTAAATTAAGAATATGAGTGGCTATTATCACTATTAAACCAAAAACTATTTCCAAAACCTATAAATCAATTATTACAAATGAAATAAATCTACTTACAAATATTTATAAGCCTGCATGTGATGATAGTATAAGATGTGTGCTATGAAGTTCTCTTTCCCTACCTTAACATGGATCCACAAAAGATTTGCAAGTGTATAGTTCATTTGAAAAGAACACAACACTTGCCTAAATCTATTCATATGCATCTCCATGTTAAGACTTAGGAAGGATTTCATATTACACATGTAAATCATACAACTAAATCAAACATAATTTCTTGCTTGATTTCCTATCCATTTGGTTCTTTTCATACATCCATATGTATTTGAGAAAAGTGATATATTAGTCTGGATATCCCAGGGTTGTGAGGCTTTAAGTAGCCCTAAGTAGGTCTTGTACCTTACGCCCCTTGTGTAGAAAATGATGGTATCGTACTCACTTAAAACTCATATACCCATGCATGTATGATGTGGCCAATGAGTAAGAATCAAAAATCAAATAAATAAATCATAACTTTTGCATGGATTTTCCTATCCTTATAGTTATTCATACATTTAAATGTATCTAAGAAAAGTGGTATATTAGTCTAGACATCCTAGGCTACGAGGCTTTAAGTAGCCCTAAGTAGGTCTTGTACATTATGCCCCTGGTGTAGAAAATAATAGTGTCATACTCACTTATAAATTTTATATATGTGAATGTGTATTTAGCTAATGGATGAAAAATCCTCTTTTCTATATAATAAAGACATGCATTAATAATTCAATCAACAAATGAAACATTTAAATTTAAAATACACTTTTTTGCATTCATCATCAAAGTGTGCTAAGATTTACATTGCATGTATAGGTATGATTAAGATTATTCATATGCATGATATACATGATGGAAAGAAATAAATGAGTGTGTGTTATGAGATAGTAATCCATCCTAATTAATCCTAAGATGCCTTTCTTAGTGAATAAGGCTATTTAGAATGGATCTAAACTTAGGGTTAATTAAAACACATAATAAACCATTCACAAAAGGAAATTCATTAATTAACTTATCTTAGAAATGACTTAAGATAGGGATGAAAGAGAGACTCTCTCTTTATTCTCTTTATAACACCCAGTTGCTAAGTGTAGGCTACATGAAACAAAAGAAAATATTAAGTAAAATCTCTAAATCAACTAAACCACTTAAAGAAAAACTTACCCTTCATAAATTAAATCCCTCACACTTAGCAAATCATAACTCTAAAGCCTAGTTAGAACATACCACACAAATTCTAACACATGCACATTAGGCTAAGTCACCATTTCTAGCTTTATGTTAGGGTAGTGCGTGGTTTGATGAATGTTTAGTTGTGTGATGTATTATTTTAGACTAGATATTAGGGTGTATGTGCATAGCTTGGATGTTAGGCCAATTTTAGCCTAATCATATTTCATGCAGAGGGTTGTGCTTAAAGGGGCCACTTAATAAAAATATAAATATCTTTTTGTTGTGCAGATAGCTTAACCCCTAAGCATAGCCCAAGTTAGGATAGCTGGACTTGGTTACCCATGTGTGGGGTTCTAAGTCCAAATTATTCCTATAACTGCTTGGGTTGTATGGTATGTTTAGCTAACATTTATTTTGCAGGTGTAACTAGATTTACTTTCCTTCCTTTTAATGCAATTTTTACATTAGGATTAGGATAAGTGTTATGGGTATTAAGGATGAATATTGGTTATAAGACCATGTATATCCCAATCAAACCAAAAGAAAGAAAGAAATGGAGCAAAACAAGGTGAAGAAATGAGAGATGAAAAGTGAAGGATGGAGGATGAAGAATGAAGACCCCCCATAACATTTATCATTTCACAATTATAATTATTCTTTCATTATACCGGGATGTATAAGGGGCTACCACATTTCTTTTGGGTTGTCTGTGAGATAGACCTCTTATTCTTTTGCAATAGCTCTATAAAATTATTTGATATTTTATTTAGCTTGTCCATTAGAAATAGCCTATCTTTTCATAATATATTTATAATTGGTGATTGCTGTGTGGCCTGGATGCGTTTAGGCTCTTAAGATAAAAAATAAATTTTTTACCCCATTAACAACTCATAACTAAAATTTTAAAATAATTCATAACCTCACATAAAAGCTTATGAATCAAATCAAGATAATAAAATGTTTAGCAACCCATCAGCTGGATGATTGAATGTATAATATCATGCATGTATATTCTTCCACTTTTACTAAGAGAGGGCTTCCATCTGTGCTAGAGAATAAAGGCTTTGATGAATGGCCTGGACACGATTAGGCTCTTCAGAAAAAGTAAATTTTCTATCCAATTAATCAACTCAGAATAAAAAAATTAATAACTCATAACCTCACCTAAAGCCTAGGTTATAAATCAATATAAAATATTTAGCAACCCTTTATCTGGATGTTGTATATTTTCACATCATGCATAAAAAAGCATCTTGCTTCACTCTTACTTATGGAGGGCTTCCACCTTTGCCAGGGAACTTGGCTTGACCTTTGAGAGCCATGGTGGAAACACACCTCCTTCTTGCTGATTTTAGCCCATATTCCAATTTTTCATACATTAGGCATATGAATCTCATAGCCTGTGTCAAATCAATTATCCAAAAATGAAAATAAAATATAATAAAAATTTGCATTAGATTTAAGTCATTAATCATGCCTTACATGATCAAGTCTCTTAAGGAGGGTTTTTAAAGACTTAGTCTCTTTCTAAATAAACAACAGCTTAGCTATCTTGCAAAAGCATATGACTTGCCTACATATATTTAAAATCGCATGAGGAGTTAGTTGGTGGCCACCCCCAGGCAGTTGTAAGTCCAAACAGTCTGGTGGTCTATCCTCTCTTGTGGAGGTAAACCATGTACCCATTTTTGCCATGGATTTAGGTCATGCTTTGGCCCTCACTAAAGCTCCCTAGATTTAGGTTTAGAGGTTGCTACTTCCTTTTGCGGGCTACAAGCATAAATCCTCACCTCTTAAGCATTTCCATGATCTTGTGTTATGAAATTGTAAGCCCTAGATTTCTAATAAAAATTCAACTTAAACAAATAAATCACTTCAATTTCAAAAATATAAAGCCCAACCATATGATAGTTTGGGATGCTTACTAGGCTTCCTAGTATCATAAGCATCTCCTACTTATCTTCCTTTGGTTTTGATAATAACTCCCTCCTCTTGATCAATCCCATTTGATATTCCAAAAATAAACCAATTGATTGATAGTCCTATTTTGAAATCTTTGGAGACAACGATTATTTATCTTATTCATGAGTATTCTTAAGGAATCTCATTCCTTAGGATGTAATTAACTATGAGGGATTGCCTCCATAGGGAACTTAACAAACCTGGTTTAAAATAAACCCTACTTCACTTTTTCATATAAAGTAGAGGAAGAATCTCTGGTACATTCAAAGACTCATCATCCTTAGGAGTGTTTATTAAGGTGATTAGGCCCATTGTAAGATGGTGACTTCTGTCTCTCGAGATAGTACATCATTCCTCAATGTCGTGAATCACCCTAATAAAAATATCTGCAGATCTACGTGGTGTCCAACACAAAAGGTGTTATTATTTTTATCTCCATTTAAGTTGGAATTGATTTGAGATTTGATTTAGAATTGGTTTGAGTTTGAAGTTGATTTGGATTTGAAGTTGATTTGAATTTGAAGTTGACTTGAAAGAAGGAAGTAAGGATTTAGTGCAAGTTATAGGATAGGAAAGTTTTCCTAACACCCCTAAGGCATGACCTATTCCTATGGATAACTCTTCTAAGTCTCTAGGGTTAGGTTAAGTGTTTACCTAATCACTAAAAGTATCTTAAGACTTAGGAGCTCTTAGTGTCTAAGAGGATTCTTATGTCTAAGATGGAGAGGTTAAGAGCTCATTCAAAAATGAGGTCAACAGTGCTCCAACTCAGCAAATCTCTTTATCAAACCATTAGGCAATTTGGCATGCTAGTTAAACGCAACACCTGCTAGACTACTAACAAACAATCTAAAAAGAAGGGTGTCACTACCTCCGGCATTGCAGCAGCAAGCCCCGAAATATGTAATGTGTTGGCAAGGGTTCCCACTGCCATCAAAAATCTTGAAGGAAGGAGGTACAAATCCCTTAGGATACTGGAAAATATCAAATTAATCTATGTATAGTCTACCCTTTAGAATAAATGAGCTACCTCGAGCTTGTGTCAATGCATCCTTCACCTAATACTCCAGCAACTGCTTGATATCCTTCTCATGCATGGAGGTGCTATCCACCACCTTCCTTTGCAAGCTACCATTGTCTTCCTCTGCATGAATGCACCTAGGATGATCTGAGGGATGTGCCAACTCTGCTATATCAGCTACTATGGGAGAAGGCTGTTAAACCAGGGCTAAATTCTACAATACTGAAACCACTGCCATCTACTCCTCAATATTCTTCCCCATTTTCTCAATATGATCATCTCTCTGCCTAAGCTAGTGGAGGAGGTGCTGAGTTGAATGGATGGTGTCATCCTCTTCAACTTCAATACTTTCTTGGCTCTGCTGATCTCTATGGAGGGAGCTCCTCGTATTGACCATGTAGGCTTTGGCCGAATCCTCAAGAAGTTCATCCTCAACAGGATCAAATGCTACCCTCTCAACCACTAAATCTATATGATCACTGCCTAAAAGTTCACTCTTCTCGATAAAGTGGGCTGCTTCAATCTCATCCAAGGAATGATCTCCTACCTTGCCGAGCTGCACCGAAACAAAGACTCGCTGACGATCGATAATAGGACAGTGGTCACTAACAGAAATACATCTAACATTACCTGCCACGGAGTGCCATCTCTAGGAGGACTGTGCTCACTAGAAGATATATGCTCATGACTGCCCACTATCGACGGAGTGCTATCTCTAGGGGGATCTACTATCATGGGAACTGCAAAACTGTCTCCCTCCCCCTCTGTTACTACCACTATCACTAGCTCTGATGGTGGTGGTGGTGGTGGTACGACCACGACGCTGTGAGGTGACCACACCTTCTTCACCAAGACTAAAGTAGGAGAGTAGGGGAACTTGCCCTCACCTTAGTCGGTGGAGTAGATGGGGTAGGATCCTTTGGTCATAGCGATCACCAATGGGACTTTCTTCTCCCCAACTGCTATCTTCATGACTTTTATGAGAATGGTGGATGGCGAAACCAGAACTGGTGATGGGGGGCGAGGAGTGGATCAGTGTGGTGGAGAGGACACCGGCTCCACCCTCGTCAGGGCTTTCCCCTGCGACTGGTGGTACTCGTCAATACTATGATGTCGATCCTATCAGCCCTGGTGGCCCGATGATCGGGGAAATCAACTAGAGTAAAGGCCTTCGACTGCCTAGCAAACCACTATCGCTCCCTACTGATTTGGCTACTCTAATGCTCTATCCAGGATATGCACGGTAACACTTAAAACCTCAAATTTAATAGTGTATCGGACTATGAGCATCTGTGCTCTGCCAACTTGGCATAGTACCATCCATAGACCGGCATAGTACTTCCTCCTATCCTTAGCCAAAACCTCATGGTATGCGGGCAGTGGAGGCAATGCAGCTATCGTCCTGTAGTCTTCCTCTCCGTCTGATGGTGAGAGGGCGTAAAACCTATTGGCACTAATAAGTGGAGAGGTCTCACAGGGAGATCCTTCCTCAACAATATGGGATGCTGCATCTATCTCTCGGGCCGCTTGATCTTGCGGCTCCTGTTGCAGCGTTGTGTGTGGCATTGTGTGCAGCTGAGTAGGGCAGTGTGAGAACTAGATCCTACCTCAAAGGTAGGGGAGACTATCTCTGAAGTCAAGATAACCTTCCCCTTAAAGGGGACCAATGAGGAGGTACTAGTACACACCTGAGTGATTGTAGTAGCAACTGACTGTGTGGGAATTGAACTGATTGGTGAAACCCTTGACCGCCTTCCTCTTCAAGGAAAGATACTCACTATCGAAAGGTAGATCAATGTGGATGAATGTCTTCTGCCCAGCCACCTCATCCAAACTAACAGTGGTGAGGGTTGCCCACTCATAGGTAATGCAGTCTCCCTCAAATCCTTAGCCAAAGAAAACCAAGTGGATGGAGTCAGTCTAAGGGAGGTTGGCCCGATCCAAGGCTAAATCCATCCCGAATGGAAAGGTAAAGATGACCTTCTGGGAGGCCATGTATACTGACTGCAAAATAAACTACACTAACTGGTTTGCACGGTATCTCGACATGTGTTGAAATGTAACTTGAGTCAGATCTCTACTTTAATACTTGTCCTAAGAAAGTAATAGAGATTTGGAATCATGAACCTACACTTAATTCATCAAATATGTTAAGTGGGGTTAAGTGGAGAGATTTTGATAAAGTGAGGAGAGTCTTTTCCAATTGACTTTGATTTAGAACCCATACTCAACCAATTTAAGTAGGTTGGGTGGGGTTCAGATAATTAAAGATATTTGTCTTATTATCTTGTTTGAAAAAAATTTGATTTTAAAAGACTTTACTTGCAAATTTAGGTATGCTAAGGAAAGGTTGTGGTTGTATGTTTTTGAAATTTTTGTGAAAATTCTTTGCTTGTGATGATTGATTATGTGTTTGTTTGATTTGAAAATGAGGTTCTCCACTTAAAAAATTTGGTATGTTAAGTAAGAACCAAATGTGATATGGTTTGAAAATATGATTCTCACTTAACAAATTCGATATGTTAAGTGGAACCAAATGTGATATGATTTGAAAATATAATCCTCACTTAACAAATTTGGAATGTTAAGTGGAATCAAATGTATGTTTTGAAGATGAGACTCCACTTAACAAATTGGGTATGTTAAGTGAAAGCCAAATGCATGTTTTAAAAATGAGATCCCCACTGAACAAATTTGGTATGTTAAGTGGAGGTCAAATTTATGTTTTGAAAATAAGACTTTTACTTAACAAATTGGGTATGTTAAGTGAAAGCCAAATGTATGTTTTGAAAATGAGACTCTGACTTAACAAATTGGCTATGTTAAGTGAAAGCCTAAATGTATGTTTCGAAAATGAGACCCTCACTTAACAAATTTGGTATATTAAGTGGAGGTCAATTTCATGTTTTGAAAATGAGACTCTCACTTAACAAATTGGGTATGTTAAGTGAAAGCCTAAACATATGTTTTGAAAATGAGACCCTCACTTAAGAAATTTGGTTTTTTAAGTGGAGGTCAAATTTATATTTTGAAGATGAGACTCTTACTTAACAAATTGGGTATGTTAAGTGAAAGCCAAATGTATGTTTTGAAAATGAGACTCCCACTTAACAAATTTGGTATGTTAAATGGAGGTCAAATTCATGTTTTGAAAATGTGACTGTCACTTAACAAATTGGATATGTCAAGTGAGGGCCAAATTTTTATTTTGAAAATGAGACCCTCACTTAACAAATTTGGTATGTTAAGTGAAAGCCAAACTTGTATTTCATTTTTGAAAGAAGGGAAATCTATTTAACAATTTTATGTATGTTAGATAGAGTTCAATGATATGTCTTGCTTTCATGTGTGATTTGGAGAGAAACTGAAATTCTAACATATGTGATATATGTTAAGTGAAGTTTCAATCTTATGTTATGATCTTATATGAAAATAGACTCCTCATTCAATAATTTTGAGTATGTTGAATGAATATGGTCATTTTCAAAAATGTGCTTTTGAAAAGATGGAAACTCCAACTTTGGCATATATGAAATATGTTAAGTGGGGTTACAATTTTATGCTATGATTTCATTTGAAGATAGACTCCTCATTCAACAATTTTGAGTATCTTGAATGAATATGAGCATTTTCAAAAATATGCTTTTGAAAAGATGATTTTGATCTTGATTTTTAAAACAACCTCCATGTAACAATCATAGGGATCGTTAGATGGGGTTTGGTTATGTGAGTTTTGAAAAAGGTGCATTTGGAAAGTGGAACTTTGTAAAAGAAATTATTTTCTTAATCATTAAGATGAACCTTGCCTCACCAAGTGAGTGGTAAGGCGGTTCTAAATTTTTGTCATTTCCTTTCATGAGTTAATTTTAATTTTCACCTATTGGGAAACCTAATAGGGGTTCTAGGACCTATAAGGAGTGAGGTTCTAAAACCTAGAGGATGTTGGCTAGCTTAGCTTAAGAATGAAATAAGCTAAGTGTTAATGGAAGGAAAGATAGTCTTGGACTCATATGAAATACAAGTCCACTATCGAAGCTTGGAGACAACAATTATCTACTAGAGATGGAGAGAGGAACCATTCCCGGTGGAGTCACCAAAAAAATCTATGGTTTTATTTTTGGTTTGATGTGTGTATGTGTGTGTATATGGGGGGGACACCATGAAAATCTGAGGATATACTTATTGAGGTGATCGGGTATGACATCAAGGAATAGTGCACTATTTCAAATATAAATCAAATCCATATCAAATCCCTAATCTAATCACTAATAAGGACTCCTAAGGCATGACGGGTCTTTGAATGAACCATAAATTTTTCCCCTCCTTTACATGGATGAATAAAGTAGGGTTTATTTAAACCGGGTTCTAAAGTTCCCTATGGGGGCAAGCCTCATAGTTAATTACATCCTAAGGAAGGTGAATTCCTTAGGAATACTCTCGATTAAAGTAGGCAATTATTGTCTCCAAAAATATTCAAAGATAGGACTATCAATAAATTAGCTATATTTGGAAGATTAAATGAGATAGATCATAAGGAAAGACTTATTATTGAAGCCAAGGAGAGATAAGTAGGGGTTGCTCAAGATACTAGGAAACCTAGTGACCATCCCAAACTATCCTATGGTTGGGCTTTATATGCTTAAAATTAAGGAGAATTATATATTTTAGTTAAGATTTTATTAGAAATCTAGGATTTATAATTTCATAATACAAGATTGTGAAAATGCCTAAGAGGTGAGAATTTATGCTTATAGCCCCAAAGGGATACAGCAACCTCAGATCCTAAATCTATGGAGCTTTAGCGAGGGCCAAATCATGACCTAAATCTAAGGCAAATGTGGGTATGTTGTCTACCTCCATAAGAGAGGGTAAACTACCTGACTGCTGGACTTATAATTGCCTGGAGTGGCAGCTAGTTAACTCCTCTTACGTTGTAAAACTTTATGGTCAAGTCTTATAATTTTACAAGATGGCTAGGTTGTTATTACTTAGAAAAGAAATTAAAGTCGTTAAACACTCCCCAAGAGACTAGAGCATGAGTGGTATGGGTAATGATTTAGACTAATGCAAATCTAATTAAATTTTATTTAATTTTTGACTCTTTATTTGGACACAGGCTATAGGATTTTATATGCCTAAATGTGTGATGAAATGGGTTATGGGCCAAATAAAAAGAAAAAGAGGTATTTTTCCATCATAGGTTCTCAAAGGTTAAGCCTTTTTACTATCTAGCGAAGATGGAAACCCTCTCTTAGCAAGAGAGAAACAAAATGATATGCATGATATTAAGCATTCAACATCCAACTAAGGGGTTGCTAAATATTTTATTATCTTGATTTAATGCCTAGGCTTTATGTGAGGTTATGAGTTATTTTAGAAAATATAATTATAAGTTGAAGTTAGGGTAGAAAATTTATTTTATCTTAAGAGCCTAAACGGATCCAGGCCACACAACAATCATCAATCATAAATAAATTATAAAGTGACATGCTTTTTCTAATGCACAAGCTAAACAAAATATCAAATAATTTTATAAAGCTAACACAGAAGAATAAGAGGCCAGTGTGGTCGAGTACCGCCGTACAACTCAAAAAAGAAATGGGTAGCCGAGCTCTACCTTTATACAACCTGGTATATGAAAGAATAATTACAATTTATAAAATGATAAGTGTTATGGGGATCTTCAAGTCTTCATGCTCCCTCCATTTCTTCATTTCATTTGCTCCATTTAGTTTGGTAGGCTTCTAGGCATCACATGGCACACCAGGATTAACACTTCTAGCCAATGTTCATCCTTAACCCCCATAACACCTTAACAAATGCCTAATGCATAATTACATTAAAATAATGGAAAAGTAAATCTAACTACACCTGCAAAATAAGTGTTAGCTAAACACACCATACAACCCAAGCAGTTATATGAATAATTTAGACTTAGCACCCTGCACATGGGTAGTCAAGTCTACATATCCTAATGTAGATTATGCTTAGGGGATAAGCAACCTGAACTGCAAAAAAAAAAACATTTATATTTTTATTACAGCGGCCCCTTAAGCATAATATTCTGCAGAAAACATGATTAGGCTAACCACAGACTAACATCTAGTCTATGCACATACACCCTAACATCTAATCTACAATATTACATCACAAAACAAAAAATACATCAAATCATACACCACCCTAACACAAAGTTAAAAGTGGTGACTTAATATAATATGTGTGTTAAGGCTTGTATGGTATGTCCTAACTAGGCTTTAGAGTTAAGAATTCCTAAGTATGAAAGACATTTAATTAACAAGGGTGGTTTTACTTTAAATGGTTTAATTAATTTACAAATTTTACTTAACATTTTCTTTTGTTTCATTTGATCTGCACAAAATAACTAAGTGTTATGAAGAGAAAGAAAGAGAGGATCACTCTCTTTTATCCCTACCTTAAGTCACATCTAAAGTAAATTAATTAATCAATTCCCTTTAGTGAATGACTTACTATATGTTTTAATTAATCCTAAGTTTAGGTTCACTTTAACAAAAAAACTCATTCAATAAGAAAGGTATCTTAAGATTAGTTGGAATGAATTACTATCAATAACACATTTTTTTTATATTTTCTTTCCATCATGTATATCATGCATATGATTAAATCCTAGGCATAGCTATACATGCAATTTGTATCTTAGCATACTTAAATGATGAATGTGAATAAATATATTTGGAATTAATATTTCATTTGGTTGAACGATTTTTGTCATATTAATTTAAAGCTTTATATAAATTCTTATGCAAAAGCATAAGGGAAGAACATTAAATCACATGACTAATCAACTTAACCAAATAAACAAAGTATGAATGCATGTCTTTTTAATAGAAAAAGGGGGTTTTCATTCATTAGCTAAGTACACATACACATATATAAAAGTTTTAAGCAAGTATGTTGCCATTGTTCTACACCAAAAGAATGAGGTAGGAACCTCCTTCGGGCTACTTAAAGTCATGTGTCCTTGGAATGTCCAGACTAATATATCACTATTCTTATATACATGTGGATGCATAAACAACTCCAAGAATAGAAAGCCATGCAAAATTTGTATTTTGATTTGATTGATTTATTTTGTGTAAATGAATTAAAGCTCTATCTAGATTATAATGTCCAAATGCATAAGAATGAAATCTAGCAGGTATATCGCCATTATTCTGCACCAAGAGAACGAGGTAGGAACCTTCTTGGGGCTACCTAAAGCTTGCATCCCTAGAATGCCCAGACTAATATATCGTTAATATTCTTACTTATGCAAATCAACACATGAATGTAAGGAAGAGATTTTATTTTATACACTAAATTTATATTCACTTGCATTTCCTATGTATATGTAACTAAAGTTACAATACATATGTATATTCAATCGTTAATAAACTTTTGAAAATATATTTGAGATTTAATAGTGATACTAGCCACACATATTTTTAATTTAATTCAACACATGCAATTTGACATAAAGGAAATTATTTTTATTTGATAATTTGAAAGACATGAATACATGAGTACAAGTGGCATACAATATTTAGCATGATTGCGAGGAAATAAAATAACACAAGCATGTGATTTTATTCAATTTTATTCAAATTAATTAACTCCCAAGGAAAATCAAACTAAATAAGATTATTTAAAACAAACTAAAGTTCTTTAATGTCATTTCATTTTCATGTTTGGTTTGATTTAAGAAAATGTGAAAGAGGTTTTCTAATCCTAATCCTATCCCCCATGTGTGAGTTAATTTAGTTTAATGAAGAATAATTAGGTTGATTTTATGTCTTAATTAGGTTTGGGTGTGAATCAAGTTAATTAATTAACCCTTACCCACATCACTTTAAGTTAATTAACTAATTAATAATGAGCCAGTATGATATTAAACCACATGGAAAGTAAATTTGCAATGCTCCTAAGAAATGAAAGTGGCCTGATGCAATTGGCTCATGATTAATAGTTAATTAGGCTTAAGAGATCTCACTTAACAACTTTTATGATTTTCTCACACATGTGAGCTAACCATAATTTTATTAGCTATCTCTTTAGGTTATTGAACACCCAAAGAGCTACCCAAGATTGATTAAAGGTGATTAGATGTGAATGAATGGATTTTAAATTAAGTTTTATTTTAATCAAGTCATTAATTAATTAATTAAATCTTTTAATTATATCTCTTAATTAGGATGATGAAATTAACTTAGGGAAAGGGATCAAGAGATGGGACTTAATCCCAATCGCTAAGTCATTCCAATTAATAAAGCTCTGAAATAGCTCACATCTTAATTAAGTTAATTAATCACTTAATATTTCATTAATTGAAATGGATAAAGAGGCTTAATGAAATGGTCATAAGGAATAAATCTAAACCATTTCTCAAGTCTCTTCATCGTTAACAGAGGGTCATGAACTTAATTTATGAATTAAGTTGTTGTTCATTCACTAATTATCATTAATTAAATTAAGAGAGTGATTAGGCTTAATCAATCAATTTTCCTAATTAGGCAACCAATAAAATCCTAGAAAAATAGGAGAGGTAGAGATCATCCCCCTAAACATCCACAAAAAATTTGAGATTAATTGAGTGTCAAATTAAGGAGTAATTAAGCTAATTATATTTCTAATTAAACCTTAATTAAGCTAAAATCACTATTCATAATTAATTAACAATAATTTTAATGAATTCTACTCTAAAATATCTTCAAAATGAATCCTTATTTATATTTTCTGGATTTTTTTAGGATTACTTATGACTTTTAGAAGTTTCAGCCCTAAAAATAGAATATTTAAGCCTAATTAAAGCCTTAATCCCATCAGGCCATGAGGCGGCTGATGTGGCGACGCCGTGTACTTTCCCCATGGTGTGATGGGATTGGCTATTTGAGTTATCACATTCGTCGCTGACTCAAATTGCGGCAGATGTGTTAACTCCGTGGACCGTCTAATCTAAGATCGGACAACCACGATTCGATCCACAATTTAGTAAAGGAATCAGAGGATCTAATGCAGGATTAGATCATGACTGTCCATTCCGATCATGGGGAATGAACAGTCCATGATCCGTCCCATTCGTGAGTGATGAAAGATGGATGTCGTTCATCTTTTCATGTTCGATCCGAGCTCACCCAAGCTCGAATTGCCTCCAAATTGATCCCACACCTTCGGGGAGGTGAGGCACACATCCAATGGCTGAAAATGCATGACATTCAAATTTGCTTCACAAAAGACCAAATGATTTTCCATACAAGGCACAGTTTTGCAAAATTACCTCACCGGAGCTAATGTCTGGCAGTGGGATCGACGAAGGTAGCTTCTCCTAGTTGAGGCGAGGCCTTGTTGAGAAGCTTGGGATTTGATTTGGTGTAAAGCTCTCAATTGACCAATCCACATGTGTAAAGGCTTTTTCTCTGATTGAACTCTAATCTTCGGTGGTCGGGAAGGCTCGAGGATGGTTCAGTTGGCTTCGACGAAGTATGAGGATGGTGTGGGTGCAAGGAATTGAAGTTTGATTAAGTATAAGAGGAGTATTGCTAAGAAGGAGGTTGTCATGTTTCAGCTTTACTCGGGGAGGAGGAATACCGATCGAAGAAACCCCAGAACACTCTTAGGATGTCTCTGGGATTTTGAAAATGCATTAGGGACTCACACAAGGAAATTGTGAAGAATCACTCTCGAATTGATGGGTATACCCCTCAATTGCACTTGATTGACGGACGGGATTGATCCTTGAAAATTCATCAATTGGCTACAGTTCAGTCATATAAGGGGTCGCCATCAGCTCCATGTGGCATGCCAAGTGCGGAGGAAGTGGTGGCAAGAGTCTCAAGGCTTCATATGGGAGGATTGTGTGTTGTTGGTTTTTTGCCTTTTCTCATGGGGTTCGGCCATGAGAGGGAGTGGCGTGGCTTGCTTCCCTTGGTCCATGGCAAGGGCTAGGATGGCTTAGGGTGGGCTAAGGTGGCCTAGGAGTTCCTCATTAGGAACTTTGGTGGCTACCATGCAAGAGGCAAAGTAGGCTTTGCCTCTTAAGGCAAGAACCCAATGCAAAGAGGGGTGTCCATTGATTAATCCCCTTGGGTTGGGTTCCACATGGACTTGGGCTAGTTTGGAACTGACCTAGGATCCATTTGGGTTGGGTTATGTTAGCCACCAAGGTTCCATAAGGTGGTTTTGGTGCTTTGGCCTAATTTGGTCAAAATGGGATTATTTAGGTTAGGTTGGGTTGGGTTGACCAATTGGTCAAATTGCCTCAAACAAAGACTTGGGTTAGGTTCATATGATTATTTAGGATATTTTGGTTCAATTGGTTTTAATTAATTTGACATAGATTTGAATTTGAGTCATTTGGATTCAAAAGGGTCAAATGAGTCAAGTTGATCGATTTGACCAAATTGAGTTAGGTTAGGTGTTGAGTCAAATTCAATTGGTTAATTGAAAATGATTGTAGGCTTTGGTTTGGTTTAATTTGGATTTGATTTAAATTTTGGCCAATTTGACTCGTTAGGTCAATTTGGGATAGGTTGGGTCAAGTTGACTAATTGGTCAAATTGGGCTCAATCATTGCTTTGGTCAAGTTCAATAAGTGATTTGGAATGAACTTGAGCCATTAGTTACAATCAATTTGGATTAAATCATGATTTGACCCATTTTGGCTTTTTAGGCCAATTTGGGTCAACTTAAGTTAAATGGCCAATTGGACTTGGTTTGGCTCAATTGAGGGTTTTGTCATGTTCAATCATTGATTATCAGTGGGTTTGAGTCAATGGTTTCAATCAATTTGGTATATAGTGAGTTTTGGCTAGTTTAGGATTCATTTGGGCTGAAGGTTGACTTGGTTTCACCCAATTCAAATAATTAATTAACCTAGGATGATTGTTGATCATGATATGAGGTTTGAATGGGCTTAGTTCAATCCAATTTGGGTTGAATTAGAACTTGGCCCAAAAAGGTCTTTAAGGTCACTTTGGGTCAATTGGCTTGATCATAGCTTGATTCAAGTTTAATTGAACTCACATACGGACTTAGGATAGAAATATAAATCCAATTGCAAGTGGTTTGAAGCCCTATGGATTTTGGTTCATATGACAATTTCAAGTCAAAAGGGGTCAACATGGGCTTGACTTGGGTTGACTTGGATTTGGATTGATAATTATGTTTATGTTTATATTTGGAATAATGATTGAACAAGTGATTGAATTATGAAGAAATCCAAGGGTTTTGAGTTGATTTGGATATCATTTAGCCAAGTTTAAGAAATTGGCTAAAGGGCTAAAATTGGAACTTGATTTGATTTGGTTTGAAGGTGGTTCATATGGCTTAGGAAGGGATTTTAGAGTTTGAGTTCAATCATGGGTTTCAATCATTTGGAGTTGGATTTGATTTATGATTTGAAATTTGTATTGGGATTTGATTTGAGATTTAATTTATATTTGAGAAAAATCAATTCAATTGGGGTTGATTTGAATTTGGTTAAGGCTAAGTCCATAAGATAAAATCAAAGGGCTTAGGAAAGGATTTAGAATTTGAATTTAATCACGAGTTTCAATCATTTGATTTGGGATTGGATTTATGATTTGGAATTTGGGTTGGGATTTGATTTGATATTGGATTTAAGATCTTAATAAAATTAATTGAATTGGGGTTGATTTGAATTTGGTTAAGGCTATGTCCATAAGATAAAATCAAAGGACTTAGGAAGTGATTTGGAATTTGAATTTAGTCATGGGTTTCAATCATTTGATTTGGGATTGGATTTATGATTTTGGATTTGAATTTGAGGTTTTCTTTGGAAGAAGGAAGCAAGGATTGGGTTTTAAGGCTATAGGGTAGGCAAGTCTTCCTAAATCCCTAAGGCATAACCTCTTCCTATGGCTAACTCTTCTAAGTCTCTAGGCTTAGGTTAAGTGTTCACCTAATCACTAGAAGTGTCTTTAGACTAAGGAGCTCTTAGTGTCTATAAGAGTTCTAGATCTATGATGAGGAAGTTGAGATCTCACTCCCAAAAGTGAGGTCAATAATGAGAATGAATTATTTTGATTTAAACATGACATACAAAGAAATAATTCAGTACTAGTTTCAGAAAAGCGATTATTCTGCTCTTGAAGTTGCATATCAATAATAGTGTAAAATAACTCTACACAATAATGATGCAAAATTTATTATTTCTTCAGCTCTTCTTGTAGATCATCAAAGTGTCTTAAAAAGTGGAATTCATATCTAGCACATTAATTTCAAATACTCTACAAAAATGTGATATTTCATTTAATAAAGAACCCCGGTCATTCTTTATCATCATCTATAATCGTTGTTTTGATATGTGCACCAACTTCATTTCATTCTCAATATATTTATCTTTTTTTGCAAATATTATGATAATTTATTTATAGTTCTTAAGATATTAATCATCAAATGTATTGTAAAAATAAAATCAAAAGACTATATTGCATTAATCAATACACCAGCTTCAACTTGGGGTGTAAACGAGTTGAGTTGAGTCAAGTTTTGACTTAATCAAGCTAAGCTTGTTTGGTCCCTATTGAGCTCGACTCGAGCTCAATTATCAGGCTTCGAGTTCAACTTGATTTAAAAAAAGTCAAGCTTGAGCTTGACTCAAATGCTCGAGTTCATTTAAAAAGCTCAATAAGCTATCGAACTGATAATGTGATATACGATAATTACAGTTCTCTATTATGTAAACGAGTTGGCTCGATAAGTAGCCAAGCCGAGTTAAACCAGGCTTGAACTCAAGCTTGAAAATTTTTTGAGCTTCAGCTCAAACTTGTGGCTCGATAAGCTTGGCTCACGAGCTCGTTAACGAGCTAAGCTCAAGTCAGATCATGAGCCAGCTTGGCTCACTTACTCCCCTAGCTTCAATGATTGTTGGTCAAATACCCCATCTCCTTTAATAATCTCAAGTACTTCAAGCACAGATACATACATTTTCATAAAATTAATTAAAGTATAAAAATATGAATCCCAACGAGTGTCATCGGGTGGTTGGAAAGTAGTTTCTTAGTTTAAGCCACGACCTCTTTTTAATTCTTCACTTTTAAGATGCAAAATAATCTTATCATATTAAAGGCTTTAAGAGCATCACTTCTTTTACAAGATCCTCCAAATCTCCACCTAAGTTATCCCAAACTTGATTGATTTCTTTATAAATTAATTATTCATTCATTTATATTCATAAATATAAATGAAATCCATACTCAAATGGACAAAACCAAATCTAAAATTAAACCAAAACCCAATTCATACCCTTTAAGCCTATTTCTTGGACTTAACCAAATTCCATCCAAACCAATGGATTTTCTCAATCAAATCATCTATCCAAATATAAATGAAACCTATAATTATCTAGCCAAATTGAAATCAACCCAAGTTAAGCCCAACTTAGCCCTTTTGACTTAAAATTTCCAAATGAACCAAAACCTATCATAGCCCAAATTGATTATAATTAGATTTATATTTCAATCTTAAGCTCATATATAAATCCAACTAAACCTTAATCAAGCCAAAACCAAGCCAATTGACCCCTTTAGGTCCACTTGACCCAAAGGGGCCTAAAGAACCCATTTGAACCAAGTTCCAATCCAACCCAAATTGAATTGAATCAAGGACCATCCAAGCCTCATGTCAAGATCATTGATTACCCTAGGATGATCAATTACTTTGAATTGGATCAAACCATGTCAACTTTGTCCTTTGCTCAAGTCAACCTTTAGCCCAAATGAAACCTAAACTAGCCAAAACTTACCATACACCAAATCAATTGGAACCATTGATTCACACTAACTCATAATCAATGATTGAACATGACTTGACCCTCACTTGAGTCAAACCAATCAAATTGTCCATTTGACCCAAGTTAACCCAAATTGGCCTAAATGGCCAAAATGGGTCAAATCATAATCTAACCCAAATTGATTATAACTAATGGCTCAAGTTCATTCTAGATTGATTATTGAACTTGACCAAAGCCATAATTGCGCCCAATTTGACCAATTGGTCAACTTGACCCGACCTAACCCAAATTAACCTAAATGATTAAATTGGCCAAAATCCAAATTAAATCTAAATTGATTCAAACCAAAGCCTACAAGTATTTTCAATTAACCAACTGAACATGAACCAAGACCTTACCTAACCCAATTGGGTCAATTTAGTCAAATTGGTCAACTTAACCTATTTGACCCACTTGATTCCAAATGAGTCAAAATCAAACCTAGGCCAAATTAATTGAAACCACCTGAACCAAAACTCTCCAAATCATCATTTGAACCTAACCCAAGTATTAGTTTGACCCAATTTAACCAATTGGTCAACCTAACCCAATATGACCCCAAATTGAACCCATATGACCCAATTGAGCCAAAACTCATAAAACTAACCCATAAGACTTTGGAGGCTGACCTAACCTGACCCAAACCCATCCTAAGTCAACCCAAACTCATTTAGAGATAATTCCAATGCAAATCCACCATGGATCCTCTCCCTCATTAGATTCTTTCTTCTAATGGAAAAGTTCACCCTCTCATCCTTAGCAGCCATCAAACTTCTAAATGAGGGATCACCTAAGCCACCTAGCCCACCCTAAGTGGGCTAGGCTTGCCATGGATCAAAGGGAGGTGAGTTAACTCACATCCCATGCAAACCGAGGAACCAAATGATCTAAGCCAAAAAGATCAGCCAAGATCAAGCCTTGAGCCACCTCTTATGTATTCCTCCACTCAAGCTGATCCCCCTTGACTCGATTGAGACCCCTCTGGCACTCTGATGGCAACTGGCCAACCTAAAAATAAGAAGCAATCCCATCTGTCCACCTCAGCAAATTGAGGGGTATACCTCCTTAATTCTCACAGGAAATCACACCATTCAATTCATGAGAGCTCCCAAGAGTAAAATGAAATTCCATAGCACTTCCCAGAGCATCCCCAAGGCCTCCCCACTTTGGATTTTCTCCTCCCGAGCATAGCCAAAATAGGGGAGCTCAATCCCAATCCAAGCTTGCTCTTCTCTCAACCAAACTTCAATTCCTCTTACACACACCTTTCACATACCTCGTCGAAATTACCCAAGCCATTTCCTGAGCATCAAAGCCACCAGAGGAAGGACTTCGATCAAAACTGAAGCTCAAAAGCTCAATCCTTGGTCTTTCAATCTATCCATGTTGAACCAATCCAATTGCTGCTCAACAAGGCTTCGTATTAGCTAGATGAAGCTTCATCAACCGTGTGAGCCGGTGGTCTTAGTTCCGGTGATGTAATTCCTTGAAAACTGATCTCTAGCTTAAGTGGTTGGTCTTTTATGAAGAAAATTTTCATGTGAGCCCATCTTAGTCGTTGGATCCTTGTGGATCCCTTGCATGAAGGTGTGGGTTGGTTTTGGAATGAATGTGAGCTTTGGTGAGCTCAGATCGAGCGATCCATGGCAGACGGGCTCCATCATTCATCGCTAGTAGGAAGAGAGCTCATTAGTCATCTGTCCCACGTGATTGGAATAGACGGTCATGATCAAATCATATTTCATCTATTTTTTCTCTTTATGCCACAAGATTGATATGTGTCATTTGATTCGAGATCTGATGATAGAGATCAATACCGTGTCCGCTGCCAGCTGACTCAGTGCACAGATGTGACAACTTAAATAGCCAATCTCGTGGTGCCACGTGAAAAGTTTTAATAATTCATAACTAATTTTAGAAAAATCCAAAAATATAAATAATGGCTCATTTTAAAGGTATTTCAAATGGGAATCCATTAAAATTATCCATAATTAATTTTGAATAGTAATTTTAGCTTAATGAGAGTTTAATTAAAATTTTAATTAGCCTAATAACTCATTAATTAGCCAATCAATTTCAAACTCTGAGGATGATTAGGTGGATGGCCTCTGCCTCCCTTATTTTTCTTGAAATTTATTGGTTGATGAATTGGGGAAATTAATTTCTTAAGCCCTAATTACCCTCTTAACTTAATTAATTGATAATTAAGTATGTAAATAGTAATTAACCAACAAATTGAACCCCTTAATCACTGTTTAATAGTGGGGAGACTTAGGGAATTGGATTGGAACCTCCCTCCTAACTTTCCCCTAAATTTTCTTCTCCTTTTCAACAAAATGTTAATTAAAGATTAATTAACTAATTAATATCTTAATTACTTAAATTGAAACTCAAATCATACTAAATCATGTTTGATTAAGTAAGAGGCTTGTGGAATTATGTTGGGACCTCTTTCCCAACCTTTTCCCCTTAATACCATTTCATTTCAAAGGATAATCAATCAAATTTGGCAATTAAGAAAAGAGGAATGGATTAATGAATTAATGCCTTGAGTAACTAAATTAAAAGGGTAATGACATTTGATTTCTCTTAATTGATTCATGGGTAGAGCTTTAGGTGTTCAATAACCTAAAGAGGTTTAGTGAAATCATGGTTAGCTCACATGTGTGAGAAAACCATGAAAGTAATTAAGTTCCTTAAGCTTAATTTATCAATGATTGTGAGCTAATTGTATTAGGCCCCTCATTTCATAGGATCATTGCTATTTATTTTTCAATTCATTTGCATACTATATTAACTCATAATCATTTGATTAATTACCTTAAGGCAACATAGGTAAGGGTTAATTAATTGATTTAATTTATGGCTTGACTTAATTAATCCTTAAAATTAGTTTAATCACCTTTCATTAAATCAAATCAACTTACAAACATGGGATGGGATTAGGATTAGCAAACCTCTCCTCACATCACCTAAATCAAATAAAGCATAAGATTTAAAGTGGCATTAAGAAAGTTTGGTTTATTTTAAATGAGCCTATTTAATATGATTGCCCTTAGGAGTTAATTGGATTGAATGAAATCAAGTGCTTATGTCCCTTTATTTTTCTAATCATATTAAATGTTGTATGTCACTTGATTCATGCATTCATCTCTTGAAAAAATCAATTAAATTAAATGGTTCCCTTTATGTCAAGCTTACATGTGTTGATTTAAATTAATATATGTGTGGCTATTATCACTATTAAATTCAAATCTATTTTCCAAAACTTATAAATGAATGATTATACATGCTATGAATGCTAGTTATAAATACATAGGAGATGTATGTGATTATAGCTTAAGTATATGAAGTGAAGTATCTTTTCTTTCATTCACGTATTGATTTATGTAAGTAGGAATGTTAATGGGTATGTAGCTTGGACATCCCGAGAATACGAGGCTTTAGTTAGCCCCGAGGAGGTCATTTGATTACCTCACTTCCCTGGTTTAAAAATAGCATGTACTCCATTTGATTTCATTCTCACATACTTCAATACTAGAATTCAGATGAGACTTTGTTCCATATGCATAAACATTTGAAAAATGCAACTTTAGCATGATTCTTCCATTATTATGGTTATTTGTACATTCATGTGTATCTAAGAATAGTGGGTATATCTAGTTTAGACATTTTGAGGATGCACAACTTTAAGTAGCCCCAAGGAGGTTTTTTTACCTCACTCCCCTAGTTAATAATGGTGAAGTACTTGCTTATAACTTTTATACGCTTGTGTGTGCATTTGACTAATGAATGAAAGTCTTCCTTTTTCAAGTCTATTCCATATGCATGAATATTTTGAAAATGCAACTTACCATGATTTTCCATACTTGTAGTTATTTGTACATTCATATGTATCTATATAGTCCGACATTCTGGGACGACGACTGTAGGAGGTTTTACCTCACTCCTCACACATACATTTATACATTTGAATGTGTATCTAGCTAATGAGTGAAAATCTCATTTTCTACAAAAAAATTCATTTATGCATCTTTCATTTAAGTGTGCTAAAAACATATTGCATGCATAGGTATACTTAGGATTTAATCATATGCATGTTACATATGATGGAAATAAATGAATGAACATGTGTCATGTTATAGTAATTAATTCTAATTAATCTTAAGATGTCTTTCTTATTGAATGAGACCATTCAAAGTGAACTTAAACCTAGGAATAATTAAAATATATAATAAGACATTCACTAAGAGAACTAAGTCTAATTAATATGCTCTAGAAGTAACTTAAGGTAGGGATAAAAGAGAGTAATCCTCTCTTTTCTTCTCTTTATAACACTTAGTTGTTAAGTGTAAGTAAAATGGAATGAAAGAAAATATTAAGTAAAATTCTCAAATCAATTAAACCACTTAAAATAAAATCAACTTCTTATGATTAAACACCCTTTCATACTTAGAAAATCATAACAAAGCTTAGTTAAGGCATACCACATAAGCCTTAATACACACACTTTAGAAGTAAGTCACCACTTCTAGCTTTATGTTAGGGCGGTGCCTGGAGTGATGTATGCTTAGTTTTATGATGTATTATTAAAGACTAGATGTTAGGGTGTATGCCTCGTAAACTAGATGTTAGGCCATGATTAGCCTATTCATGCTTTTTTTCTGAAAAGAATTATGCTTAAAGGGTGCTTAAAAATATAAATGATTTCTTTTACAAGTTGCTTAACCCCTAAATAAAATCCAAATTAAGATAGGTGGCTTGGTTACCCATGTAGAGGGTTCTAATTCTAAATTAAACATATAACTACTTGGGTTGTATAGTGTGCTTAGCGAACACTTAGTTTGCACGTGTAGTTAGATTTAGTTTTCTTATTTTTAATGTAATTTTACATTAGGAATTAGGATTAGTGCTATGGGGGTTAAGGATGAACATCGATCATAACGTTTAGTCTTGGGGTGCCATGTGATGCCTTAAAAACTACCAAATCAAAAGAAGCAAATCAAATAAAGAAATGAAGGAAATATGAAGGCATGAAGGTCTGAAGACCCCCCATAGCACTTCTTATTTATAAATTGTAATTATTCTTTCATATACTAGGTTGTATAAGGGTAGATCTACACTACCCATTTCTCTTTTTTGGGTTGTACGGCGGTACCCGATCGCACTGGCCTCTTATTCTTTAGTGTTAAACTTATAAAGTTGATTGATGTTTTATTTAAAATTGTGCAATATAAATGGCATGCCTCTTCATAGTTTCTTAAATGAATGATGACTTAATGTGTGGCTTGGATCTGATTAGACTCTTAAGAAAAAATAAATCTTTTACCCAACTACAACTCATAATTAAATTTTTAAATAACTCACAACCTCATATAAAACCTGGGCATTAAATCAAGATAATTAAAAGATTTAGCAATCCCTTAACTGAATGTTGTTTATCTCACACCATACATACCATATTGCATCACTCTTGTAAAATGAGGGCCTCCGTCCTTACACATATGAGAATCGCTTGACCTATGAGAGCAACTCCTGTCGACGGAGCTTCACCCTCTTCTCTTGATTTAGCCCATAACTCATTTCAACATGCATTTAGGCATATAAAAAATCATATGGACTTTTTCAAAATGAAGAGTCAAAATCAAAACAAATTTGAAAAGATTTGCATTAGACTAATTCATTTCTCATACCACTCATGCTCTAGTCTCTTATAGAGTGGGTTTAAAGTCTTTAGCTTCTTTCTAAATGATAACAACTTAACTATCTTGTAAAATCATATGACTTGCCTACATGGATTTAAAGCATAGGAGGAGTTAGCTGGCTGCCACTCTAGATGATTATAAGTCCAGCAGTCGGGTGGTTTACTCTCTCTTGTGAAGATAAATCATATACCCATTTTTGCTTAGATTTAAGTCGTGTCTTAGCTTATATCAAAGCTCTCTAGATTTAGAATCTAAGGTTGATGTTTTCTTCAGGCTACGAGCATAAATCCTCACCTCTTAGGTATTTTCAACAACCTTGTGTTGGTGGATTATAAGCCCTAGTAATCTAATAAAATTTAAATTAAATAAATAATTCTCCTCAATTTCAAATATGTAAAGCCCAGCCATATGATAGATTGAATGGTCACTAGGTTTCCTAGTATCATGAGCATTCCCCACTCATTTTCATTAGCTTCGATAATAAACCTCTCATTTTGATCTACCCCAATTGATTTTTTGAACATAACCAATACATTGATAGTCTTACCCTTGAAATCTTTAGAGACAATAATTGCTTACTTTAATCGAGAGTGTTCCTAAGGAATTCACCTTCCTTAGGATGTAATTAACTATGGGGCTTGCCCCCATAGGGAACTTTAGAACCCAGTTTAATATAAACCCTACTTTATTCATCCATATAAAGTTGGGGGAAAATATCTAGTATATTTGAAGACCCATCATGCCTTAGGTGTCCTCATTAGGTGATTAGATCCATTTAAAGGTGATATCCCTATCTTTCTAGAAGTATGTCATACCTTAATATCATACTCGATCACTTTAATGAGTACCCCCTCAGATCTACGTGGTGTCCCCCATATACATCCAAAAATAAACACCATAAGGATTATCATTCAGAATTAGTGCTTTCAATCCATGAAATTTCTTACATATATTAGAAGCCACAGCATACCCTTGACCATGAATTTTATATAAGCTTAATGAATGTTTAGCAAACATAGCTTCGAGAGCAACTTTGAGTGTAGCTGAACTTGTTGAGGAAACATGTTTGATACCACTAAATCTCTCAATAACTTCCCCTTTTTTGCTAGCATATCAAACTGTTAAGGCCAATTGCTTTTTCGTAGAAACATCATGAGCTTCATCTACAATAAAGGAAAAATATGAATCACTAATATCAATAATGATATATTTTAATGTCATAGCAGATACAACACAGTATATTTCTTTTTGAACCTTTGGTGAGATCAACTTCAATTTAGTATTTACATTTTCAAATGTAACTTTCTTAACTTCTTCATTATGTTCAGCAAGAAAATGTAATAACTTTAAATAATTTCATTAGTTATTTAATTCAACTGACTCATCATGACCATGAAAAGATAACTCTTATTGTAAAAGAAATCGAACACAATCAATGGTGGCAATCAACATGATATGATAATCTTTGTTGTTCTTTTTATCCTTACTCAACCATATAGCTGAAATACATTGTGATCAAGACTTCATCAAATTTTCACATTATTGTCTTACCTTGTAATGTGCAATGTTATGTTCTTCAACATGTGTTAGAAGTTTTTCATTTCTCTTCTAATTTCTAAATCCCTCACCAACAAATGCATCTCTGCCACCTTGACTTGTGATAACCTATCCTTGAGGCTTAAATAAATAATAATAAATATAAATTATAGCATCCTTTGGTACACTGTACTCTAGCCACTATGGATATTCTTCAAACCACTTTATATTAAATCTTCATACAACATTACCAATTAATTATGGAAAGTTATGATTTCTTGGTTGATGAAGTCCATTTACCAAATATGCTCTATGAATTTTATCTCTATCATTAGCATCGTAACTCTAAATTAAAGGTTAAAGACCATGGTCAGCCACTAGATCATCGATATCAATTTTCACTTGCTCTTTTCTCTTCAAATATCATTCCATTCTCTACAATAAGAATCCTTATTGATGAATTTTTTTCATAAACATTTATATTAAAATTTTAAATTATACAAATATGGCACCCCATCAACCTTAAAAAATTAACAACTTCAACAAAGAAAGGTACACCATCGACCTTAAAAAAATTACAACTTCAACAAAGAAAGGTACACCATCAGCCTTAAAAAAAATCACAACTTTAACAAAGAAAGGCACACTATCAGCCTTAAAAAGTCACAACTTTAATAAAAAAAGGCACACCATAGGGCTTATTTAAAAAAAAATATAATTCCAACTAGAAAAATAAAAGCACACCACTGGTCTTATCTAAATAAGAAAGTATTCAAATATCTTAACAAATTGTGAATGACTTTTAACGTCTGAATATTTTGATTTCTCCAATCTTCTTAAATCACTTGAAAAAAATTTATAGAATTAAACATTTATGAAAATGATGATTTATAAGAGTATATGTAGATTTGCATATCATCGCCCTAATTTATTTTAAAAGATGCAATGCATGCTTTTTCATATAGATATGTATATGTTTCGTTGATCTTATAATTTTCATACCTATGAACTATTTTGGGTTGTGGTGTTTATTTTTGGTTTATGAGTATGTGTGTGATGTGTGTGTGAAGGGGAGGGGGGGAGGACACCATGCAGATTTGAGGATGTACTTATTGAGGTGATCGAGTATAACATCAAGGAATAATGTACTATCTCGAAAGATAGAAATCACAACCCTACGATGGACCTAATCACCTAATAAGAACTCTTAAGGCATGATGGGTCTTCGAATGTACTAGAGATTTTTCCCCTACTTTACATGGATGAATAATGTAAGGTTTATTTAAACTGAGTTCTAAAGTTCCCTATGGGGACAATCCCCCATAGTTAATTACATCCTAAGGAAGGCGAGTTCCTTCGTAATACTCATTAAAAGTAGAAATTATTGTCTCCAAAAAATTCAAAAGATAGACTATCAATAAATTGGTTATATTTGGAAGATCAAACGATAGATCAAAAGGAGAGATTTATTATCGAAGCCAAAGGAGATGAGTAGGATGCTCATGATACTAAAAACCTAGTGAGCATCCCAAACTATCCTATGGTTGGGCTTTATATGTTTGAAATTGAGGAGAATTATATATTTAAGTTAAAATTTTATTAGAAATCTAGGACTTATAATCCCACAACACAAGATTGTGAAAATACCTAAGAGGTGAGGATTTATGCTTATAGCCCCAAAGGGAAACAGTAACCTCATCTTAAATCTAGGGAGCTTTAGCAAAGCACGACTTATATCTAAGGTGAAAGTGGGTATATTATTTACCTCCGCAAGAGAGAGTAAACCACTCGACTACTGGACTTATAATCACCTAGAGTGGCATCCAGCTAACTCCTCATACAATTTAAAATCATGTGGTCAAGTCATATATTTTGGAAGATAGTTAGGTTATTATTATTTAGAAAGAAACTGAAGTCCTTAAACCCACTCCCTAAGATACTAGAGCATGAGAGGTATGAATAATGACTTAGTCTAATGCAAATCTTATCAAATTTTATTTGATTTTGGACTTTTATTTTGACACAAGCTATAGGATTTTATATGCCTAAATGCATGGTGAAGTTGATTATGGGCCAAATCAAAAGAGAAAGAGGTATTTTCCATCATAGGCTCTCAAAGGTCAAACCTTATTTCTATCGAGAAAAGATGGAAACCCTCTCTTAGCAAGAGTGAAACAAAATGACATGCATGGTATTAAGCATACAACATCCAGCTAAGGGGTTGCTAAATATTTTATTATCTTGATTTAATGCCTAGGCTTTATGTCAGGTTATGAGTTATTTTAGAAAATTTAGTTATGAGTTGTAGTCAGGGTAGAAAATTTATTTTTCCCTAAGAGCCTAATCACATCCAGGCCACACATTAAATCATCATATATGAAGAAACTAGAAAACTACATGTCATTTCTATAGCATAATGTAAATAAATTATCAAACAATTTATAACCTCAACGTGAAAGAATAACAGGCTGATATGGTCGAGTACTACCGTACAACCCAAAAAAGAAATGGGTAGCCGAGCTCTACCTTTATACAACCCGGTATGTGAAACAATAATTACAAGTTACAAAATGATAAGTGTTATGGGGGATCTTCAAGTCTTCCTACTCCCTCCATCTCTTCATTTGATTTGGTAGGCTTCTAGCCATCACATGGCACCCCAAGATCAAACCTTCCAGCCAATGTTCATCCTTAACCCCCATAACACTTAACCAAATTTCTAATGCACAATTGCATTAAAAGAATGGAAAAGTAAATATAACTACACCTACGAAATAAGTGTTAGCTAAACACACCATACAACCCAAGTAGTTATATGAATAATTTGGACTCAGCACCCTGCATGTGGATAACCAAGTCCACCTTTCCGAATGTAGATTATGCTTAGGGGTTAAGAGACCTGCAAAAGAGAGCATTTATATTTATTTTAAGCACCCCTTAAGCATAATCTCTTGCATAAAATATGATTAGGCTAATCACGATCTAACATCCTGTCTACGAAATATATACCCTAACATCTAGTCTACAACAGTACATCACAAAACAAGCATACATCAAACCATACATCGCCCTAACATAAAGCTAGAAATGGTGAGTTAATCTAATATGTGTGTTAAGGATTGTGTGGTATGTCTTAATGTCTTAACTAGGCTTTAGGGTTAAAATTTTGTAAGTGTGAAGGTCATTTAATTATAAAGGGTGGTTTCACTTTAAATGGTTTAATTGATTTGCAAATTTTACTTAATATTTCCTTTTATTTCATTTGACCTACATTTAATAACTAAGTGGTATGAAGAGAAATAAAGAGAGGATCACACTCTTTTATCCCTATCTTAAGTCACATCTAAAGCAAATTAATTAATCAATTCCCTTCAGTGAATGACATATTATATGTTTTAATTAGTCCTAAGTTTAGGTTCATTTTAAATAAACTCATTCAATAAGAAAGGTACCTTAGGATTAGTTGGAATGAATTACTATCGCATAACATATGTTTGTTCATTTCTCTCCATCATGTATATCATGTATATGATTAAATCCTAAGCATAGCTATACATGCAATTTATATCTTAGCACACTTGAAGGGTGAATGTGAGTAAATATATTTGGAATTAATATTTCTTTGGTTGAATGATTTTGTCATATTAATTTAAATCTCTAACTGAATTCTTATGCAAAAGCATAAGGAAAGAGCCTTAAATCACATGACTAATCAACTCAACCAATTAAATAAAGTATGAATGCATGTCTTTTTAATAGAAAAAGGGACTTTCATTCATTAGCTAAGTACACATTCACATGTGTAAAAGTTTTAAGCAAGTACGTCGACATTGTTCTACACCAAAGGAATGAGGTAGGAACCTCCTTAGGGCTAATTAAAGCCTTGCATCCCTAAGATATCTAAACTAATATACCTGCTATCCTTAGATACATCTGGATGTATAAATAACTACAAGAATAAAAAGCCATGCAAAAATTATATTTTGATTTATTTAGTTTAATTGTGTAAATGAATTAAAGCTCTATCTAAATTCTAATATCCAAATTCATAATAATGAAATCAAGCAAGTACATTTCCATTGTTCTACACCAAGGGAATGAGGTAGGAACCTCCTTAGGGTAACTAAAGTTATAATACATATGTATATTCATTCATTAGTAAACTTTTGAAAATATATTTGAGATTTAATAGTGATACTAGCCACACATATTTTTATTTAAGCCAACACATACAAACTAACATAAAGGAAATCATTTTTATTTGATTAATTTGAAAGACATGAATGCATGAATACAAGTGGCATATAATATTTTAGCATGATTGGAAAAAAATAAAGAAACACAAGCATGTGATTTCATTCAATTCTAACTAAGCACTAAGGACAATCATATTAAACAAATTCATTTAAGATAAACCAAAGTTTCTTAAAGCCATTTTAGGTCTTTATGTTTGATTTTAGTTAAGAAATGTGAAAGAGGTTTGCTAATCCTAATCCCATCCCCATGTATGAGTTAATTTAGTTTAATGAATAGTAATTAGGTTGATTTTATGTCTTAATTAGGTTAGGGTATGAATTAATTCAATTAATTAACCCTTACCTTTGTCACCTTAAGTTAATTAACTAATTAATAATTATCCAATATGATATGCAACCATATGAAAAGTAAATTGGCAATGCTCCTAAGAAATGAAAGGGGCCTAATGCAATTGGCTCATGATTAATAGTTAATTAGGCTTAATGGATTTAATTAATTACTCTTATGGTTTTCTTACACATGTAAGCTAACCATAATTTCATTAAATTATTTTAGACTATTAAACATCTAAAGGGCTACCCAAAATTGATTAAACAAAGATAGGTTGTTAATAAATGGATTTTAAATTTAGTTAATTAAGCTCACTAATCTATTTGTGTTAAGCATTAAGCATGTTCAATTAATGAAATGAAATTAATTCAAGGAAAGAGATCAAGAAAGAGGCCTTAATCTCAATCCCTAAGTCCTACATTTGATCACTTAAGCTCTGATTTTATCTTAAAGATTAATTAATTAGTTAAGCACTTAATTACCTCATTAATCATTCATTAATTTGATTCCAAAAAGTAAAGAAAACTTAGGAAATGAATTAGTAAAAATATCCCATTCATTAATCATTCATTAATCATTCATTTATCATTCATTAATTCCCTAAGCTCCCTTGCTGTTCAACGGAAGTAATTAGCCTTAAATAATTAAGTCACTATTCAATCACTAATTATCACTAATTAAATTAAGAGAGTGATTTAGGTTTAACCAACTAATTTCTTTAATTAAGCAACCAATAAAATCCTAGAAAAATAGGAGAGGTAGAGGTCATCCCCGTAAACATCCATAAAAAATTTAAGATTAATTGGGTGGTTAATTAAGGAGTAATTAAGCTAATTAAAATTTTAATTAAATCTTAATTAAGCTAAAATCACTATTCATAATTAATTAATAATAAGTTTCATATATTTTACTTTAAGATATCTTCAAAATGAGCCCTTATTTGCATTTTTTAGATTTTTCTATAATTAGTTATATTTTTTAGAAGTTTTGAGCTTAAAAATAGATTAATTAAGCCTAATTAAAGCCTTAATCATGTTAGACCATGTGGAAGCTAACGCGGCACGCTGACACCATGAGCTTTCCATGTGGAGCAATAGGATTGGTCACTTAAGTTATCACGTCGCCATGCTGACTCAAATGACGGCGGACATGCATTCCTCGTGGACCGTCTAATCTAAGATCGAATTATCGTGATTCAATTCATGATTTATAGGAGAAATTAGAGGATCTAATGCATGATTAGATCACAACCATCCATTTTGATCATACGAAATGGACAATCTGTGATCTGTCTCATTTGCGAGCGATAAAGGATGGATGTCGTCTATCTTTCCCTGTTCGATCCGAGCTCACCCGAGCTCGGATTATCTCCAAATTCATCTCACACCTTCGAGGAAGGGAGACGCACACATCTAACGGCTAAGATTGACTGAAAAATCACATTTACTTCATAAAGGACCAACTTATTTTTGCTAGGGATATCAGTTTGTAAAATTACCTCACATTAGCTAATGTCCAGTGGTGGGATCGACGGAGGTAGCTTCGTCTAGTAGAGATGAAGCCCTGTTGAGAATATTTGGGCTTAATTTAAAGTACGTTGCTCGGTCGACCAAACTCCTCCTCTTTGGCTATCCGTCTTGGTCGAACTCTGGTCTCCAGTGATCGGGAACTCTCGGGGATGATTCGTCTAGCTTCGATTGGGTATGGTGAAGGTGTGGGTAAAAGAAATTGAGGTTTGGTTGAGTGGAGAGGAAGTATTGATCGAAAGAAGACTGCCCTATTTCAATTTTGCATGCAAAGAGGAAATATGATCGAGGGAGGCTTCAGGAATGCTTGGAAAAGCTCTGAGGAGTTTCAAATCACTTAGGGAACTCACACGAAGCGAATGGTCACAATTCCAACTCGAATTGGGGGAGTATACCCCTAAATCATGTGTGAAGAACAGACGAGATGGGCTGGCTTATTTCAGCCTACAGACCACCATTAGGGCATCGAAGAGGTCATGTCCAACTCCATGCAGCTCAACTTAAGTGGAGGGAGCTGTGGGAGGCTACCCAAGGGCTATTGTGCAAAAGTCTTTTGACTTTAATCCATCGGGTTTTGATTTTAGCTTGTATGAGGAGTAGTTGAACTCCCATTGGTCCTTCACCGGCCTAGGGGGGATTAGGTGAACTAGGTGGGTCAGGTGGAGCCTCACTTGAGTGCTTGGAGGCTGTCATGGTGATGGGGAAGTCAAGTTTGCTTGTTGATGTGAAGATCTGATGGAAAGAAGGTTTGTCCAATGGCTCATTGCTTGTGTGGGGCCCACTATGAATTTGGGCTAGTTTGGGAATGAGTTAGGACTAGTTTGGGTTAGGTTAGATCATGTCCTAGGGTCTCATAGGTTGGTTTTGGGTGATTTGGCTTCATATGATCAAAATAGGCTCATTTGGGTTAGGTTGGGTTGGGTTGACCAATTGGTCAAATTGGGTTAAACCAAGACTTGAGTTAGGTTCAAATGATGTTTTGAAGTTTTGTTCAAGTTGTTTTTATTAATTTGGCTTATGTTTGATTTTGGCTCAATTGGATTTAAATAGGTAAAATGGGTTAAGTTGACCAATTTGACCAAATTGGGTTGGGTTAAGTGTTGGTTCATGTTTAATTGGTTAATTGAAAATGATTGTAGGCTTTGGTTTGGTTTAATTTGAATTTAATTTAGATTTTGGCCAATTTGACCCTTTAGGTCAATTTGGGTTAGGTTGGGTCAAATTAAGCTCAATCATGGCTTTGGTCAAGTTCAACAAGTGATTTTGAATGAACTTGAGCCATTGGTTACAATCAAATTAGATCAAATCATGATTTGACCTATTTTGGCTTTTTAGGCCAATTTGGGTCAACTTAGGTCAAATGGCCAATTGGACTTGGTTTGGCTCAATTGACGGTTTGATTATGTTCAATCATTGAATATGAATTAGTTTGAATTAGTGGTTTCAATCAATTTGGTATATGGTGGGTTTTCTCTTGTTTGGTTTCATTTAGGCTATTGCTTGACTTGGTCAAAGGACCAAGTTTACATGGTTTGACCTAATTCAAGGTAGTGGATCACTCTAGGATGATTGCTGATCATGATATGAGATTTGGAAGGGCTTAGTTCAATCTAATTTGGGTTGGATTAGAACTTGGCCCAAAAAGAGTCTTTAGGTCACTTTGGGTCGAGTGGACCTAAATGGGTCAATTGGTTTGGTTTTTGCTTGATTCAAGTTTAATTGAAATCATATGTGAGCCTATGATGAAAATATAAATCCAATTGCAACTAGTTTGGAGCCAAATGAATTTTGGTTCATATGGTATTTTCAAGTCAAAACAGGTCAACATAGGCTTGACTTGGGCTGACGTATATTTGGTTTGATGATTGCAATTTGTGTTTATATTTGAACAATGATTGAAGGAATGATTGGATCATGAGAAAATCCATAAGTTTTGAATTAATTTTGGTATCATTTAGCCAAGTTCAAGAATTTGGCTAAAAAGGCTAAAATTGGGAATTTGATTTAATTTGGGTTTGGTTTTGGCCACTTGGATTTATATTTCATTTATATTTGTGATTATAAATGAAGATATAAATGATTTATGAGAAAATTACTTGGGTTTGGAGTGATTTGGAAGCAAATTTGACAAAATTGAGGGATGTAGGTCAAAAGGGCTTAAGTAGGGAATTGATTTGGTTTGCTTTAGTTTGATTTGATTTGAATGGTTTGAATTTAGATTTTGGTTATATTTGTGAATATAAATGAAGGAGTGATTGATTTATAAATAAATCAACCAAATTTGATTTGGTTTGAAGGAGGTTTTGGCTAAGCATATGGAGGCTTAGGGATTTTAGAGTTTGAATTTAACATGAGTTTCAATCATTTGGAATTGGATTTGATTTGGAATTTGGGTTGATTTGATTTGAGATTGAATTGAGAAAATCAATTGAATTGGGGTTGATTTGAATTTGGTTAAGGCTAAGTCCATAAGATAAAATCAAAGGCTGAAGGATTTAGAATTTGAATTTAATCATGGGTTTCAATCATTTGATTTGGGATTGGATTTATGATCTTGGATTTGAATTTGAGGTTTGGTTTGGAAGAAGGAATCAAGGATTGGGTTTAAGGCTATAGGGTAGGCAAGTCTTCCTAAATCCCTAAGGCATAACCTCTTCCTATGGCTAATCCTTCTAAGTCTCTAGGCTTAGGTTAAGTGTTCACCTAATTACAAGAAGTGTCTTAAGATTAAGGAGCTCTTAATGTCTACAAGAGTCCTAGATCTATGATGAGGAATTTGAGAGCTCACTCCAAAAGTGAAGTCAACAAAGGGTTCCCAATAAGTGTGGTGTAATTGACTAGGCGCACCGCACGTATTGGTGTTGACCGAGACGATCAACAATGTCTGAGGATTGCAACCACTAACAAAAATGATCTACCCCTAAAACTGAGATATAGAGAGAATCAAGATCTTAGTGCAATGCAACTCAACTCATGCCAAGGGCATAAGAGAGGAAGGAAGGATCCCCTAAGGGATCAAGCATGGGAACCTTCCAATAGGGAAGCAGGTCCAGCTTATCCATAGAGGATAAAAGTTTGATTTTGATATGATTTAGGGAGAAAATATCCGTTGGGGATGAGTACATGAACCTTCCACTAGGGAAGCAGGTTCAGATTATCCACTAGGGATAGGGATTTTATTAGGTTTGATTTTATGAGGGCTCTACGAGGGAGAGGATATGATTCATGCTTCACTAGGGAGAAAATTGGTTTAATTTAATTGGTGGGGCATCAATTAGGGATGATTTAATTTGATTTATTAACTTATGGTTTGAGGCTCCAATGAGGAGAGGATCATAGATTTAATTTTGATTCCACTAGGGAAGAATGATGATTTGATAAAATGGACCTTGTCGGTGTGCGATGGATCTACTAAGAAGGGGCTAATATCAGCCTAGTCCTGTCTTAGATTTACAAATCCAATGGGAAAGTCTACCAGCCATCAGGTAGAGCTATCCAACCTAAGGGTTGCCTTTCGGTGTGCAATGGTCAAGTCAAGAAGAAAGCTTGTAGACTTAGATCCTCCTAAACAAGGAACCACTAGGGTGATCGGTTGATAGCACAACAAATCGAACCCGACCTAAGGCGACTATTGAGTGAATGTTATTGTGGACTTATATCAACTTAAGAATAGTCAGAATTAATTTCATTCAAATTTTAAGATGGACCCTATCGGTGTGTAATGGATCCATTAAGAAGGGGATAATATCAGCCTAGACCTGTCTTAAATTTACAAATCCAAAGTGATAGTCTACCAACCGCGAAGTAAAGCTAACCAACCTAGGGGTTGCCTTTCATTGTGCAATGGTCAAGTTAGAAAGAAAGCCTATAGACTTACATCCTCCTAAATAAGGAACCACTATGGTGATTGGTTGATAGTACAACAAATAGATCCCACCCCAAGGCCACGGCAGTAAATGGTGGTGCTGGAAAGAATTTGTAAAAGACTTATATCTTTCAAAGCAAGGATGACCACCAGGGTGACTCGTTGGTGGCACAACAAGTCGAACCCAACCTAAGGGTGACTACTGAGAGTGTGCCGACTAGGGGACTTACCTCAACTCAAAAATAGTGAAGCGATTCCTATATGGAGTTTTGCTAACACTGCCCTAAAGATAGGATGTCTGCTTGAGAAAAGTTATCGTTGAGGGCTTTCCTCCTAATCCACAAGAGAAGATATTATATATATATATATATATATATATATATATATATATATATATATATATTATGTGATGACCCTATTGGTGTGTGAGGGACCACACTGAGAAGGATATCATATCAGCCTAGTCCTATCTCAGCTTACTAGATCAAGGGAGAATCTGCATATCCACAAGACAAATTCTCCAACCACAGGGGTGGTTACTAGGAAAGGGGGACTTCCCAATCCAAGAGTAACAGGGGTAGTGTCTAAATGGGTTCGTTAAGGATGTGATCCAAATAGAGTGCTCATAGGAGAGGTGTTGTTATGGGCTTTATCCAAATCCCTGTAAAAGAAAGCCTATAAGTATTCGGTGGCCAACTCAAGGAGACATCTCTCTTCAGCTTGATAGGTGATATCCGACTTAGGGTGACTACCAAGTGGGGAGTCCGAGTAAGGACTGACAGAAGTAGTCGAGGAAGGAGCCACTGGGGGACTTACCCTAAGCCTTAAATATACTCGTCCTAGTTAGTGCATTGTGGCTAGTTCATGAAGAAAGTGTGTAGGCTTACATCCTCTTAAACAAAGTCATCATGAGATAGCTTACCGACTACGCAGTAAGGCCTACCAAACTAATAAGGTGCTCGTCGGTGTGCAGCGGTCAAGTCGGGAAAGAAAGTGTAGCAGACTTACATCTTCCTAAATAAGGGACCACTGAGATGACACACTAGCATAGTAGCATGTTAGCCTGGCCTAGAGCAGCTAATGAGTGAGTGCTACAGGGGCTTGCTCTCACATCAAAATAGCCCGAGATAAAAGATATGTGTTTGTGTGTTTGTGTGTTTGTGTGTTTGTCATATGTACTCAACCATGTCAGTTCATGATGGCTAGTTTAAGAAGAAGGCATAGCAGACTTAAATCCTCTTAAACGGAGCCAACATGAGGGTAGCTTATCGACCGTGCGATAAGGGTTACCAATGTAACAAGGGTTCGTCAGTGTGCAGTGGTCAAGTCAGGAAGGACAGTGTAATAGACTTATATCCTTCTGAATAAGGGACCACTGGGGTGACACACTAGCAAGGTAGATCACCACTAAAGCATAATGAGTGAGTGTCAGGGGTTATCCCACATCAAAGTTTGAGATAGAAAATAGCATGTGTGTGTGAAAAAGGAATAGATGTTGGTTCTCTTACACTACCAAACACATCATGATTCAAGCAAAGATATTCTAACCAACTATGAAGATATGAAATTTGAAATGAAGAGAATGTCTTATTGATAACTATTTTCAAACAAAATTTATGGATAATATTTCTTTAGGTAGAGCCCATTGATTGGAAGCATGGGCACTCTCCTTTACAATTTATAAGCTGATAGGATCCTCCTTGGTAGGCCTTTCCTATGGCGAAAGTGCCTTCCCAAGTGCGTTCAAACTTGCCTCCCATCTTTCGATGGGCAATAATTGATATCCTTAAAACTAAAATAAGCTCTCCTACTTGAAAAGCTCTATGGTAGGCCAACTTGTTATGAGCTTGAATCATTTTGGCTATATAACTTGAGGATATGCCATGCTAGGAGGCATTCTCCTCCAAACCTTCGAGCACTTCTAACTGCAACTTGGTGTTTTGCTCCATTGTGATTTTACTACCCACAGCTATCCTCAATGATGGGAGTTAGACTTCTAATGGTAGAATTGCTTCAGACCCGTATACTAAGAAGAAAGGGGTAGATTGAGTTGGAGTCTTGTATATGGTGCAGTAAGCCCACAAGGCTTCAATTAACTACTCATGTCACTACCGATTGTTATCGTTGAGTGTCTTCCTTAATATCTGGATAAGATTTTTGTTGAAGGCTTCTGCTAAGTCATTTGCTCTCGGGTAAGAGATGGTGGAATATTTCTAATCTATGTTGTGTTGCTAGGCAAAGTTATTGATTTAGTGCTCTTGAATGCAGTACCATTATCAGATATAATTTATCGAGGCACCCCAAACCTATATACGATATGGTTCTTAAAAAATTGGAGCACATGCTGAGCTGTGACCTCTCTGAGTGGGATCACCTCCACCCACTTGGAAAAGTAGACGGTGGCAGCTAGAATGAACTGGTGACTCTTGGAAGAAGGAGGATCAATCAAGCCCACTATGTTGGTACCCCCAACACTCGAATGTCCATGAGGCCAATGTAGGATATAGAATGTTAGGTGGTTGGTGTAAGACCACACCATGCACCTAACATTGGTGACTTCTCCTAGCTACGTCCATGCAGCCTATGATCATCGAAGGCTAGTAGTATCCTAGTCTCTTGATCATGGCTTTCATTTTCGGACCAAAGTAGTTAACTCTGCATAAACCTGAGTGTACCTCGGTCATGATCTTATAAGCTTTATGTTTGTCCAAATAACATAACCACATATGATCGAAGGACTGTCGGTATAAGGTGACATCCACTATAGCATATGAGAGAGCTCTCTGCTTCATCTGATGGGCTAATGACTTCTCTTGAGGTAGTCTATTTGTATTTAGATAATCCATGAATGATTTCCTCCAATCGACTCATCATCCTTTTTAGCAACGGCAACCTCCCCTTCAAGAGAGAGTCTCTCGATGAGTTCAGCATTAATAAGGGACAAGACTTGTCTATTTTGAACCATTATTAGTATGGACTCATCTTCCGGACATGCTAGCTCTTTGACAAGCTTACCCAATGCATCTGCTACTATATTTTCTCCTTGAAGAATCTTGTAAATGGTAACTTCTGGGATTTGGGCTAGCAACTCCATGGTATACTTATGGTAATGATGGATCTTAGGCTTCAGAACTTTGTAGGACTCAATGGTTTGGTTGATAACTAGTTGAGAATCCCCAAAGATGTTGATGCTTTGGACGCATAGCATAATGGCTAACTCCAGACTGATAATCAGAGCCTCATATTCAGCTTTGTTGTTGGTGCATGGATTGGATAGATGATATGAGAATCTCATCACATCGCAGTCTAGAGTTAGAAGGACTATTCCTACCTCTGTCATTCTTGGAAGAGTAGATCATGGTTCTTCGCCTTTCCAAAAGAAAGCCACACCATCAAAATACATCTCCCAACGGTGAATTCTAGTGTCTCCTAAGTTCATGATTTTTTCATCAAGGAGGTCATCACTAAACAGGGAATCAACAAGAAGTGGGTGTGATGCTAAGAAATTGGCTAGTGCATGTCATTTCACCGCACAGAGGGGTACGAATGTGATATCAAATCGGATAAAAATCATGGACCAAGCCAAATCCGATAGTCATCACCGTCATGAGATATTACAGTGAATTGATCCTAGAGATTAGATTCACCTTATGATAAAGCATGTAATGCCATAGCTTTTGGGATGCAAAGATTAAATCTAGGCAGTGCTTTTCAATTTATCATTAATTTGAGCCAATAAAGCGCTAAGGGAGTCATCTAATCTAGTGGTATATAATATCAATAGCTTACCTAGGATAGGGGTTGCTAGAACTGGAGGCGTCATCAGGTAGTTCTTGATGTCTTTGAAAGCTTGCTAGCACTTATCATCCCACTTGAACTTAGCATCCTTTTTGACAAAGGCGAGAATGGCTGACATCTTCTTAATAAGTTGAAAATGAAGCATCTTAGATATGCCAACCACCATTAAAATGATCTGAGTTGAGTTAGACTTTTAGGGGGTGGCATTTCCAAGATAGTCTTGATCTTCTCCGGGTTAATTTCTATTCCACGGTGCCAGACAACAAACCCAAAGAATTTTTTTGAAGCTACTCCAAATGCATAATTCAGGGGATTCATTTTAAGGTTAAATTATCTTAACCATTTGAAAACTAGTCTCAAGTCAAAGAGATGGTCTTTCTTTTCTTTACTTTTAATAATAAGATCATCAATGTAACATTCAACTTGATGATGGATGAGTTCGTTGAAGATCCGAGTCATGGCATAATATTTTAAGATTTTTTATATGATATAATATTTTTTTTTGTGGTCATCTTAATTTTCTTATGAGGAATACCCATAAAAAAAGAATGAGAGAATTAAATTATGCCTTATTCAAAATTGATGCATATATGAATTTCATTTTTTCTTAATGACATAATGGGATATTTTTCTTCCGATAAAGCCGCATCCTTGATTTCAAAAAATTATTACTCAATATCTAATCGCATGTATCTAGGAGCTTGCTTGATAGGGTTAGCATTAGGTTCTATTACTAGTTTGTGGACTGCTATGTCAGAAGATAAATTGAGCATTTCTTCATAACTCCATGCAAAGCAGTCCTTAAACTCAGTCAATAGCCTAACTAAGTCATTGGTTTCTTCTTCATTCAACAAGGAACTGATGTATGTCGGGCGTGGATCTTCTTTTATTCCTAAGTTAATTTCTTTGAGCTCATCAATGGTTGATCTGATTTCTTTCTCAAATTCTGGCGGTGGATCTTTGACTTCAAGCTCATTTGGGTCATCTGAAGTTTCTAAGCATACCTCCTCATATGAGTTAGCATGATCTAAAAAGAACCTACCAGACTCTAAATGATTGGTGATGACTAGGCAATGGTTGTCATCATCGACTCAACCCACTGTGTCGAATCCTAGTCTTGGTTTTGATTGAGAATATCTATTTTGGTTGTCCCATCACCTTTTAAAGGAATCCAATATGTGTTTAAACCAAGTATGTGGGATTAATCCCTTCTTTGCTAAATTAATAACACAAGGCGAATACCAATCAAAAGGTAATTATATTAAATATTTATATGAATCATCCTCAAGTTCTATATTGGCTTCCTGACTTGAGGATGATGCTCCAAACAAAAACCTCTTTGGCTTGACATCTGTGGATGACTTAGGGGCCTCCTTAACTACCAAACCCTCAACTTTCTAAAAGAAAGTGGGGTTAGAGCTAAGGTTTCCAACTGCTTCCTGATTGTTCTACATAATACTGATTTGGATACATTCATGCTTTGCTTGGAGGCCTCAGCGCTATTGGGCTTGAATGCCACCTCCAAAGGGACATGCTAAGAGGGGTTGGTCGATGTGCTAACCACATGAGACTCATCCTCCAAACTAGACTCTAATTCTATGTGGATAGTGGGGGTACTCCTACGAGCTAGAACATAGCTCCTAATGGCTTGCCACCAGCAAGGAGGTCTTCCACCTCTAGAACTGCCTCTGAATCTGCCTCTTCCTCTACCTAGTGGGGGTTGAGTCATCCTACCCATGTGTTCATATGGAGGAATAAATTATGGGTAGAATCTAACTTCTGACTCTACATCTTCCTCAGTATCTGATTCTTGCTCACTTGCATTTCCATTTTCTTTTTCTTTTTCTTTTTTTTTACATTTTTCTTTTCTTTTTATTTTTCTTTTTCTTCTTCTTTTATTTTTGAACATTGACCAAGTTCGTAAGAATAATTTTTTTTTGATTTTGAGGAAGATAGTAGATCTTGTCCTCATATATTTTGACCTCTCTAACTGAAAATAGCTTCAAGTCTCCTTTGACATAATACTCGATTCCACCTCTTCAAATTTGATGCACTGATGTAAAGAGGATGGAACCATGTTTTTTTTATGTATCGCAAAGCAAAGAAAGATGTATATGAATTGATTACGTAGAACTTGGCTTCTGTCTTCCAGTCATCTATCTCTAATGGCAACACTATGGAGCCTAAAGCCCTCTCGCCTTGCTCATTAAATCCTCTCAACATCTTCTGATCTCCTCGAAGTTTGGAGATGTCAATCATTAGGTAGGCAAGGGTCTTTAGACTCATAATATTCAGATACACCGATCAACCAACACCTCGAGAGTCAATCACCCATGCCCATTATGATGGGGATGGGGACGGTTTGTCCCCAAAAGAAGTCTTCATCGATGAATGTAACTCCAGGGCTTCTCTTGAATAGCATGCCTCCTCTCAATAGTAGGTTGAGCTAAGCATATCGATCGAGAAGGCTTTGATCAATGACTCCCTCATCTCTTTGGATAAGACAAGGGCATCATATATGCTTAGCTTAGCTAGAAATTTTCTTAGGTGAGCAAGGACATTATAGTCAATTCTAGGTTGGTCTTCCACAAGCATATCCATGTGAAGCATCTGAGGGGTTACTTGATCGCTGAACCAATGACTTGCTTACCCTTATCCTGAGGTGTTACCCTAGGAGGTAAAACTTTGCCACTACGAAGATTGACTTCAGTGACTTCATGAGATGGTTTAGTGAAAAGTTCTACCCGCTCATCAGGTTCACCTACAGCTTCTCCTATAGTCTCATCAGATTCGGATGACTCTAAATCAATCTCAATGCGTGAACCTGAATGATTCAGGAATGGGTAATCCATATCTAAACAAGAAGAAGAAGAAGAGTGATCGAAACTAGATTTATTATTAATTAGACTTGGAGAGCTATCTATAGGAATAAAATCAGGCAGATCATCAGAAGTGAGATAAATGTAAGTAGAATCAGCTCGCTTCATTGATTTCTTAGATTTAGATGAAAGTAAAAAGTAGAAATCAAGTAAAGTAAGTAGAGTGAGGGATTTGGCACCCCCCACCGACATAATACGACTAAGAAGAGTCAAGGAACTGTAGTATGGAAGGAGTGCTGGAAGGTATGGTTGGCTACTATACTATCCTGGCAAGTGGAGGTTGTCGCCCCGTTGGGCTCCTACCTCACTCAAGTTGTCCTTAGCAACTTGCAAACCTTCCTTAGAATTGGAGGTTTGAGCTGCTTCAGGCACCTACAAGGGTACTTTTTTGATCTTAGAAATAATTTTCTTGGAGGTTCAGGATAGAGCGATATCCCAGCCTTCCTTTATCTTAAGAGGATCGCATGTATCCCCAAGGATTACTCTAACAGAGCTAGAAGATTGTTCTAATAGGTATTCCTTGGGGATAATAATGGCACCCAACTTGAAGCTACGCTCAAGCAAGTCCTTAAAGGTACTGCAATCTTCCAAGACATGGCCAACATGAAGTGGTAGGGGCAATAGCTTGGATCATGACTCTTGCCCACTTCCTCTGGTCTCTTAGGCTCTAGTAATTAAAAATCAGGCTTCTCTAAGAGATTCTTAAAGATCTTTATGACTACCTCCCTTTTGAATGAATAAGATTTATTCAATCTGTCAGCAAGAGTATGTAAGTAATAGCTACCTGGTGATGGGTAAGAGTATTACTATGATGATGGAGGTGGCGTACCAGTGAGTGAGTATGATGGCAAGGTGGTGGTGAGAGGGAAGAGACATTGAGCTCGAGGCTATCCGACCGAACCTGTCGCTTCCCCTTATCAACTGTTGTGACTACCCTTAATTTCTTCTCAAATGTCTTGAGGTCCTGCTGAAGGTCCTATTTGGCTTCTAAGACTAGCCACCTTGTCAATTAGATTCTTGAAGGATTTGATAATAAAACCCTTGAGCATGAAAGCAACCGCTCCATGGATGTTCTTTAGAAGAATCTCCATGGCGTGTTATTCAGACAACTATGGTTCGCATTTCATACTCAAGTTTCACCACCTGAGAATGTAATCAACAAGGGACTGATTGGAGATTTGTGTTGCTACAACAAGATTGCCTATATTAACCCTTTGATGAGCTCTAGCAAACCTCTCAATGAAGAGGTACTCCAACTCAACAAATATCTTTACCGAACTATTGGGCAATTCAGCATACCAGTCAAACGCAACACTCGCTAAACTACTAGCAAATAATCTGAAAAGAAGGGCATCACTACCTCTGGCTTGTAGCAACCAACCCTGAAATGTGCAATGTGTTGGTAAGGGATCCCACTACCATCAAAGATTTTGAAAGAAGGGGGTACAAAACCCTTAGAATATTGGACAACATCAAATTCCTCTATGTATGGTCTACCCTTTGGAATAGATGAGCCACCTCGAGTCTGTGCCAATGCTTCTCTCACCTATTGCTCTACCATGTGTTTTATATCCTTCTCATGCATGGAGGTGCTATCCACCACCTTCCTATGCAAGCTACCACTATCTTCCTCTATGGGAATGCATCTAAAATGATCTAAGGTATGTGTCAACTCTACTCTGTCAACCACTATGAGAGAAGGCTGTAAAACCGGGGTTGAATTCTGTAATGCTGAAACCATTGCCATCAACTCCTCAATCTTCTTCGCATCTTATCAATATGATCATCTCTCTATCTAATCTGGTGGAAGAGGTGTTGAGTTGAATGGACGGTGTCATCCCCTTCAACTACAATACCTTAACTCATCCTCTATGGAGGGAGCCCCCGAGTACCATGTGGACTTGAGTCCTCCTAAAGGTCATCCTCATCAGGATCAAATGCTACCCTCTCATCCTCTGAATATGTGTGATCACTTCCTAAGGGTTCCCTTCTCGCAAAGTAGTACATCATCCAAGAACGATCTACCTTGTCGCCGCACAATAAAGACTTACGGACGATCGGTAGTAGGACTTTTCTCACTAATAGAAAGACATCTAACACTGCCTGCCACTAGAGTGTTATCTCTGGGAGGACTATTCTCGCTAGAAGATACATGCTCATGACTACCCACTATCAGTGGCTGTTGTCTCTAGGGATATCCGCAATTATGGGAACTGAACTATCTCCCTCCCCCTCTACTCTACCATTATCACTAGCTCTGATGGTGGTGGTGGTGGTGGTGGTGCGACCACGATGTTGCGGGGTCACCACTCCTTCTTCATCAAGATTGAAGTAGGAGGTCGAGTGGGGGAACTCTCCCTCACCTCAGTTGGTGGAGTAGATGGAGTGGGATCCTTTGGTCAGAAGATCACCAAAGGGGCTTTCTTCTCCAAGCTTCATGACCTGGAGAATGGTGGATGGGGACCTAAACCGGCGGAGCGAGAGTGGATCGGTGTGGTGGAGACAACACTGGCTCCACCCCGTCAGGGATTTCCCGTGGTACCCATCAATACTATGTTGTATCTATCGCCTATTAGATGATGAAAATCAAGCAGAGACGACCGCCTGCAAACCTCCACCCCTCCTTCGAGCTACTCGCCTCAATGCTCTTTCCTAGATCTGGTAACACTGGGATGATCTTCCTCAAATCAAACAAGCAGGACTGAGGGTTCTAGGCTCGCCAACTGATGTAGTATCAGAGGGCATAGGACTTCCTCCTATCCCTTGCCAAAACCTCATAGTATGCGGGCGATGGAGGTAATGCAGCTATCCTCCTGTAGTCTTCCTCTCCATCTGATGCTGAGAGGGAGTGAAACCTATTGCCACTGAGAAGTGGAGAGGTCTCACGGGGAGATCTCTCCTCAACAACACATGGGATGATCTATTTCTGGCATACGTGATGATGCTTGATCTTGTGCTTTATCATGGTGTGGTGAGTAGGCAGCGTGAGAACTAGATCCTACCTCAAAGGTAGGGGAGACTATCTCAAGTCAAGATAGCCTTCCCTGTGAGGACCAACGAGGTGCTAGATGCACTGAATGTAGAGCAACTGCATGGAAGAATCGATCGGTGGAACCTTGACCACCTTCCTCTTTAAGGAAGGATACTCGATCGGGAATGTCAATGTGTATGACTTCGCACCACCTCATCCCGAACAATGATGAGGTCCCCCTCTGTGTACGCCTTCTCAAATCCCAAAGAAAACTAAGTAGGTGGAGTCAATCTCAGGGAGGTTGGATGATCCAAGGCCAATTCCATCCCAAATAGAAAGGTAAAGACGAACTTCTAGGAGGCCATATATACTGATTGTGAAAATAAACTGCACTGGCTGGTCTGCACTATATCTCTGCATGAGTTGAAATGTAACTTGAATCAGATTTTTGCTTTAATATTTATCCCAAGAGAGTAATAGAAATTTGGAGTTCTGAACCTGCACTCAATAATTCAAATATGTTGAGTGGGGTCCATTGGAGAGATTTTGATAGTGTGAGGAGAGTCTTTACCATTTGATTTTGATTTAGATCCCATACTCAACCAATTTAAGTAGGTTGAGCAGGGTTCAGATATTTGAAGATGTTTGTATTATTATCTTGTTTGAAAACTTTTGATTTTGAAAGACTTTACTTATCAAATTTAGGTATGTTAAGGAAAGGCTATGATTGTATGTTTTGGCAATTTTATGAAAAATCTTAGCTTATGGTGATTGATTATGTGTGTGATATATGTTGATTTAATTTGAAAGTGTGGCTTCTTACTTAAGAAATTTGGTATGTTAAGTAGAGGCCAAGTGTGTTTGAAATGTATTGTTTAATTTGAAAATGAGGCTCTTACTTAACAAATTTGTTATGTTAAGTAGGAACCAAATATGATTTAATTTGTATTTTGATAATGAGACTCTCACATAACAAATTTGGTATATTAAGTGAAAGTCAAATGCATGTTTTGAAAATGAGACCCTCACTTAACAAATTTGGTATGTCAAGTGGAGGTCAAATTTATGTTTTGAAAATGAGACTCTCACTTAACAAATTGAGTATGTTAAGTGAAAGCCAAATATATGTTTTAAAAATGAGAATCTCACTTAACAAATTTGGCATGTTAAGCGCAAGTCAAACTCATGTTTTGAAAATGAGACTCTCACTTAACAAATTGGATATGTTAAGTGAAAGCCAAATTTTGTATTTTGAAAATGAGACCCTCACTTAACAAATTTGGTATGTTAAGTGAAAGCCAAATGCATGTTTTGAAAATGAGACCCTCACTTAACAAATTGGGTATGTTAAGTGAAAGCCAAATGTATGTTTTGAAAATGAGACCCTCACCTAACAAATTTAGTTTGTTAAGTGGAGGTAAAATTCATGTTTTGAAAATGAGACCCTCACTTAACAAATTTGATATGTTAAGTGAAAGCCAAATGTATGTTTTGAAAATAAGACATTTTTAATTTTTTTTTGGACTCTTCATTCAACAATTTTGAGTATGTTGAATGAATATGGTCATTTTCAAGAATGTACTTTTGAAAAGATGGAAACCCCAACTCTAACATATGTGAAATATGTTAAGTGAAGTTTCAATTTTATACTATGATCTTATTTAGAAATAGACTCATCATTCAACAATTTTGAGTATGTTTAATGAATATGGTCATTTTCAAGAATGTGCTTTTGAAAAGATTAAAACCCCAACTCTAACATATATGAAATATGTTGAGTGAAGTTTTAATTTTTATGTTATGATTTTATTTAAAAATAGACTCCTCATTCAACAATTTTGAGTATGTTGAATGAATATGGTCATTTTCAAGCTTGTACTTTTGAAAAGATGGAAACCCCAACTTCAACATATGTGAAATATGTTAAGTGAAGTTTCAATTTCACGCTATAATTTTATTTAAAAATAGACTCCTCATTCAAAAATTTGGAGTATGTTGAATGAATATGATCATTTTCAAGAATGTACTTTTGTAAAGAAGATTTTGATCTGAATTTTAAAAAGAACCTCCATGTAACAATCATAGGGATTGTTAGGTGTGGTTTGGTTATATGAGTTTTGTGAAAGGTGCTTTTGGAAAGTGGCACTTTGCAAATGGGTTTATTTTCTTAATCATGAAGATGAACCTTGCCTCACCATGCTAGTGGTAAAGAGGTTTTAAATTTTTGTCATCTCCTTTCATGGGTTAATTTTATTTTTTCACCTATTTGAAAACCCAATAGGGGTTCCATGGCCTACAAGGAGCGAGGTCCTAAAACTTAGAGGTTGTTGGCTAACTTTGCTTAAGAATGAAATATGCTAAGTGCAAACTGAAGGAAACATAGTCTTGGACTCATATGAAGTACAAGTCCACTATTGATGTTTGGAGATAATAATTGTCTACTAGAGATGGAGAGAAGAACCATCCATGGACCTAATCACCTAATAAGGACTCCTAAGGCATGATGGGTCTTCGAATATACCAGAGATTTTTCCCTTACTTTATATGGATAAATAAAGTAGGGTTTATTTAAATCAGGTTCTAAAGTTCTCTATGGGGGCAAGCCCCCATAGTTAATTACATCCTAAGAAAGGTGAGTTCCTTAGGAATACTCTCGATTAAAGTAAGCAATTATTGTCTTTAAAGAATTCAAAGATAGGACTATCAATAAATTGGTTATATTTAGAAGATCAAATGGGATAGATTGAAAGGAGAGATTTATTATTAAAGCTAAAAGGAGATGAGTAGGGGATGCCCATGATACTAGGAAACCTAGTGAGCATCCCAAACTATCCTCTGGTTGGACTTTATATATTTGAAATTGAGGAGAATTATAAATTTAAGTTGAAATTTTATTAGAAATCTAGGACTTATAATCCCACAACACAAGATTGTAAAAATACCTAAGAGGTGAGGATTTAAACTTGTAGCTCCAAAGAGAAATAGCAATCTCAGATCTTAAATCTAGGGAGCTTTAGCTAGGACCAAAGCATGACCTATATCAAAGGTAAAATTGGGTATATTATTTACCTCCATAAGAGAGAGTAAACCACCCATCTGCTGGACTTATAATGCAAGTGCAGTCAGCTAACTCCTACATTTTAAAACCATGTGGTCAAGTCATATATTTTCCAAGATAGTTAGGCTATTATTATTTAGAAAGAAACTAAAGTCCTTAAGCCCACTCCCTAAAAGACTAGAGCATGAGTGGTATGAATAATGACTTAGTCTAATGCAGATCTTATCAAATTTTATTTGATTTTGGACTCTTTATTTTGACACAAGCTATAGGGTTTTATATGCCTAAATACATGATGAAGTTGATTATGGGCCAAATCGAAAGAGAAAGAAGTATTTTCCATCATAGGCTCTCAAAGGTCAATCATTGTTTCTATCTAGAAAAGATGGGAACCCTCTCTTAGCAAGAGTGAAACAAAATTACATGCATGATATTAAGCATACAACATCCAACTAAGGGGTTGTTAAATATTTTATTATATTGATTTAATGTCTAGGCTTTATGTGAGATTATGAGTTATTTTAGAAAATTTAGTTATGAGTTGTAGTTAGGGTAGAAAAAAATTTTCCCTAAGAGCTTAATCGCATCCAGGCCATACATTAAATCATCATATATAAAGAAACTAGAAAAATGCAGGTCATTTCTATTGCACAATGTAAACAAATCATCAAACAATTTATAACCTCAACATGAAAGAATACAGTCGCCGGTGCAGTGCAAACCCGAAGAAATGGGTAACCAAGCTCTACCCTTATACAACTCGGTATATGAAATAATAATTACATGTTACAAAATGATAAGTGTTATGGGGGATCTTCAAGTCTTCATGCTCCCTCCATGTCTTCATTTGATTTGCTCCAATTGATTTGGTAGGCTTCTAGGCATCACATGGCACCCCAAGATCAAACCTTCTGGCTAATGTTCATCCTTAACCCTCATAATACTTAACCAAACTCCTAATGCACAATTACATTAAAAGAATGGAAAAGTAAATCTAACTATACTTATAAAATAAGTATTAGCTGAACACACCATACAACTCAAGTAATTATATGAGTAATTTGGACTCAGCGCCCTGCACGTGAGTAACCAAGTCCTAATGTAGATTATGCTTAGGGGTTAAGCGACCTGCAAAAGATAGCATTTATATTTATTTTAAGCACCCCTTAAGCATAATCTCTTGCATAAAATATGATTAGGCTAATTACAGCCTAACATTCAGTCTATGAAATATGCACCCTAACATCCAATCTATAATAGTACATCAAAAAATAAGCATACATCAAATCATACACTGCCCTAACATAAAGCTAGAAGTTGTAACTTAATCTAATGTGTGTGTTAAGGATTGTGTGGTATGTCTTAACTAGGCTTTAAGGTTAAGATTTTCTAATTGTGAAGGACATTTAATTATAAAGGGTGGTTTCACTTTAAATGGTTTAATTGATTTACAAATTTTACTTAATGTTTTCTTTTGTTTCATTTGACCTACACTTATCAACTAAGTGTTATGAAGAGAAAGAAAGAGAGGATCACTCTCTTTTATCACTACCTTAAGTCACATCTAAAGCAAATTAACTAATCAATTCTCTTTAGTAAATGGCTTATTATATGTTTTAATTAGTCATAAGTTTAGGTTCATTTTAAATAAACTCATTCAATAAAAAAGGCATCTGAGGACTAGTTGGAATGAATTACTATCGCATAACACATGTTTGTTCATTTCTCTTCATCATGTATATCATTCATATGATTAAATCCTAAGCATAGCTATACATGCAATTTATATCTTAGCACAATTGAATGATGAATGTTAGTAAATATATTTGGAATTAATATTTCATTTGGTTGAATGATTTTGTCATAGTGATTTAAAGCTCTACCTAAATTCTTATGCAAAAGCATAAGGAAAGAGCCTTAAATCACATGACTAATCAACTCAACCAATTAAATAAAGTATGAATGCATGTCTTTTTAATAAAAAAATGGGTTTTCATTCATTAGTTAAGTACACATTCACATGTATAAAATTTTTAAGCAAGTATGTTGCCATTGTTCTACACCAAGGGAACGAGGTAGGAACCTCCTTAGGGCTACTTAAAGCCGTGCGTCCCTGGGATATCCAGATTAATATACCCGCTATCCTTAGATACATATGGATGTATAAACAACTACAAGAATAGAAAGCCATGCAAAATGGTATTTTGATTTGTTTAATTTAATTGTGTAAATGAATTCAAGCTCTATCTAAATTCTAATGTCCAAATGCATAATAATGAAATCAAGCAGGTACGTCGCCATTGTTCTACACCAAGGGAACGAGGTAGGAACCTCTTTAGGGCTACTTAAAGCCATGCGTCCTTGGGATGTCCATACTAATATACCTACTAACATTCTTACTTATACAAATCAACACATGAATATAAGAAAGAAACTTTACTTCATACACTATATGCTTTTATATATAACTAGTTATAATACATATGTATATTCATTCATTAGTAAACTTTTGAAATAGATATTAAGCACATGTAAAGGAAATTTTATTTGATTAATTTGAAAGACATGAATGCATGAATACAAGTGGCATACAACATTTTAGCATGATTAGAAATAAATAAAGAAACACAAGCATGTGATTTCATTTAATTCCAACTAAGCCCTAAGGACAATCATATTAAACAAATTCATTTTAGATAAACCAAAGTTTCTTAAAGCCATTTTTTATCTTTATGTTTGATTTGAGTTAAGGAATATGAAAGAGGTTTGATAATCATAATCTCATCCCCATGTGTGAGTTAATTTGATTTAATGAACAGTAATTAGGTTGATTTTATGTCTTAATTAGGTTAGGGTATGAATTAAGTCAATTAATTAACCATTACCTATGTCACCTTAAGTTAATTAACTAATTAATAATGAGCCAATATGATATGCAACCACATGAAAAGTAAATTGGAAATGCACCTAAGAAATGAAAGGGGTCTAATGTAATTGGCTCATGATTAATAGTTAATTAGGCTTAAGGGATTTAATTAATTACTCTTATAGTTTTCTTACACATGTAAGCTAACCATAATTTCATTAAATTCCTTTAGACTATTAAACATATAAAGGGCTACCCAAAATTTATTAAACAAAGTTAGATTATGAATGAATAGATTTTAAATTTAGTTAATTAAGCTCATTAATCCATTAAGTTAAGCATTAAGCATGTTCAATTAATGAAATGAAATTAACTCAAGAAAAGAGATCAAGAAAGAGGCCTTAATCTCAATCTCTAAGTTCTACATTTGATCACTTAAGCTCTAATTTTATCTTAAACATTAATTAATTAAGCACTTAATTACCTCATTAATCATTCATTAATTTGATTCCAAAAAGTAAAAAAACCTTAGGAAATGAATTAAGAAAAATATTCCAATCACATTCCCTAAGCTCCCTTACTGTTCAACAGAAGTAATTAGTCTTAAATAATTAATTAAGTCAATGTTCATTCACTAATTATAACTAATTAAATTAAGAGAGTGATTAAGGTTTAATCAATTAATTTCCCCAATTAAGCAACCAATAAAATCCCAGAAAAATAGGGGAGGCGTAGGTCATCCCCCTAAACATCCACAAAAAATTTGAAATTAATTGGGTGATTAATTAAGGAGTGATTAAGCTAATTAAATTTTCAATTAAACTTTAATTAAGCTAAAATCACTGTTCAAAATTAATTAATAATAATTTTCTAGATTCTACTCTGAAATATCTTCAAAATGAGCCCTCATTTGTATTTTTTAATTTTTTACAATTAGTTATAATTTTTAGAAGTTTTAGGCTTTAAAACATATTAATTCGAGCCACGTGGCGGCTGATGCAGTGCGCTTTCCATGTGGTGCGATGGGATTGGCCACTTAAGTTATCACGCCACCATGCTGACTCGAATGGTGGCGAATGCGCTTTCCCCGTGGACCATCCGATCTAAGATCGGATGATCACGATTCAATCTATGATTTATAGGAGAAATCAGAGGGTATAGCATGTGATTAGATCACAACCATCTATTTTGATCACGTAAAACAGACGGTCCGTGATCCATCCAGTTCAGTGGCAAAAAATGGATGTCATCCATCTTTCCCCGTTCGATCCAAGCTCACCCAAACTCAAATTATCTCCAAATTCATCCCACACCTTCGAGGAAGGGAGACGCACACATCCAACATCTAAGATAGATTGAAAATCACATTTGCTTCACAAAGGACCAACCTAATTTTTTCTAGGGAGCTCAGTTTGTAAAATTACCTCATCGAGCTAATGTCCGATGGTGGGATCGACAAATGTAGCTTCGTCTAGTAGAGATGAAGCCCTGTTGAGAAGATTTGGGCTTGATTAAAGTATATTGCTCGATCGACCAAACTCCTCCTCTTTGGCGATCAGTCTTGGTCGAACTCCAATCTCTAGTGGTCAGGAAGGCTCAGGGATGATTTGTCTAGCTTTGATTGGGTATGGTGAATGTGTGGGTAAAAGGAATTTAGGTTTGGTTGAGTAGAGAGAGATTGATCGAAGAAGGCTCTCTAGTTTTGAGAGGAAATTGATGAGGGAGGCTTTAGGAATGCTTGAAAAAGCTCTCTGAGAGTTTCAAAATCACTTATGGAACTCACACGAAGCGAATGGTCACAATTCCCACTCAAATTGGGGGAGTATACCCCCAAATTATGTGAAGGATGGATGGGAAGGGCTGGCTTGTTTCGGCTGGCAGGCCACCGTCAGGGCACTGGAGAGGTCATGTCCAACTCCACGTGGCTCAACTTGAGTAGAGGGAGCTGTGGGAGGCTGCCCAAGGGCTATTGAGCAAAGGTCTATTGGCTTGAATCCATGGGGTTTTGATTTTGGCTTGTATGAGGAGGAGTTGAACTCCCATTGGTCCTTGGTCAACTTAGGGGGGATTAGATGAGCTAGGTGGGTCAGGTGGAGCCTCACTTGAGTGCTTGGAGACTGTCATGGTGATGTGGAAGTCAACTTTGCTTGTTGGTGTGAAGATATGATGGAAAAAAGGTATGTCCAATGGCTCATTACTTGGGTGGGGCCCACTATGGATTTGGGCTAGTTTTGGAATGAGTTAGGACTAGTTTGGGTTGTGTTAGACCAGGTCTTAGGGTCTCACAGGTTGGTTTTGGGTGATTTGGCTTCATATGGTCAAAATAGACTCATTTTGGTTAGGTTGGGTTGGGTTGACCAATTGGTCAAATTGGGTCAAACTAAGACTTGGGTTAGGTTCAAGTGGTTTTGATTAATTTGACTTAGGTTTGATTTTGGCTCATTTGGATTCAAATAGGCCAAATGGGCTAAGTTGACCAATTTGACCAAATTGGGTTGGATTAAGTATTTTTTCATGTTCAATTGATTAATTGAAATTGATTGTAGGCTTTGGTTTGGTTTAATTTAGAATTAATTTAAATTTTGGCCAATTTGACCCTTTAGGTCAATTTTAGCTAGGTTGGGTCAAGTTGACCAATTAGTCAAATTGGGCTCAATCATGGCTTTTTTTTAAGTTCAATAAGTGATTTGGAATGAACTTGGTCCATTAGTTGCAATCAATTTAGATCAAATCATGATTTGTCCCATTTTTGGTTTTTTAGGCCAATTTGGGTCAACTTAGGTCAAATGACTAATTGGACTTGGTTTGGCTCAATTGAGGGTTTGATCATGTTCAATCATTGATTATGAATTGGTTTCAATCAATGGTTTCAATCAATTTGGTATATGATAGGTTTTGGCTAGTTTGGGTTTCATTTGGGCTAAAGGTTGACTTGGTCAAAGGACCAAGTTTACTTGGTTTGACCTAATTCAAGGTAGTTGATCACCCTAGGATGATTGTTGATCATGATATGAGGTTTGAAAGGGCTTAGTTCAATCTAATTTGGGTTAGATTAGAACTTGGCTCAAAAAAGGTCTTTAGGTCACTTTAGGTCAATTTGTTTTATTTTGGATTGATTCAAGTTTAATTGAAATCATATATGATCTTAGAATGAAAATATAAATCCAATTGCAATTGATTTGGAGCCAAATGAATTTTGGTTCATATGACAATTTCAAGTCAAAAGAGGTCAACATAGGCTTGACTTGGGTTGACTTTGATTTGGTTTGATAATTGTAGTTTGCCTTTATATTTGAACAATGATTGAAGGAATGATTGGATCATGAAGAAATCCATGGGTTTTAAATTGATTTTGGTATCATTTAGCCAAGTTCAAGAATTTGGCTAAAAAGGCTAAAATTGAGAATTTGATTTGATTTGGGTTTGATTTTGGCCACTTGGATTTATATTTTATTTATATTTGTGAATATAAATGAATATATAAATGATTTATGAGAAAATCACTTGGGTTTGGAGTGATTTGGAAGCAAATTTGACCAAATTGAGGGATGTAGGTCAAAAGGGTTTAAGTAGAGAATTGATTTAGTTTGATTTGATTTGAATGGTTTGAATTTAGATTTCATTTATATTAGTAAATATAAATGAAGTAATGATTGATTTATAAAGAAATCAACCAGATTTGATTTAGTTTGAAAGAGGTTTTGGCTAAGCATATAAAGGTGATTCATATGGCTTAGGAAGGAATTTTGGAGTTTGAATTTAATTATGGGGTTCAATCATTTGAAATTGGATTTGATTTGGAATTTGGGTTAGGATTTGATTTGAGATTGAATTTGAGAAAATCAATTGAATTGGGGTTGATTTGAATTTGGTTAAGGCTAAGTCCATAAGATAAAATCAAAGGGCTTAGGAAAGGATTTGGAATTTGAATTTAATCATGGAATCATTTGATTTGGGATTGGATTTATGATTTGGATTTGAATTTGAGGTTTGGTTTGAAATAAGAAAGTAAGGATTGGGTTTAAGGCTATAGGGTAGGCAAGACTTCCTAAATCCCTAAGCATAACCTCTTCCTATGGCTAATCCTTCTAAGTCTCTAGGCTTAGGTTAAGTGTTCACCTAATCATTAGAAGTGTCTTAATACTAAAGAGCTCTTAGTGTCTACAAGAGTCATATATCTATGATGAGAAAGTTGAGAGCTCACTCCCAAAAGTGAGGTCAACTGGGCTTTTAAATCTTTAATTTCAAATTCATTAGCTAAAATTTGTATACTTATGAATTATTTTTAAATTAAACTCACATTTGTCATCTCTTTCATCCAAAAGCCTCAAAGATAAATGGATTTCGACATTCAAAACCCTCGACTTTCTTCTTGTTTCTCGAAAATAGAGAAGAGAGAAGAGAGATGTTATGAAGGCAACCCTCGTCTTTCCTCCCACCCCACTTTGTGCGCTTCTGATTGTCTAAATGTTGTAAATTCGCCTACAAGTAGGATTTAGTAAATACGGATTTAACCATGTAAAAGTGGCTTTTGTAGATTACACAAAGCAGTGGATTTAACTTATCCAAAATATCATTTGGCTGGATTTAAGTTAAATCTGCCTTAAATATTGCAAAAATCATACAACCAAACAACCCCTAATAGTTTAATTGGACACATGGAGAAGAGTGAATACCTCTGTCCCATCTTCTGGCTCTTCGGCAAGATTCACGTCGTCGACAAAACTGGGATTGTGTGATGGCGAAGGTCAACCGATGGGCACTGAGTCACTCGCTTGGATTCTTGATGGGAATGAGGCGCGCATGTTTCAACTAGGGCAAGAAGAAAGACTAGACAATAGGGGGTTAGGGGGAATATCAATGTTTAAGCATGTGGGGGTGGGGGATGATAGGAATCAAGGGTAATGAAGGAAAAAAATCAAGGGTGGGCAATTTGTCCTCAACTACGTTGGGTTACGTCCCTGTATATATATCTAAAATATATATCGAGAAAATATTGCATTCTAAAACCATCTCTTCCCACCAATTTTTAGTAAAATCAATTTAATGTCTCCCACCTTAAGGGTCAAGCCACATATTAGTCAACCTAATTAATTACTTTTTGATAAAAGATATGACTAGAAAATCACAAAAATAAACATCAAATAATTAGTGAATTGTGAATGATGAGTGTCAATCATCAAATTGCATTAGGTCATGACTGAACAAAAATATTATAGGTCAAGCTGCATCAATGGCTGGCTAGCATCAAGCCTCAGGCAATATCGAGCAACATATTCAATCATTCTATTTATAAGATATAATGACAAGCAATCGAGAAGATGGACACACTAACACCATATGTCTATCGTTGATAGAAGTTAAATGTTAGTTGACTTAGAACATCTAAAGTCATGCAATAATCAAGCAATTTGTTGTGGTTGTCCTTCATATAAATGGAAGGTTAGATGGCAAGTACAATGATTGACAAATATTGATGACTAACAAGTATCTCATATCAAATGATGGTTATTAATGGATATCATATATTTCGGTTATTAGCATAAGTTGAACATGGGTCACTAGTGACATCAAAAGACATTCAACAAGAAGTATCATAGTCAATTGATAATAAATGATCAAATTGATTCTTCACTTGATGGAAAGGGAGATTGGGCAAACGAAAAGATAGATGACATATATCAATGATTAGCTAACATCAAAAGCCAATCTTTAGTAGGCATCAATGAATGACTAGTGGACAACTCTCAATACCAAGTGATGCTGATTGTTGATTCAAATGTTATCTATATAAGAAGAAATATTAGATGTTTGATACGATAAGCTAATGAATATCTAAAATTTATACATTCCAACATTAGTTGATGATTAGTGCCTAGTGTTTCTGATGATTGGCATTAATTCATGACTAATATATGACTGAGATAATCATGAGCATCAATTTTGATTAACGAATGACATCTTGCAATAGAAATGACATAATTAATAATCATTAGCAACTAATGTTAAATAAAGTTGTAGAATTCTCTTCACAAGAAGTCCTCCTTGAAATTTATAGAAATAAGAATTATTTATAAATTTCTAGAAGGGATATTCTAAATATGTTTGTCATAAATCAAGCAAATTTATCAAACAAATTCAATTGATCATACTTATAAGAATTTAGATATAATACCTTCTGGTCATAATATCAATTCATCTATGACTCGCTAGATTTTTTATGTTGAGATCCTCTTTTTGACTATAAGCATATATCTCTAAAGACATCTAGCTTATAGTGTTTGATTTGTGCTCATTCAAATTAAGACTAAGTAGTTCTTATTATAATTAATTTTGCCTCATCAAATCACAATATTTTTAAAAAAATGAATCTATTAAAAATGAATTTTAAATAATCTCTAACTCAATTCTTGAAGTTTTAGATCCAAGGCTTGCATGCCTTGAGATTTAAGAGTTATTTTAAATTTATATTTTACAAGGTCCTTTTTTTTTTGTAACATATCAAATGCCTCTAATTTTTAAACATCAAAATCTAAAAATAAATACTTCATATATACAACTTTTAAGCACAATCACTTTGTGTATGTCAATAGGAACCTCTACTTAGAGATGTTAACTTTCTCAAAATTATAATTTTATTTTACATTGGAGTATACAAATCATTCAAGCTGAGAATTACTTCAAAAATTAGCTATAAATCCTTTAAAATAGTTTAAAATTATCTCCATAAGATCTGTTGGGCATTGAGAGTCCCAAAATTGAGTTGTAAATATTAAAAAATATTCTTTAAGGAGGGTTGGGAAAAACAACAACTTAATGAGAATTTTTTCTTCTTCCCAACAGATTAATGTTTGAATGTGAATTTCACAATTCATTGTATGTGTTAAATTTGATAATTAGCTTCTTGATCTCTTTATCTATGCTATGCTTCTCACTCATCTTATCTTTTAATTAAACTTAATAATCTATTCACATCCCTTTTGTTTTTTTGATTTCTTGTGACCTATATCTTTATCACAAACTGTACCACCATCTCCATAGCTTTTTGGGATCAATTTTATTTTATATTTTTATATTTATTTTTTATGTTATTTTTAAAAAATATATTTTGTTTGATATTTTTATTTATTTTTATTTTTATTTTTTAAAATACTCAAAATAATTTAAGTTATTTAAAAAATAATCATCGCCACCAAATATTTTCCACTTCAAAATTAGGGGTGTAAAAGAGTCTAGCCTAGCTTAAGCCACCATTGGCTTGAGCTTGAGCCTAATTAATTTATCAAGTTTGAGCTCGAACTTTATTTTATGACTTAGAGCTAGCTCGTGAGCTGGCTCATTTAATATGAAAGAAATAAAATAATTATTATAATAAAAATAATAAAAGAATTTAAGAAATTAATAAGTAAATAATAACGTATTACTTGATATAAGATAATGAGATATAATGTTTAAATATTTTTAACAATTATATACTTAAATTATTAAAGTTTAACATATTTTATAATAATATTTATTAAACGAGTCAGCTAACAAACAAACGAGTCGAATCAAGACTGGTTTGAGCTTGACTTGTTAGTTCGTTAAGTATATCACATGAGCCTTTTATCGAGCTGAGCTCGAGTCATATGAGCTGGCTTGACTCATTTGCACCCAAATCAAAATATCAATAAAACACGATATAAATTAATTAAAAAATAAAAATGATACTGAATAGCCTCTAAACTGTTGCATGGATAAACAAGGAACCACTTGAAGTATCTAAAGCATGTAAGCTTCATCAAGAAATACATATTTCTATATATATGTTTATGCTTTATCAAAATTTAACGAAGAAGTATCATAACTCATGTGATTATTGTGAGCATCTCCCAACTCTTAACATTAATGGCTGTTAGGCCTTTAGAAGGTTTTATGGTTATATCTATTATCTCAAATGCCACCAAATTTTTGGTCTCATTTTAATTGTATGAATCTACACAGCAGTGAGATGCATGTGAAGAAGTATTCTGAGAATGTGATAAATAAAGCATGTAGAAAATTAATTTTAATGAACCATATATAAATACTGCAAATCATTTATAGTTACCATCTATAATTTTTAAGAAAGAGTTTACTAATGGAGCAATAGAGTTCACTTGCAACTCAGAACTCAAATGAATTTATGTGTGAGAGAAAATTTTAAGAGCTGTTTGGGATCGGTTTTATTTTTATTTTTTTATGTATATTTTGTTTTGAAATAAAATATATTTAACAGTGAGAGATATTTTTAAAAATACTCGAAATATCTAGATATTATTTTGAGTATTTTTAAAAATAATATGATTTATTTTTAAAAATAAAAAATAAAAATACTTAAATCTATGTTAAATAAATATATTTTTAAAAATATAAAACACAAAATAAAATAGATCCGAAACAGACCTTCCGTGTTTTTTTTTTTTAACTGCAAGATCAAAGCTTAAGCTTTTAGGTTTGTTAGCAATCAATTTCTAAGAGATTGTTTGATTGTATATTTGGAATCTGCATTAAATCGCGTTGAATATTTAGCGTTTGGTTGAGTCAGTAAAATTATAATAATGTAATGTGCATTTAATCTGGAGAAAGATTTAGTTTGTATTTTTAATATAAATACCGACAATAAAGTGATCGGCCGAAGGCCGCCGCTCCACGCCCTTCGCCGCCACCACCGTCCTCCGCGCCTTCGCATCATGTCAAACCTTTTCTTTTATTACATTTTGTCAAAATAAAAAAAAAAAATCATGAATTTATAAAGCTCTCAATATATAAAGTAATCCTTTTCTTTCTTTTTTACTTGTATTATTTCTGCATTAAATCGAATGACACTAAGATTAGAGGTTTTTTAACAAAATCCAAGTTTGCCCCATTAATTCTAGGTGTGTAAGGAAGAGAGAGAGAGAGAGAGAGAGAGAGGTTTGGTAAGCATTAACTTGATATCATACATAAATCACCTGATAAGATAAGTTATAAATTTTTATGTAAATTTTTTAAAATGTGTTAGCTACTGGCTTAATTAATATTTATGCATGAATCACATTATAAGATAAGTTATACACTCCTTGTGTGAAATTTTGAAAATATACCAGATGATTTGTTAGAATTTCAATTAATATTTATGTATTATTTACATTATGAGTGGATATCAAACTTTTTGGCATTGAAGCTTTGAAATGCAAGAGTTAGAGGATTTCACCTAAATTAGGTAGCTTTGCATTAGTTTGATGTTATATAAGGGGTGATCTAGAGGCATATATTTGTAGCTTCGCATCACGGTCTTCGTTTGTGTATGTTCTATTTTAATTGTATTTTCAACGGCGTTCTTGTGGTGGTTTGACTTTTATAAAATAAAAATAATTTGTATATCTATCACATCTTCTTAAAACACTAACTTCTTCTACAGCACATTCGTCACTATTTCTTCAAATAGTACCGCTGTCCTAATCTTAAGTTAACACATGAAAGTTTAATTTGGACATAGAAGAATAAGATAATTTTTTTTTTTTTAGAAAAAGTTGAGAAGGAATTGAGAAGGGAAATAAAAAAAATAAAATAAAAATAAAATCACTGAAAAAAAAAATTTCGGTAGTTTGAAGTGTTATCTCAATGAAGTGATAGTTTTATGAGAGCTACTAAAATGATAACTTTTAAAGTTAGTGTTGTGAAGCTCGAATCGTTTAAGAAGATAATAGGATTATTATTGAGAAGCTGGTGATTACCAATGCTTTCTGAAAAATTTTGGAGCTTTTTTAAGGGGGCCGTTTGGAATCACATTTATTTTTTATTTATTTTTTTTATTTTTTTATATTATATTTAAAAATAAACCTTCTTTTGTTTGTACTTATACTAACAAAATCATTAAGAATGCTAAAATTGATAATTTTGTTGTATTATTATAAATAAAAATATTTTTTAAGTGACAATTTTGACTTGAATCAAAATTGGACTAACAACGAACAAATAAATTATAGGTACTAATTAGTCTTCTTAATAAGAGTTTAGGATCATCTTTAACAATCAAATGAAGATTTTAATCAATATTGAGCAAAAATCAAAGTAACTCAAAATTTATTTAACAAAACACGTTAACTTGATTGTTCTGAAGGTCCAACCAACCGCTCAAATTCATAATAGTGAATTTGAATCATCTTTAATACACAATATATAGTATTTCATTTGGTGGCCCCCAAATTCCATTGGGCCTACTCTAAAAGGCTAGGTTTGGTCCAACATAGCCAACCCTATAATAGATTTGATACCTTTTCCAAACCCTAGAGTTGAATAAGGCTAATCCTACTATTCTCTCTATCTTTCTCTCTCTCCTTCTCACAACACACTCTCTCTCTCTATCTCTATCTCTATCTATTAATTATGTATTGTTAATCTCATCCACTATAGCTCTTATTCCCATCTTGTCTCCTTCTTAAAGAAAACTTTATTTTCCTCCCAACATAGTTGGTAGAACAACCAAAAAGCAAGCTGTTTGAGTGAGGGAGTGTCAAAATAAGCTGCGTGAGATAACACTATATTCTCCATCAAAATTAATCCGAAGAGTTTTGTCTTCAATTACATTAAAAAATGGCGATTCTACAACGTGCTCATGAAATGCGGTGCTTGGCTATTAAACGGCCACAAGTTTAACACATTAAATATTGTACAGTACTATGCAAATATATATGAGATCATTAATATAATAATAATAAAAGGTATATGTTAAATAACAAAATAATAATAATAAATAAAGGAGTATGAAAGAGAGAGAATAAACATATAAGAATTGCATGCTTTTCTCCTCCATTCTTGTTGGATATAATGTTAGCCAAGAGAGAAAGAGACAAATAAGGAGAGCGAGGGAGAGAGAAAGAGTGGGTGCGAACAAAAATAAGAGCAATGAAATCAAAAATGAAGAGAGAGAGAGAGAGAGAGTGATTGGGAATGAAGAAAGAGTGTTAAAAAAGAATGATTAGAGGATGTTTGCTTGCCAGTATTAAGGGTGTAAAGTACAAAAATAAATATTTTTTTTAAATTTTTTGATGTTTAATAGAAATTTAATTAAATACAAATTTTTTTAGTATGTAGAATTTTAACCTCAAAATTATTATTTTTGATGAATTTGAAATTCACAAAAATTGAATGAATTATATAAATCAAAAAAAACTTACAATATAAGTGACTTTTACCACTTATGAGGATTCAGCGATCACTATGCATCATTATTCATCAAGGCTTTCTATCACCTTGATATTAATATTATATAAAAATTATATTTATATCATTTACTTATATTTTATTCTAATTTTAAAGTCCAACAAGTGAAGTTGGCCATTAAATGAGAAATTATATCCGCACAAACTCGAAATTATATATTTTTTACTTAATAAATTATAAACCGATCATTTTTTGTATTATTTATTATGATCTTTTTATCTATAACATGTTATGTGACGCATACATATTTTTATATTTTTTAAAATATCATAAAATATAGCTTTTTTTTAATTATTTATATTAACTGAGAAATTTAGTATCATTACAATTTACAATGATTACTAGGTGCCAAGTGACTATGGGCTGGACCTGAACTGTCAAAACGGACATTTGATAAACTATGATTTAGTGGGCTGGGCCTAGATTCGGTACGGATCTAAATCCATTTTATTCGCAAAATTCCAAACACCTGCTCCGCTTCAGGCCGAGGCCAAAAACCATAGGCCAGGCTATTGCTTGTCCCTTTAGTAGCACCGCGCGATGTTAATAAATAAAAAATACAAAAAAATGATTGTCACACGTGTGTGCTCGGCTAGTGGACCGAAAAAGTTATGTGCGAATCATTAGCAATTAGAAGAATTAAATCCCATCCCGTGTATATAAAATTTGGGTTAGTGTGGAGAACACATGAATGTCACCCACCCTATTGTATTGATCATACATTAGTAAAATTAAATTATAATCATTTAATAGATGAAGCATCAATTTGATTTATAATTTAATAATATGCATATTATAAATGAGCCCCTATTCTAATACTAAATTAATTATTTCTATTTCTTTCTTTTTCTTTAAAAATGATGAGCGATAAATTAAAAAATATATTTACTTAAATTCATGACATTCAAAAAATAATAGTCTTTAAACTATTGATCACATATCCTCTCAAAAATGAAATTTTTATCTTATCTCTCTAATCATTTTTAATAATCTTAATTTGATCAGCTCTAATTTTATTTTTTAATTAAATTATTAAGAGTGGTTGTGTTTAAGGAGATTTATGATAAGTTAATGTCAAATAGTATGAGAATGTTAGAAGTCTTCATAATATATATTTTTCTTAAATTTTATTGAAATTTAAAATATTTGCTATGTGAATAATCTAAAAAATATGTAGAATTATGCAGAGGGTATGACATCAAGATGGGAAAAAATATTGAATGAGAATATCATGATACAATTTACATTTATATCAAGATATAAATATTATATTTAATTTGTTTTATATATTATATTTAATTAATTAATGTTCTTATCCATACATAAAATATAGGATCATAGAATATTGTATTTAACATTATGCAAATAAACAATATTGCATCCATAACTAATTTTTTTAGTCGATAAATTTTAAAGCTATGATCAAATGTAAAACTATTTAGTATCTTATTTATAAACTAAAGGCCTGTTTGAGATTAATTTTGTTTTATATTTTTTATATATATTTTCTAACTATGTTTATTTTATATTTTTTAAAATAAATCACATTATTTTTAAAAAATATTTAAAATAAATTTTGAGTATTTTTATAAATAATTATAGAGGTCTAATATATTCTATTTTGAAGCAGAATATAAAAAAAAAGTAGAAAATAAAAACAGGAAATAAAGATGATCCTAAATTATCCCTAAATTTTTATTTTACGTTTAAAATAAATTTGATGAATTAATTTTATTCGATAGTTCATTTTTTCCGGAAGCGACTCGGGATTCTTTGGCGCATAGGGATGAGCGTACTTAAAAATTAAGATATATAAGCCATGATTTTAATTATTTTTGCTCATAATTATGAACTAATAAAATTCTCATTTAATATATGGTTGTGAAATTTTTGCACAGATTTAACAAAAGTTTCCCATCATATTTCTCTATGTTGATTTTTAAAAATATTGAAAACAAATTTGTTTGATCAAGCCTATCAATTATTTCCCCTAAGAACTCCTCTTAAATTTAATTATATTTTAATAAGGATGTAAGTGAGTCAAGCTGATTTATGAGCTCGTTAGAGCTTGACTCTATAAATAGCTCGTGAAGCGAGCTCGATAAAAGTGCTAATAAGTCAAGCTCAAGCTAGTCATGTCTTGACTAATTGGCCTGTGAGCAGTTCATTTAATAAAATTTAATATAAAATAAACTTAAAATTTACTAAAATTTAATATTTTAAGTATATAATAACTAAAAATATTTTAAAATTATATCACATTCTCTTATATCAAGTAATTTATTATTATTATGCTTATACTTTCTTAGTTTTTTTTATTATTTTATCATAATAATTGTTTGAATTAAATTAGTTTATCTCATTCATATTAAATGAGCAGTCTCCTCCGCAAACTCTTAAATTAAAGTTTGAGCTTGAATTTGATAAATTAATCAAGCTCAAGTTCAAGCTAAGGATGACTTGAGCTCGGCTCGACTTGTCTACACCCTATTTTAAATCATTTAATAATTAATATTTGCATATATATATATAATATCTTTATTTATAAATAAAGATCGAATATATCAAATAGTGGAATATTTGTCTTGAAATGCATATTGATATTAAAATTGGCATGAAATTTATATGATATTTGTTTGAATTAGCTTGTGTGATAAGTTTGGATTCCAAATCTTGAGAATTTTATTGGATATGGTCTTGAGAGAAAAGACTTGGGATTCATGTGGTGGATTAGTCTTGAGTGTGCATGTAATTGTTCCTTGCGGGGGCCAATGACTGCCTAAGTGATTGCTTAGTAGGATTTATGAATCAATTTGGCTAATCAACTTAGATTGAATTCGTTGAATCTATTATGCCACAATTGATTGAATAAATTGATATTTTTGCTAATATATCTAAGTTGGATTAAATTATTTATAGACCGCTTCTTAGTTTAATCATTAAAAGCTCTTAAGATAAGTTAAATGTTTAGGATCTATCTAACCTACTTTAGACATCCATAGATCATAAAAATCTCTTCGAGTTTGTTATTTTCTACTATTTCATGATTGATTCAGTAGAATTGCACTTATCTCATATCATTGGATTAAGTTTATTTGGCATTGCCGGTTTGATTTTGACATAATTGATTTAATAGACTAACATTAGACTAATAAGCTTAGTGATCAGGAAAATGATAGAAGCCATCGTTACTTTTAAATTCATTTGGCATTGCTAGTTTGATTCTGTCATAATTGATTTAATAGACCAACATTAGACTAATAAGTTTAGTGATCGCTCATGAAAAAATGATAGAAGTCATCATTACTTTAAATTCATTTAGCATTGCTAGTTTGACTCTACCACAATTGATTTAATAGACCAACATTAGACTAATAAGCTTAGTGATCGCTCGGGAAAAATGATAGAAGCCATCATTACTTTAAATTCATTTGGCATTGCTAGTTTGATTCTGTCATAATTGATTTAATAAACCAATATTAGTCTAATAAGCTTAGTGATCACTCAGAAAAAGACCAAAATCCCTCATTACTTAAAATTTTAGGGTCAATTTGCCATAAGACAAATTAAATTTTATTTAGTCAATTTCTCGCAACATTTATGTTAGAGTTTATTTAGATATAAGGTATTGACTTCCTATGAGTGTAGTTCCTCATAATTAATTACCCCTCCTACTAGCACGAGAGCACTTTTAATTAAAGATGACTATATTGATAAACACTCAAGCATATGCTTAATATTCTAATTTATTTTTAGTTAAATATTTGGAGGAAAATGAAGATAAATCTGATAAAGATCCCATGATTTTGTCCTTTGGGGTGTACTAGTGGCCTCAATTTATCAACATTAGATGACCATAAGCCATAATGTCTAGGAAACTTGATTAGCTGTCATGGGTTACTTTCTCTTTGGGATCTCAAGTAGACCAAGGTGTATGTGTATGGATTTCAGTTTATTAAATTTTTTTAATTATAGAGCTCAATTGATTTAGTGGATTTGTTAACATAACTATTAGCTCAAGTGCTATTTAAGTTTGATCTTATATCCATTCAAAAGACCTATATTCAGTTAAAAGGGGGTTTATGGCTCAATGCATGAGTTGTCCAAAGTTTAATTAGGATGGAGCTTATATTCAATTTATAAGTTTCCTGTATTAAATTTAAATGAGGCTTACATTTATTAGTAGACTAAATTTAATTAAGATAGGTCTTATGACTCAATTTATGAGTTATTCGAATTTGATTGGAGTTGGGACTTACATGCATTAGAAGATTGAGATAAATCCTAGAAACTCATCAAAATACCCAACTAAATATGAAATGACTAAAATGTCCTTTTAAGAAGTATTTTAGTTTTCATGTTATCTTTTGATATTTCTAGGAGCCTTCACTAAGCTAAGTCAAACTCTTTTGAACCTTTAACTAGAATCCAAAATCAAATCCTAAACTATAATAGACCTTATCAACCCTTAGATCATGTAGGCCACATTGCCATGATTTGTTTTAAGGCATACTAAAAACCTTTCAAAGTTCACCCAATACATTTATAATTTGATTTAAGACCCTATCAATCATTGCTTTATATATACAATCGATTGAATCCATGTATAAATCATAAAAACTCAAATAAGTCATAAGTGGACCCTTGCAATCAATTAATCCAATTCTATGATCAAGTAACCTAATTCTTTCTTATTACTAAGTTCATGACTATAAGACAACCTAACTTACCCTAAGTAGGAAATGAATCTCAATATTTCCAATTATATGCTCAAGCTATGTGGCACTCTTCCTTGACCTTAGCTTCACCTTGATGCTAGGATTCATCCAAATGATCATAAGTGATGATATGATCTCATTCTTGGTGTAAGTGAGCTTGGATTAAATTCTGTAATCATTGTCAACGGATTAATCCATTGAACTCCATACTCTAGGTTAAACCAAATCTAAGAAAATTAAACCTAATAATTTAGTTCTTAATATGTAATCTTTTATTTTAGCTATATAATATGTCATAAATGATGTTAATGTTTATTGACCTTCATAAGATGTTATATTATATATAACTAGTATCATGTATCATAAAATTGCAACCTAGCCAAAAAGTTATATCATAAAGTTCAATCGACTATGATCAAACCCAATATTATCACTATTAAACTTCCATTTAAATTAATTCAATAGATTTAAGATCATTTTTACTCCATAAGAAATTATCTTGATTCATACATTTTAAGAAACATATGTTTCATACATGACAAGGCTTAGTATGCTTACAAAGAGATATTTATTATTTTTATAAAAATCATGAAAATGATAATATGCTTTGTTATATCATTGTACATAACATGTTTTAACTTGGCATTATGATTCATGATATGTTATATTGAAATTAACATCAATAGGTAATATTATAAAATAGTATTTACATGACTTATTATGCATAATGAAATGGGGAATAACATAATTTATGAGAATTTATAAATATAAAATAAGAACAATACAAAAGTATAAGAACTTTGATACATATATATGTGTTTTTATTATTTTGGCCATGAATTGAATTTTATGTTAGACTTCAAGTACTTTACCTGGCTTTATGCTTATATTTGTGTACACTTGTGTGAGTTTGATTTAAGCTAAGATAACAAAATATAGATGATAAAGTGGAGGGTGTTTCTATTGTATTATATTGTGTTTTATGTAGAGCATGACTTATATGATAGAACTTTATTTCTTGTATGGAGATGATTCTTGTAAGAGTTTTGTATGTGATATCAATTATTATTGTAATACGAGTTTTTTATCTCATAAGATCCAAATTGCACAAAGTTTAAAATCATAATATAATTATTATGCAGTGTAAGAATCTAACATTTCATTTTATCTATATCTTTTATTTATTTTATTTAGTATGCTCAACATCATTTTCTTAGTTGCTTGTATCTGCCCATTAAATTAAAAATGACTTACTACTACAAATCTTAGAACAATCTCCTTTTCTTAGCATACTTCTTGCACCATATTTGCATAACAAAATTTTAAATATATAATCCTATTATTGAGTTTGGGTATAAATCTCCTACTCAAAATTATTAAATCAGATCAACCAAACCTATATAATCATGTTTACATATAGGGTTTAGGTAAGGATAGTCCCATTAGCCCATACAACTCTAAAAATTTGATGTATATTTTAATGAGCCTATTTATCCTAAGAAAAGTCTAGGTATAAAATTGACCCCTTACATCAATAATTGAGCTAAGTTGAGCATAAAAATTAAATAATATTTTATATTAGATTTAACTATGCCAAAAGTCAATTTTATCAGTCAATAATGCCCTTTAATATAGACACATATTAATTAAGTTGATTTGATATATTGATTTAAATGTTTAGATTCAAGAACACATTAGTTTAATCCACAGATTAAAAAAAGTTAAATACAGAATTAATCTAAAATAAAAATGATTTTATATAGTGTTTGTTTAGCTTTATAAATAAGACTCAGATTTTTTGTCTTGATAAACAATGAAAGTAAATTATATAAAATTCGACGTAGAAAGGTTATATATGCGGTGGCTATTAACATGGCATTTGGCGGCAGCAATGAGAAATGATATATTTGCTAAGAATGGCATGGCGGATATAGCGTTTAATTGGCATATTCAAAGATCAAATTGAATGATATAATAAGATTACTTTAATTGGCATAGATTTTGAATTTTATTATTATAAATAATAAATGTCTATTAGATTTCAAATCAAATAAATACTCAGATGGTTTATAAACAAAATAATATTAATTAGATTTGAATATTGATTTACTTTTAGAACACATTAAATATGTGTGCATTCGATAATACAAGAGAAGTGAATATGAATCAATGTAAGTAATTTTTATATAATTATTGAGAAAATTTGTAGTTAATTTAACTATATGTTTCTTAGAATGTTGTGCGCCAATATACAAATTTAATATTTTATATTAATTTTTAAGATCTTTATCAATTAAGCATTCTTTTGATGCAATTGATTATTTTGCTTTTATATGACTATATTTTTTTGCTATTTTTTAAATATTTTATGATAAAAAATAAATTTTTAAATCAAAATTGATAGAATATAGTAGCTATAAGAAAATTGTTATTCTTTTTTTTTTAAGTATAATAAATCATTATCACCTATAATAACTTTCAAGAATTAGCATTTACCCCCATCAGTTCTTTTTTACTTATCTTAAGTAGATCCTAAGATGCTAAAGACCCACAGATTCAAAAAGTTAAGATTAAATTATATTTGAACATTTATGAGACAAAGTTATATTTTAGCAGAAATAAACATTATTAAATTATCTAACTTATTTAGCAGATATTTAAATAGTTATGATCATTTATTTAAATTAAAGAATGTAATATATTTGAATTACTTTAAGTTGTTTGGTTAGAAATTCTATAAATGCATGAATTTATTTTTTCTTGTTTAATAGAATGAATCCAATGTGAAGTATTTTATGAGTTAGGCTTCGTTTGGCATAGATTTTTGTTTCGAAAAAAAATAGTTTAAAAGTGAGTTTTGCAAAACTTGAGTTCTTTCAATTCGGAGTGCAGTGCGGATGAAGTCCTTGTTTCGCTTTCTAAAATTGACTATAAACGGAGTTTTATTTAAACGCTAGTAAAGCACCTTGTTCAAACAATTTAAAAAAATTGATTTTCACGGTCTCAATATCTAAATGCACCAAAATAAATTAAACCGCTTTATACATAAATGGCGTGTAAGTTATTAATTGGTGGTTGGTGGCATGGGCTGTTCTCACTTTATACCAATTGATTGATTTAAAATTCACTCAAATTTTAAATACACTACAAATCATATTTCAGATATATTTCAAAAATACTAGAAATTTCTTAAAATTTTCTTTTTCACCATACCAAATATTTTAAAAGTTAAAATTTCTATATTTGTTTACTTTACACTCCAAATAGCTCCTAAAAAATTAAGATATTTGATTAATTTTTTTTATCAAAATAAATTTTAAATCTATAATATTTATTTTAAGAATAATATAATATAATTTTAATATATAATCTTTGAACTATATTCAATATAAAAAATTTCCAATTTACATGAAGTTCCTCACGATTTTATTGGAATAATTATAATAAAATCGTTGTTTAATAAGTAAATATATCATAAATCAGAATTAAATGCTATGCATGTAAAATACCCTTAATAGTAATATCACCCATGATCTACCGGATATTGATATTTACCGCCATATCGGCACAAAGGGGGACACTTTCTCCGGATTTTTTCTCTTAAAAAAAAAAAAAAAGAGCCTCTGCGTTGCCCTAAAGCGCTTTCTATCTGATAGGCGTAAAGAGGAGATCAGAGGGGTAGCGTAGTTTACATCTGAGATCTGCTACCGAGGAAGAAATAGCAATGGCGGAAGGAAGGAGGAGGCACTCCCCCTTCGAAGAGCGCCCGCCAAGTCCCATTAAGCATGTCTCCACCTTCTCCTCAGCCGACGGCAACCCACCGGTCCTCGACGGCTCCTTCCTTCTCCAGCTTCTTCAGAAGAAGCCTCAGTCAACTTCATCCTCTTCCTCACACCCTCTTCTTCCCCACGAAGCTGTTCGCCCTTACCAGGATCCCGCCGTCGTTGCAATTGGCCCTGAATTTCCCTTTCTTCCTCATAGCTTACTGTCTCATCCGCAGCCTACGGGTTTTCCTCCGCCATCCTTGGCACCCCCGAGCTTTTCTTCTTCTGATGTCGGGAATTACAATCTCTCGGGAGGGCAGCAGTTCTTCCCGATGGACGATGGGAGTTTAGTGTTTCGGCCAAGTGGAGTCATTCCTCCTAATTCAGCCCAAGTGAACACTAATCACCATCGGATTTCTCCAAGCCTGCATCATGGTGGGTTTTTGGCGCCTAATTATCGGACGAGGAACCTAAGTGGGAAGAAGGTTTCTGGTTATCGAGACCAAGAGGAGAAAGCTTTTATTAGACCTCCTCCTGGTTTTGGGAAAGCCTGTTCTGACCGTTTGTCTGAATTTAATAACAAAATGGAAGTTGGTGCCTGTAGTCAAATCGGTTCTACTGAATCTAACCAGCAATGGAAACCGCGCAGTCGTCCTGAGCGGAGGCCTGCTAACAATGAGGAAGCAAGGAGTGAGGCAGAATTTAAAATGTCATATAGATTGAATTCTCAAAATGATAGAGTTGAGAGACAGTATGGGAAACAAAGGGACGGGAGGATCTTAGATAATGATGCACGGTATGGAGGATTACCAAATGGATATAGTGCTTATAGAGAAAAGTCTTGTTACTCTGGGGGTCCTATTCTGAACACCTGTGATGCCATGGAGGATAAATCTAGCGGTGAATCTGACAAAGATTTGATGGATGATGAAATCGATGAACAAAGCATCCAGCTTTTGGATGATTTGGATCATGTTGAAAATGAACGATTTTCTTCTAGAAATGAGGCCTCTAGTGAAGAGCATTTGCTAGGTAAACAGCTTGCAGCAGCTCTTAGTGATCGATGGCCATCCACGAAGATAAAAGAAAAAAGAAATTTGCGGGGTAAGGTAAACAAATTTTCATCTACTTTTTTGTATCTCATACTTATTGCTTCTTTCATTTACATGGTTGATTGTTGCGGATGTTTGGTATGTTAACATTTTTTTTTTTTTGTTTTTTTTGAGGCATTTTTTGGATTCATGCTTTTGTAACAATAATAAGTGCCAAGTGTTTGTTTTGTTGACATGGTTGCAACTATTTAAATGCTAATTTTACCTAAAATGGTTGGCTGGCATCTTGATGGTTGGTATCTTGACTGCTAAAAGAAATAACACAAGATAAACAAAACAGAGAATTACCATTTACCATTCTAAGGGTTTGATAGAAAGTTAATGTCTCTTTGGCAGCATAAAGATTGGGGCTTAAAGCCTTATTTATTCATACCCCAACAGGCCTCTTCCAACCTTGTGAATTGAACTTGGGTGAAATTCCAACTTTTATCTTCAGCATATGAGATTTGTAAATGTTGTTTATCTAGAGTATTGAAGTAATGCTATTTTATAAACAATATTACTCAAACTTATACACAAAAATTGATAAACTACTTTGATATTCAGATAATACTTCCATGTCAGAAATATGTTGCAATCTCACATCATAGTGAATTAAGAAGCTCCGTTATCCATTTCTTTTTAGTGAGCAATTAAGTTTCTTTAACTTATCACTGCCTTATTGAAAAAAAAACCTTTATTTATTTGCTCTTTTTGAATTGAGGATATATCAACGTCATCATCATTGTTGCCATTATTCTAACTATTTGGTGTTAATTATTTTTGTGAATTTTCTTTTTCATAGCATGTGACCATGTTACATCTTGTGTAACACAATCCTTTGTAATACCACACTTATTTTGTCCATCTACCTTGTTTGCGCATCTTCTATCTTATTCTGTAAATGCTTAAGACATTAAAGTATATTTCATAGAAGATTTTATATTCAATAAACGCTACTCTTCTCCCGCTCTAATATAATCTTTTAATACTTCAACATTTAAGGTTTTACTACATATATATTTAAGGGTTTCAATTAAGGTTTAGGTTTGACCTGAAAATAACTCCACATGAATATAATTAACCAAATCCGACTCTTTTAAAAAGAACTTTGATGGATGTCATTTAAAACGAGGAGTATTTCAAGCAGCCACCACCTCTGAAGGTAACTAAGGCTTGCGATCGCTCCAGATATTGCGTCTATCATCGCGATCATAGTCACGCCATTGAGAAATGTCATAATTTGAAGAGTTTAGCAGATGAACTTATCAAACCTAGAAAACTCAAAGAGTTCTCCATGACACAAGGAAAGGAAGTCACCAAGACAGATAATGAGCCTGCTCCGGTCCATGCAATCCATATTACAGGAGTTGCGCCCACTATCGTTGAGACGAAGAGTCATTGAGGCGAGTAAACCTTAAACGACTATGGTATGGAAATTTCAATTTGATTTCTCTCAACCCACTTAAGTTTCAATATTTGTAGCTCTATGCCTACTTGTGGCTCTTTGCATGCCTCGTTGGTATCATGAATGTCCATTAATTGTGATTTGTTGGTGACATATTAGTTTCGTGTTGCTGGCATGTACTTATTTGCCATGTTATTTCCATGGCATAGATGAATAATGGTGATCCTAGTTTTGATTTCAGGTTTCAAAGCAAAGTGCAAAACACCCAAGTGATGTATGATGACATATGCTTAAAATTTTTTAATACAAAATATGATGTATATAATGCAAACACGTTGAGGAAAATTGAGGGTTTATAGATTACTGCTATTCAATCAATTAATAACTCACTTCATTTAAATGAATAAAAAATAATTGTAACCTTCAAGCTCAATTGATAATTAAATGATTATTGATATTCGAGAATTTGAGAACATATCAACCATCAAGCAAACAAATTAATTTCACTAAATTAGATTTTTGAAGCATCACTTTTTGTCTAAAGCACAAGCACTAATCTAGCCAATAATAATTTATCTAGAATTAAATAAAACAAAAACATTATCAAAATTATCAAAACAAAGAAAATTAGGCCTAAATGCTTGTACAAGGAGATAACTTCTCCTAAAGTCAAGTAGTCTCATTTGTACCTTGCTCAAATGAATAATATGTTCAACTTTCAGTCACAACATTGAAAGCTAGAAGAGAATTTTTATTCAAGCTCCAAAACTTGTTAATTACATGCTATATAACAACTACTTATGCTCCTCATAACCTAGGCTAGTAGGTATGGTTGAAACATGTTCAATCTTAATTTAATGTTTTGATTAATCATTGATTATTTCAATTTTTTTTAAAAATAGTGAAACTCATGAAAAAAATCCATCCAAAACCAACTAATTGCATAACCAATTTGTCCTAACAAATCTACACCTGCCTTTGTTTGTATTCCACATAGTCGCATGACACATGTGTGTGAAAATATAGGTCACATACATCCTCTACAGAATAACCCAAATGCATCTTATAAGATGGGTTTTAAACCTACATACTTTTATTCGCAAGCCCACTGAACACATGAATGAGACTTGCAGGGTTTTTCACACATATCACTTTGAATAGGTAAGTCGGATTGATGCTTGACTTTTATATAAATTCTTTTAAACTAAAATTGTATGCCCAACAATTACACAAACCATCATATCAATCTACCAAATTTGGAAAAATTTGAGTTTGGTGAATTAAACTTTTGATATCAAATACAGTAAAAATTCTTCATAACCTCCTCAAACCATTTTAGAGAATTTATTAATATTGAATCATGATTAAAATCATACCAACCAAATAAAATATAATGTAAAACTAGAAAATATTTTGTTCAACCATTATCATCGACCTACCTTCAAACCAAAATAATAAATAAAATGATCTAATGATACTTATTACAACAACAACAATAATAACAAGCCTTTATCCCACTATGTGGAGTTGGCTACATGAATCCTTATTTTTCATTGTGTCCTATTATGTGTCAAATTATCATTTAATTCTAATAAACTAAGGTCATTTTTTATACATCTTAACCAAGTCTTTTTAGGTTACCTCTACCTTTCTTAACATAAGTCAAATCTAGTACAATTAGTACACCCGTAAACTTTTTTACATCTCCTACTTATTAACAAATAAAATATATAAACTACAGTTAAATTTATGTTTATGTGATATTCTGATAATAATAAATGTGAAGACTTTTCATTAATCTATCAGGTTTGGACAAAATTGATTCCAATGAATTTAGCATTTGATACTCATCAAGAAAATTTGGATATAAATTTTGACCATGTTGTAAAGTTAGCCATGAATCATTATAGTTAACTTTCTCTCATCAGTGAATAAGTTATGCCTAAAATCCATCTTCAATAGCAGACACAACCTCATCTTTTAGAATACCTTGATAACAAGATGGATATAAGTATCCAGTATAGAATTGGATGTGAACTCACAAGAAAGAGTTGGAAAGACGGTTAATTTCAAGCAATATATTAATATTATGCTAATGAAATAAAGTCAAATCAAACATATTGAAAAATTAATTTATACTAGAATTTTATGGAATTTCTAATTTAGAGGTATTAGTTCCAATGCATTGCGCAAACTTAAATGGTTCTGTCTTCTTTGCATTCAACTTTTTAAAACTTTCAAATGGAATCCTTTTTGGATTTGAGCTCACCATGACCATATTATTAGGCTTAAATTTCATATACTTCTTGTTCATGTTAGCATAAACCATATAGCTATCATAATTGGTAGTTAGCTTGTGCAAGTCATGCATATGTTGTGTAAATGGTGATGCAAGTGATATAAGTAATAAAATGTTCAAAGATTGATATGCATCTTGAGATTTACTAACAATGGCTTGTAAGTAATTTTCAATTGTAAGTAATCTTTTGGTAATGAAATGCTAATGAAATTACAAGCAAATAAATTGTACAATTTTGATATACCTATACGGATAGATAACCTCTTTTTAGAAATTTAATCTAAATAATTTAAATATAAGCTGTTATAAATTATGCACCATCAGAATTTGATAAGCTCGATTTAATTTTAAATTTATGTTTGTTTTAATGTGTTTGTTAGTAATGAGTTTTTGAAATATGGTAGTAGCCTAATTTTCTCTATGTGGTTTCTCCTATGAACTAATACATTGAAAAACTAATAACTCAAAAAATAAAATTAATATCAATTTTATCATCCATCATAAGAGAAATATTAACAAAGATTTTATTATAGCTGCATTTTAAGATTGCTCATTTGATTCGTTAACTATTTATGTGGTTAATACGTTATCACATTCAAACATATGCTTTGTTTTCATTAGAAATTTAGGTTTAAATATAATCTATTCTCAATTTTACTCTCAAACTTCAATTTTGACTTTTGATCAATATAGTTTCACATTAATCAACATGATCTACTATGAATGCAGATTCAGATTCAGTAATATTAAAAATAAATTTTGATTGTAATTGTAAATCTTGTTTTGCATCTAATAATTTCACAAATGAATATTTATGAACTACTGTTTCTGTAGTGTGGTTAATTTTAATTATACATGGTTCTTGTATCAAATGTATTTTTCATATATTTTAAATTAGAAGTTATTGTTTCTTTAGGAATCATCATAGATGCAACAATACTAATAGAATGCTCATTTTAAGCCTTAATACTTAAAGATCCGAGTGAATCCTTAAAAAATGGCGTGAATGATCAGATTTTGATCCAATCCAATGTTGGCTCAAAATAAGTTTGAACATATCTAAACTACTCATGGATCGAAAGATTGATTTGAGTCAACTCAAACTCGATTTTGAATTGAACTCACTTGAAGTTATTTATTTTTTTCAATTAAAAAAATAATGTATATATGCATATTTATATTTTATGTGCACACATATATGCATATATTAAAAAATAAAAATATACATACTATTTATATGTCACACTGATCTCGAGTCAACATGATTTAATCCAAATCCAAATGATCTGAGCCAAAAATCTATTTAGTCTTCAAACTAAAATCTGTGCCCTAACCTGTTTTTGTATTTTTAATGAAATAAATAATGTAACAAAGTAATCTAAAAAAAGAAATCATGTGTGGCTACAAGATGTGTAATGTTAAAATCATTTTATTTGCAACTTTGAAATTAATTATGTTATTCAACCCAATATTACTAGGTGGAAGACATTTTTTTAAGTGTATGTTTCATGATAAACTATGTTGACTTTTTTTATTTGAATTACTTCGCTTAATTAATTGAGCATGACCTTAAGTAGCTTAAAGTTATCTAAATCAAATGCATGATAATGTTCAAAGAAATCTTTCAAATCATTGATTAATCCTAAAATTTTCTTAAAATCATGCTCCAGTTAATTGTAAGAATATAGTTTTAAACCTCAATGTCATTACAGTATATTATTTTTTTAGAACCATTACTTATTTGATTATGTATAAATTGCATAATTAAGTAATTTTTTTAATTTACCTTATCTGTCTCCTTCATTTAATAAACAACAACAAAAACAACAGCAACAACAAGCCTTAATCCCACTAGGTGGGGTCGGCTACATGAATTCTTCGTCTCCATTGTATCCTATTATGTGTCAAATTCTCATTTAGTTCAAGTATACTAAGATCATTTTTTATACATCTTAACCAAGTCTTTGCCTTCTACCTTTCTTAACATAAGAAATCTAACGATCTACTCTCCCATCATCATCTGACTACCGACGCTTATGTGGCTAAAACCATCTAAGCGACTCTCCCTAATCTTATCTAGCTTACTCCAACTTTTTTCCCAACATACGCTATTTTGCATTCTATCTCTAAGAGTAAAGCCACTCATCCACCCGAGCATCCTCATCTCAGTAACACTTAACTTAGTTTATGCTTTCTTTATTGGCCAACATTCTCGCACTATAAGTCATCATAGTCTTACCACCATCTTATAAAATTTTCCTTAAGCTTTTAACTTTTCTATCACATAATAAAGCCGATGCATTCCTCCACTTCAACCATCCAACTTGAATTCTACTAATAACATCTCCATCTATTTCACCATCATTTTGAACAATGAGCCTAAATATCTCAATCGCCACTCTTATTAATGATCATCACCTAAAGTCACAACACTACCACTAAAATTTCTACAACTAAAATTACACTCCATATATTCGCTTTAGATCTACTTAAACGAAAACCTTAGACTCTAAAGTTGACCTCCATAATTCAAGTTGGACTCTCTGGGCCTTATCAACAAGAAGAATGTCAATGCGAAAAGCATACACCAAGGTACATCTTCTTGTAAATGCCTCAAGAACATCCATAACTAAAGTAAAAAAGATAAGGGCTTAATGTTGATCCTCGATGTAATCCAACCAAATAGAAAATATTTCATAATCCTTGGTTTGGACACAAGCAACAGCTCAAGTATACATATCTTAATGACTTGAATATAACCAATATTAACTCCTTTCTATTCTAGAACTCTCCAAAGAACATCTCTAGAGACTTTATCATAAGCTTTCTAAATCAATAAATATCATATGTAGATCCTTCTTACTTTCTATGCTTCTCCATCAAACCTCTTAACAAATGTATCATCTATAAGATCTACCCGGTATGAAACCAAACCGATTGAGAAACTTTTGTATCACATCGTAACATATACTCAATTACTCTTTCCCATAATTTTAATGTATGACACATTAACTTAATTCCTCTATAATTTGCACTCTTATGCATCACCTTTATTATTAAATATAGGAACCAACAAACTCTTTCCCCACTCATCTAAGCATCTTTTAGCTTTTAAAATAATTAAAAGATTTGTAAGCCAAAAATTCCTTGATCTCCTAAACATTTTCACACATCATTGGAATATTATCCTGGTCTCTGCTTTTCCACATTTCATTTTCTTTAAAGCTTCACTAACTGATTTATTAATGACGATAAAATAAAATTCTATTTTTGTTTAGTATTAAGCTTAAAATCAATCGTCTTCGGATCCTTCATCAAAAGTTTATCAAAATACCTCATCCACCTATTTTCAATATCTTTTTTAAGAAAACACTTTATTATTTTCATCCCAATACCCTCACTAACTATGCTCTTTCTCTTATCTCGGTTAACTTATACATCTTTTCACCTTCTTTATCTAATCTATCAGATAAATCACTAAAAAATTTCAGATCATATAATCGCTTTAATCTCTAGCGCCACTTTATATCTTTCCCAATTTTTTCAAGTTTTACATATAAACCAAGTTTTATAACAACGCTTATTTTTATCTTTTCAGACACTCGACACCACCATTCTTATTAAAAGTTTTCCTTTTGATTCTAAGATATCTTTAAGAACTTGTTTAATTTCACCGATATTTTTTCTCACATAACATTAAATTTTCCTTATGAACATCCCAAATTCCAATTCTTTGTAGCTCTTCTTAAAATATTTTATTTTAAGTGTTCCCCATCTAATCCTGGATAATAATTTAGTTTATTTTTCTCTTACAACCTTTCATCTTAAAATCTAAAACTAATACCAATGCGACTTAAAATTTCACTGGAATGATCTTACAATCTTTACAATCTAAACGATCTGTTTTTCTTATCGAAAATAATCAATCGTGTTTTACTTAGATCCATTTTATAAGTAATAATATGTTCATCTCTTTTAAATAAAGTTGCTAAGAACTACAAAAATCATAAACAAGAAAAATCTAATATAATCCTACCTTCATTACCACTCTAAATCATACCATGTAATACTTTAAAATCTTCACCAATACGCCATTTAAATCTCCCCAATAAATACTTTTCTTCAAGAGGTATCTTTTCAGATTAATCCCTTTAATTCATTCCAAAATTTTTCTTTGATTTACCTCCAAACCTACTGGGAGATGACACTTATAACATTGATAATCTTAAGATCAACAATAATCTTTAAAGTTATAATTCTATCTCCACATCTATTAATACTTATAACATTATCTTTCAAACTTTTATCTATAATCATACTTACACCATTTCTAGTTCAACTTTTACCTGAATACCAAAGTTTAAAACCTAAACTATCAATCTCTCGCCTTCTCACCAACCCATTTAGTTTCTTGAACACATAAAATATTTATCTTTCATGAACCATAATATCTAATTCCATTAATTTACCGTAAGAGTCTATGTTCCAAGATCCCAACCTAATTCTAGTTTCATGGACTAACTTCTTGCGCATCCGCCCATAATGGGAACCCTTTCTTATTTAACACTGCACCGGCTCATTTAGCACATTTTTGCAGTATTCAAGCCATACAGCCGAGCGAACGCCTAGCATTAACACAATGATTTAAAGGATTCATGTGACATTATTTCGAAAAATACGTCGACTACCTAACGCAACCCTCCACTTTTTGTATCCGGACTTGGGACCGGCAATGGTAGTGGATTTACATATTACTTGTCAATGCAACAACTTTTTTCTAAATGAAAACCAGTAATAATATTCTTTGAGCTCAATTAATAATAAAATGGTCACCTCAATTTGTAATGAAAAATGATTGTAAGAATCTAAGAATTTCAGCAGCAATTGGAAAAAATAAATAAAAAACAGTTAGCAAAAAAAAAAAAAAAGAAATCAGAAAATCAAATTTTTGATATTTCACTTTTTTTGCCAATGTCAAGAGTGTTAAACTAGTCAATAACAAATTATATAGAAGAAATATATAAAAAAAATGAAATTACCGTAGTAGAGAAAATAAGGCTTCACGTTGGTGTAAGATGATTTTTTTTTTGGAGTTAGATAGTTGTACTTTTACTGCCCTCTAAGGAATGACATTCAACTCGTTCTCACAAAATTGGAACGAGAAGATAAATATTTTTTTTCAAGCCCCAAAACTTGAGGCTCTTTTCATTCTTTAGGAGCATTGTTAATTTACTTTTCATATGGTTGCATATCATATTAGCTCATCATTAATTAGTTAATTAATTTAAGGTGATATAGGTAAGAGTTTAATTAATTAATTTAATTCATATCTCAACTTAATTAAGTCATAAAATTAATTTAATTGCTCTTCATTAAATTAAATTAACTCACACATGAGGAATGAGATTATGATTAACAAACCTCCTTCACATCCCTTAAATCAAATCAAACATGAAATAAAAATAGTTTTAAGAAATTTTGGTTTATTTTAAATAAGTTTGTTTAATATGATTGTTCTTAGGAATTAATTGGATTGAATGAAATTACATGCTTGTGTTGTTGATATATTTAAGAATGACTATTTATAGATGCATCAAAATCCAGGCCAGTAATTAGTAAATCAGGTTGACAATGAAATAACCAAACTCCATTCTCTATGTAAACAGGCTCATCAACCAGTTACGCAAAAAACCCCATCCAAAAGTTGTAAAAGTGCAAAGCTAATCTATCCCAGCCTTGCCACTCCAGCCCTCACTTGTTACCGCAAACTCCCTCCGACAAAACAGCTCATGCCCAACTCAGGAGGCTGGTTGTAAACCTGCACACCTTTATCTGCAAGCTCGCTGAACGCTTGAATGGAACCCACAGGACTGCTTGCACATATTGCCATATAGAGTAAGATGGATTGCCCTTCACAGGGATTCTTGTAAACAGATATTTCACATCCAGCTATCTGCCCTCCATCTTTTTTCCCCTTTATAAAAAAATTGAATTCATCATGTGTTGCTTAAACTTGGAGTGATTTTATCTGGAATTCATTTCGATCAGGGAAGCCTATTAATTACATGGTCTTGAAACCCCAAGCTGATTGATTGTCAATCCTGCAAAATCAATAATTAGATGCAAAGAACATTGTCAGCTAAAAATTTCTCTTCAAGTCACCCTATGGAAGCTATAATATTATAATTAATGGAAGAAAAGGGCATGTAAGTTGGGGAAAAATTTTTCTAGGCGCCAGTTGGCATGCAGTCTTTCCATAATCAACTTATTGAGTGAGACATTGGATGTAGTTGCTATTATAGTCTGAATACAGGAAGAACATTGCAGTTTTCTTCACATTGATTTTTTGAGGATTGTCAGATGCCTTACAGGCTTTCATTATCATAAGAGCTTTCCAGAGAAAGTTTATTAAATGACTGCTCATTTTTTTTTACTATAAGCACTTTTGAATGTTTTCACCCAAGTTGTTTGTGGTTTTTGCGTTTGTTGACGTTATATTACTCTATGCAGCAATATCTCGTTTGTTTGTTCAAAGAAAGTGTACCAACTATTTAATCCAGAATTATGTCTTCTTCTATGGTATTTGTTTAAGTATTTGTTATTTTGGTGTTGTGCGTTATACACATGGTGAAGTTTGGACAAGTTGACGTGCCATTGAAAGCACGGAAAATCAAATTATCTTCACTTTTCTAATGGAGCATTCTTTTAGCTGCTGGTCTCACTTAAATTTAAGTTGTAGAAATTTGGAAATATTTTATACTTTATCAAGCGTGGATTCATTTTTGAGGATCATGTGAATATGGTAAGCTTAATATATTTTTGTTTGGCTTTTAAGCATGGATTTTTTTTTTTAATTTCACTTTTGGAATCTACGTTTTCTATTACTAACACAACATTTTGCGTCACACTAATCATTTTTTTGGCCTCTATTGTTCATTACAAAGTAAAATCTTATTAGATATATTTTTACATATAATTTCTTGTATGACATTTTATTGATGAGTTCAATTTGATTGATTTGGCAGGATGCCAGGCATGATTTCTTTAGAGGTCATAGAGTATCAAGCCAACGAGACAGGATTCGGAGAAGAGAATTTTGGTGCCGCCATGACTTGGACAGATTTGGACCTTCTTTCCTTTCTATTTTTAAATCTCTCGTACCTTCAGAGGATGAAATAATTAAGCAAGAACAACTGCTGCTCTCGCTGAGGAAGTTGGTAAAAAAAGAATGGCCGGATGCTGAACTCCATCTCTATGGTTCATGTGCTAATTCATTTGGGGTTTCAAATAGTGACATTGATGTTTGTCTCGCAATCAATGATCATGAGATAAGCAAGCTTGATATTCTGTTGAAGTTGGCTGATATTTTAGAGTCTAGTAATCTCCAAAACGTGCAGGTAGGTAAGAATTGTGTTCTTTCATTTTTGATTGTTATAGTATTGTTTCTTTTAGTTGGTGCTAAGAAGCTTATTTCATCTTTGAGGAAGCTTCTTGCCGTTTTGATATTCCTTTCAACTTTTCTCAATTGCCCCTTTTTATATCTCACTTTTTCACACTCGCAAAAAGCTTTTTTGGTCATTGATAAATTTATTTATTTGTTTCCCAGGATGGCTTTCTCCTTCAATTTCTTATATATGATCTCTCGAGTCTAAAATTTTAACCATTTTATTTGTGTTTTATATGGTTGAATTTGTGTTATCTTTATTATCTTGTCTTTCTCAAGCGTTATATGGCGAATTTTCCAAAGATTGTTTTGATCATTTGCGCATAGCATTTCATTCAATTATGGCTTTTCCTGAATAATCAGCTTATTTTAGATTTAAGGCATTGTTATTGCATTCAACTTTGTGCTGGTCAGAACTTATTCAAGAAGGGACTTTGGAGTGCCTATTGAAGTTTTGAGTATATCATATTATTATTATTATTATTATTATTATTAGCTGTAGGACTGGTTGTTCTAGCAGTCCACTCTGCTGTTAGACAAAGACAAAATTGTGAAAGCATCCATTCATAATTTTGTTTTTATTGAGTTGAAGCTTTGAATCAAGAACATGACATGGGGTGTGGGGATATGTTGGGATACAACAGACTTGGTCCTTGATGCATGTCAATAATACACCCATATGTATATTTATTAATATTAAAATTAATATTAATTTAAACATCCATTTTTACTTTTGGATGAAAAAACCTTCAATTGCTTGCTTCATACCCATAACTAGAAAAAAAAAAGAGATTTCGATTTTAGCAAGAGCGTGTGACAAATTATAGATGGCAAAATTCCTAGAAGATAGTTAATACACCATAAGGGTTCAAATTACCATTGTCGTTAGCTGAAACTAGTGTCATTTTGAAACTTAGCAGGTTATCCGACTATGATACAGCTAACAATTCTTTATTTGAAATTTAAAATTGATGCATTATAATCGGCATCCAACATGGTGTTCTGGTGTTTCCTGGAGTATGTTAGCAACCTAATGTGTCTGTCATGAATTACATATCTATTTAGAAGTAGTCATGTTATGGAAACATTTAGCTTCATATCTTGCTTGGTTTAGTTTATTGCAAACGCTTATTTATTGCTTTTATGAGGTTTTCAATTTTCAATCTAGATTTTGAGAAATTTGTTTATTGGCCATGATGCCTCATTGCATGTTTTAATAAATACTTCATTTTGTCAAGTTGGTCAATTTACTTCACATTTTGCATTATGGTTTTTTTTTTTCCATTATTATTATCAGTTTATTCTGATTTCTTACACGATGTATTGGATGATAATAGGCACTTACCCATGCTAGGGTTCCTATTGTCAAGATGATGGATCCTGTAACTGGAATTTCTTGTGATATCTGTGTAAACAATCTTTTAGCTGTTGTCAACACCAAGCTTCTCAAGGATTACGCTCAAATTGATCAGAGATTAAGGCAATTAGCTTTTTTTGTGAAACATTGGGCCAAGTCTCGCCGAGTGAATGAAACATATCAAGGAACCCTTTCTAGCTATGCGTGAGTTGCTGTAGACTTATATCTACTATTCATGTGTGTTATTTGTGCATTGGAAACGTTCGTTTTCAGTTTGTACTAACAAGAAAAAAATTTACAGCTATGTGTTGATGTGCATCCACTTCTTACAAACACGGAAACCGGCTATTCTTCCTTGCTTGCAGGTGTGAAATTTAGCTGTCATTGCTTGTTTTTTTTTTAAATAGCTGTCATTGCTTGTTATTGAACTGTTTTTAATCAGAAGAACACTTTAATTATTTTAGCTTTCAGTGAGGTTTTTTTTGATGATTTTACTATGGGTTTATTTTGATAATATGGAGGCACTCGGTGTAAACCTGAAACTGCTTTTTTATTTGATTTTTATGAGATTATGATTTAAGAATATCTTTAAGCATTATTTCCTTCTATGAGATCCAGAGAGAACCATATAATTTGTCTTAACATTTTAACGCCCTTAACCATTTGGCTGAGCCTAGATTGGATTATGTTGATCCAGCATAATCAACTGAAGCTCCAATTGTATTTTCATTCTATGATGCATATTAGAGCTTCATTTCCAAATTGAGCTTTTGTTGGATTTTCTTACTATGTTGCTTATTGGAAACTCAGCCTCCGTTGTTATTGCATCATGCGACCACAGTGGTTGTTTTCAGATATTATGTGACTCTGTATAAGTTGTAGCTTTGCATGTGTATAAAAAGGAATGTGGTCACCCAACTGTTCAAGGCCTCATTTTACATCACAAATGATTGAAATTCTCTCTTAAGATTTAGGGTGTGGAAAACGAAGAAAAATCTGAAAATCCGAAGCAAGCCATTAAATCGAGTGATTGTGTTTATGGCTTGGTTTAAGTTTGATATTTTGTCTAAACCAGTATATATGGTTTAGTTTAGGAACATAGGTTTAAAATTCTGTAAAAATCAAATAAATCATACCGAACCGAAGAAGCATAATGTGTGTCTATATATATATTATTTGAAATTTTTATTCCCTGACAATTTGATTATTTCAGGTAGAATCACGTTAGTTTTTTGGTTTACCCTTATATAACTTCATTGTTACTTTAATACCTATTTATTCAGAACAAACTATGACCCAAATCAAACTTTTAAAAACCTTTTAAAGTCAAAATGAACCAAACTAACTGAACTGAAATTGAAAAACAAAATCCTTTTTTTTTTCTCTAATGTGTCATATTAAGTGTCATATTTTCATTTAATACTAATAAATTAAGGTCATTTTTTTATACTTCCTAATCAAAATTCAAGTTGAAATTGAGTTTTTTTGGTTTTTTTTTGGCTTGTTTTGATATAGTGACAATTAATTCTGGTTTAAGATTTGATTTTAAATTTACACACCCTAAATTGACAAAGCTGTTTCTGATAACATAAGTTGGTTTTGTCATAGATAACTCCTAAGACTCATCTCTAGGATAATAATATAACGTTTGACTGAGTGATTTGGTATTTTAAATTGTACATCATTTTGACTAAATTTAATGTTTAAATTTGTTTTTGCGATGGTGGCAATAGAGACATGCAAAGAACTTCAAAGCATTATAAAGAAAAGGTAAGCAGAATCGTGGGAACCTCATGAATGTGTAACATCTTTTTTCATAGTCGAAGTTTTCGCATTACTATTGCCATCAGCACACAACACGTGAAGCCTCCTTTTGTGGTGAAATACTATTACAGTCTTTCTTGGTTATTATTTCATATGTAACAAATACCATTTCATTTAATCATCTCATAGTTTTCTGAGTGACCCTTTCTAATAGAATTATATGTTACTAATCTAGATAAATTTTTTTTGTATTGGGCATTCTCTCTTACTGCTTAGTACATCATAAGCCGGTAAAAGTTTCTGTATGCACTTTATTTACATACTTGCATGCTTATTGATTTGGTGATTCTTTCGTACCCTTTTCAACCATACTGTTTGGTGCCTATTTATTACTTTGAGAAACTTATATTATACATGAATGTCATGGTACAATTTAGAATTTATAATGATTGATAATTTTATGAGATAAAAAATATTTATGTTCTCAATATTGTCTTTATTACTATAATGTATCCTCAGTATTGAGGATGTTCTTCATTTTATTTTTTAATTATTTTTTTATATTTTATCGCATATCTTTGGTTATATATAGGCACATGTAGTATTGTTCAAATCAAGAAAAGATGATTTTATTCTTCAAACATTTTATTAAAGCATTGCTAAACGTTTTCTTTAGCCATCCTTCCTCTCTCTAGTCTCTTTTCCTTTATTTTCTGTGATATTTTCTCTTGTAGATCCTATTTCCCTAGCATTTTCACACTTGTGTGACTTTCCATCTTGATTGCCTACATTTGCGTATTTGCTTGCACAATTCTTCGCTATTCGCGCACCTTTGCGCACAGCCCATTCGTCCAAATTCACATACTTCCCCAGTATAGTCGGGCACAATTTGCACTGACCCGCATCTGCACTGACCCACATCTGCACGACTCCTTGTGTACTCCCCCTTGCCATTCACACACATTTAGTTGGCGGCATACACCCACTTAACACAGTTGTTCACGCTAGCTCCGTGCATGCCTTGCATGCTTGCACGGTCACTTTCTTTTTTCTATGCTTTCATTAGTGCACTATCTTTGTCTCGTCTATTCTTTTGGTGGTGTTTCTTAATGGCTTTCTTTTTAACTCTTTTTGGAATCTAAATCCTCTTTTTTTTTATAATTATCAAATTCAATGGTTCCAAGTATCACTTTGGGATCAAGCCTTACATTTTCTCATGGGATCTCATGGGATCTCATGGGAAACTGCATCTAGATTCTTCTATTCCTAAACTAACAGATGCTACCAAATACACCAAATTTCAAGCTTCTAATTTTGTTGTATGACATGAATGCTTATTATTCCCAAACTTATTGTTGCTTCCATCATTATGTTTTAAGAGACTGGCAAATGGATGTGGGGCTTTCTTCCCTTGACCTGCATTCAGTACAATAACATATCTTGGGTATATATTATTTACTCTTAACATTTTTATAGAACATGATGAAAAATATGTTTAAGATTACTATTTCATACCTTGAAAGAAAAATGGTATGAACTTCTTCAATATCATCCTTTTTACCTTTAGATGCAACTGCTCAACAAAACCAACATGAGAAACTTTTTGTTACAAAGTTTCTCTTTGGGCTTCATCTATCTCTACTATTCAAGCTCAATTGAGGGTAACTTCATAGCTCCAAAAATCTCCATGACTCTCACAATTTTTCTTGGCCATTGAGCTCGTTGCTCCATCTTTTTTTTTTAATCATAAATAGAATGCTCTTGTTGCTAACACAAGATGTAGTTGTGGTAATCATGGTCATTGTGGTCATGATCATAGTTGTAACTCTTTTCTATCTTGTTTCAAGTAACAAAGGACTAATAAATTGCTAAATCAATGTTGGGAAAAGTTTTGTTACTCTTTGGCCGCTCAACATATCTCCCCTGTCCTTATAAGTTGTACTAGTATTCATTTTAGGTCTATTTCTCTTGTCCATGAAGAATAAGAATATGATCACTTCTATAGCACTCCTTAGACTCTAATGTAGTTTACTCCTTTGGTTCTACCATAACTATTCATTATAGTAAGTCTTTAATTTTAAATTTTGGTGTCTCATTCTGTATGATAGGTAACTCATAATTATTTTTAAACATTACCATAAAATCTCTCTTATCATTATTGATGATGTATCTCCATATTCCCTGTATCTTTGGAAATGTTCTTTCCTTCTCTATTAACTTTTAATAAACTTTTTGTGTAAATTGTCTATATGTATATAAATTGGCTCATCAAATTTCACAATCACTATGCAACTTTTTATCCTTCATTTTATTGTTTTCAAGAATAAGAAAAAACCTTTGGAGTTGTTGAAGTTAGTGGCATTTACAATCTCTTTGATACGACAGCCAATGCCTTGCCCACCACTACATCCCCCTATCAGTGGTATTACTTTTTTGGTCACAGTTCGCACTTGACCTTACCATCTTCTGTCTTTCACTCATATTCCTTTCTTTTATTTTCCAAGTTTAAATGCGCATCTTGTGAATATGGCAAGTACCATCTATCTCTTTTCCTGCATCTACATCTCTTAGTAGTGCCTTTTTCAAATTGGTCCATTTAAATATTTGGCATCAAGTCTTGCGTCTGTTCATTTGGGTTATCATTATTTCATTTCTTTTATTGATATATACAACAAGATTGCTTGGGTATATTTATTGATGTTTCCGTCTGAAGTTTTCAGTATGTCCAACAATTATTTCAAAAATTAAATATTCAAAAATTAACTTTATTTAAAATTTTTGTACTGATAATGTTTTTGACTATACTCAATCTACATTTTATTCCTTCTATGATAGCCATGATTCATGTCCTTATACATCCCAATAAAATAGTGCAGTTGAATGTAAGCATTGATATCTCATTTTTGTTGTACTCTAATGTTTCTTATGAATGTCCCATGATAATTTTGGGGAGATTCCATTTTTTAACGGCCTGGCAGCATTCATTATTCTGAGCAAGGCTAATCCTTTTTCCCTTCTTTATTCACACGTCTATTTTTTTCTTTGCCTCGTGTTTTTTGTTGTGTTTGTTTCATCCACTTTTATGGTGACAAACTTTTTTCTTGTTTTGTTAAATGTGTCTTTTTGGGTTATTCTCATACTAAAAAGGGTTATTATTATTATGATCAATCCACACATTGACTCTATTTTCCCCAACATTATTTTCTACAAGGCATCACATTATTACCCTCTTAAGTCATCCCCAATCAAGTTTTCTTCTAATATTCCACTTCCAACTATTACTTTAATGCCTGCTTCTCGATCACAAGTTTGTATTCGTTGTCCTTGTCTTCCTCCTTCTAATGTGCCTCGTTTTATTTGTCTACTACAGCTGAGTATCCACCTACTCTTGAGACCTTAACCTACATCTCTCATTTGTTTTTTGGAAAGTTATATGACATTGTACTAATCATCTGATATGGTCTCTTACATTGATCAATTTTCTCTTTATTTTGTCGATTTCCCATGTCTACTGTTATTTCTATTCCTAGGATTTATCAGGAAGCACTATTCGATACCAACTGAATGGATCCAATGTATATTGAAATGGGGTTTTCCTTGATTGTCACACTTCAGATTTAGTTACTTTGTTGGAGTAAAACCTAATTCATGTTGTTGGGTTTTCTCAATAAAGTTCCATCCAGGTGGAATTATTAACAGCTACGAAGCTTGATTGGTAGCAAAAAGGCTATGACATTTCCTATTCGAGTCAATTTCTCCAGTTGCTCTACTTAATTATGTTCGCCCTCTTATGTTATTAATTTAGGATGGGCTTTATTTTAAATGGATTTTGATATGGTTTTCTTTATGGAAAACTATCCAAAACTGTTAAGGGTATTTTACTTAAGGGAGAACAAAATTGAAAGCTTTGTTAGCTTTTATGTGGGTGAAATACAGTTCTCATGCTTGGTTTGGTAAACTCTGCAAGATCCTTGTTGATTTCGGCCTTTGAAGTTGCTCATCTGATCACTTTAATTGCATCATCCACTCATCCTGTAGTACAAAAGTAGTCGTGTATTTTAATGATATTCTTATTAGTGATGATGTTTTTAGTGTTAAGGAAATAACATCATAGAGCTTGCTTACAACAAAAATGATATCTCTCTCAAAAAAAATGTCACATACTTGCTTAAGGAATTTATGTCTTGGGTGTAAATTTGTTGATTTTTCAATATATATTCTACAAACATCCAATAATCATGTAAGCTTCAAAGGTATTTCTTGGTATCAATATTTGGTTTACAAGCTTGTCTTTTTTATCAGCACCCAGTTTAATTATATAAAACATAATGAAAAATTATGAGCCAACCCATGCACCAAAAGGACCCACTCCTCCCACCTAAAGGAGGAATGTTAACACTAATAGTTATTAGTAGGGCTTGTTTACAGAGCTTCGCTCTATTGTTAGCATCTTGTTGCATACAATTGACATTGTGAGGAGGCAATCCAAATTGGATCGAGCAACATAAAGTACCAAACAATTATCTACAATAAGTTAACCATGTCATAATGCTTTCTGATAATTAAACTTTCTAACACTAAGTTCACCCATACTCCCTAGGATAATCTCCTTAGATCAAACCTCTGCTTTGGCATTAACTTGTCAAGCGACACATACTACCTTAAAAATTTCTTCTGCATTATGACAAAAAATGGTTGACGTTAACAAATTGTATTCATTTAGATTAAATATTTATATCATACAATTAGAATTATCCACCATACCTAATGATATGCACCAATTGTATTATATTATAGATGTTTAATATTAAATGGAATAGTGGTAGCACAATGAATCAGGGAACATCTTCCATCTAAAGAGGCTGGTGAATGGCATTAATAGTGAGTGAAACTTAGGATCAATATCACATTTTGACATGATTGTTTGTTCAACTTTTGTCAATCTGTCAAACTCATCTCAGGCAATGGATCAGGCTCTAATTTGGGTATCAAGCTTAAGCTCAAGCAAATGAGATTGATCATCATCCTCCATAGCACAAATAATTGAAAATAATGCCTAGATGGTTTAGTAGAATAGGACAAAATTGAGAGATTGTTTAAGTTATGTAGGTGAAGCTTTTGGGAGTGGAGGTGGAGGGGTTAATGGTATAAATGAGTTGGAGTTTCCTATCCATATAATGATCAACTTTCTGTTACAAAGCCTTAAATTTATCATTCTTATTTCAGGTGTTGGGAATTAGGGATTGTATTACTGAGAATATGATGCCTGGGAATATATAAGAGGAGATCATGTTAACATAGATCAAGTTATTGAATTGATCTTTTGGTGATAATGGGGTGCATAATGGTTTTCATGGATGAGGTGGAGTTGACCATACATATAATGTAACTATCGACTTTGTGTAACAAAGCATTCAATTTATCATTGTATTCCAAGTCTTGAAAAATTAATGATCATGCTAATAATGATATCTAAAGGGAGATCATGTTAATACAAAGTAAGCTGTTGTAATGATCTTTTGGGTGATAATGGGTTGCATAATGGTTTTTATAATCATGATATGATTTGTAAGAATGATGCTATCTAGAAAATAATACATATACTAATCTAAATGTTTAGTTGAAAGGCAATAATCACATGTGATGATTGTTGGGAAGGATATGGAGCTTTTGGGCATGGTTATTGTATATGGATTTGGTTGATCTGCTTGGATTTTGATTGGTTTGATTATAAGTCAAATGGTCAATTAGGAGGTGGATTTTGGGTTGGATTTACGATTTGATGGAAATTAAGCTAATTTTACCTGAGTTTGTTTTTAATGAAACTAAGGCGTTGAATGAGCCAATTCGAGGCGAGTACTTTATTGTTCAAGTTTGCTTATTTATTTATTTATTGAATTTGAGTCGAGCTTAAACATAATACAAGTTTTAAAATCTTATTTAAACTTGTTTATTAATTTTCTAATTGAGTTCGAGATGAATTCGAGCTTGAATCAAGCCTAATTAATTATGTGTTTGATAGTAAAATTTTAAACATGTAGGCGCAGTCAAATTACTAAACATAATTGAATTTTCAAAGTTTAATAAACATTAACATAATTCATTGGGTGTTATGCAAAATATTTGAAGTTTAAATATTTATATGAAACGGTTTAAATCTGTGTCTATCTTTTTATTTGATATTTTCATTATACACTCCATATAATATAAATAAATTTTAAATCACATAAATTATACAAATTTGATACAATAACATAGGCTAAAGTCATCAAATAAAAATTAAGCTATCAGTAAATGCGCTTTTTTTGTATTTTTATTAATATACTTGTTAAATAATAAACAAGCATGTTCACTAACATAAATGAACAAATAAGTCAATGTTCTATTTTGTTCATTTATATGGTGAATTTTTAAAATTTTAACACTACCATTCGGTCCCAAGTCCGGATGCAAAAAGTGGAGGGTTGCGTTAGGTAGTCGACAGCCAGCGTAAAATTTGTCGAAATAATCATGACATGAATCCTTTAAATCATTGTGTTAATCTTAGGCGTCCCAGAGCGGCGTCTTTGTATGACGAATCTGATGGAAAATGTCTAGAAGTCATTGCATCGGCAGGGCGATGTTAAATAAGCAGGTTCCACATTATGGGCGGATGTAGCAAAGAAGTTATGAACTAGAATTAGGTTAGGATCTTGGAATATAGGTACTCTTACAGGTAAATTAATGGAATTAATAGATATTATGATTAGAAAGATAAATATTTTATGTATTGAAACTAAATTGGTTGGTGAGAAGGCAGGAGATTGATAGTTTAGGTTTTAAACTATGGTATTCGAGTAAAGTCGAACTAGAAATGGTGTAGGTGTGATTATAGATAAAAGTTTGAAGGATAATGTTATAAGTATTAATAGATGTGGAGATAGAATTATACTTTGAAGATTATTGTTGATCTAAGATTCAATGTTATAAGTGTCTACGCTCCAAGTAGGTTTGGAGGTAAAAAAAGAAAAATTTTGGAATAAATTAGAGGATTCATACAAAGATACCTCTTGAAGAAAAAGTATTTATTGAGATTTAAATGGGCATGTTGGTAGAGTGGTAGAAGATTTTAAAGTATTCATGGTGGTTATGGATTTGGATTTAATGAAAAGATAAAGGCTATATTAGATTTTTTAATTATGATTTTGTAGTTCTTAATATTTTATTTAAGAAAAGATGAATATATTATTACTTATAAAATGGATCTAGTAAAACACTGATTGGTTTTTTTGATAAGAAAAATATATCGTTTAGATTGTAAAGATTGTAGGTCATTCCAAGTGAAATTTTAAGTACCCACATAATTAGTTTTTGATTTTAAGATGAAAGGTTGTAGAGAAAAATAAATTAAATTATTGTCAATTAGATGGGGACACTTAAAGAACACAAATAAAAATATTTTAAGAGCGCTACAATAAATTAGAATTTGGGATGTTCATAGGAAGCTACGTTATGTGAAAAAAATATTAAGTGAAATTGATTCTAAAATATCTTGGAGAATCAAAAGGAAAAAAACTTCTTTTAAGAATAGTTGGTGGTGGAGTCGGTGTCTGAAAAGATAAAATAAGAAGCGTTGTTATAAAATTTGGTTTAGATGTAAAACTCGGTGAATTGGGAAAGATATAAAGTTAGCTGTAGAGATTTTAAGAAAGCGATATGTGATCTGAAAATTTAACTTTAGTGATTTTACGATAGATTAGATCTAAAGAAGGTGAAAGATATATGTATAAGTTAATCAAAGAGATAAGAGAAGTAAAGACATAGTTAGTGAGGGGTATTAAGGATGAAAATAATAAAGTCTTTTCTTAGAAAAGATATTGAAAATAGGTGGATGGTATTTTGATAAACTTTTCAATGAAGGATCCGAAGTACGATTGATTTTAGCAACCTTAATACCCTAAACAAAATAGAATTTCATTTTTTTTAGTAAATCAGTTAGTGAAGCTTTAAAGAAAATGAAATGTGAAAAAAAAGCGATAGGCGATAATATTCCAATAGAAGTGTGGAAATGTTTAGGAGATCAAGGAATTTCTTGGCTTACAAATCTTTTAATGTTATTTTAAAAGGCTAAAAGATGCCAGATAAGTGGAGAAAGAGTTTGTTGGTTCCTATATTTAAGAATAAAGGTGATGCACAAGAGTGTGCAAATAATAGAGGAATTAAGTTAATCTGCCATACATTAAAATTATGGGAGAGAGTAATTGAACATAGGTTACGATGTGATATAGAAGTTTCTCACAATCAGTTTGGTTTCATGCCAGGTAGATCTACTATGGATGCTATACATTTGTTAAGAGGTTTGATGGAGAAGCATAGAAAGTAAGAAGGATCTACATATGATATTTATTGATTTAGAAAGCTTATGATAAAGTCTCAAGATGTTCTTTGGAGAGTTATAGAACGAGAAGGAGTTAATATTGGTTATATTCAAGTCATTAAGGATATGTATACTAGAGCATTACTTGTGTCCAAACACAAGGAGGATTGACAAAATATTTTCTTATTTGTTGGATTACATCAAGGATCAACATTAAGCCCTTATCTTTTTACTTTAGTTATGGATGTTCTTGAGGCATTTACAAGAAGATGTACCTTGGTGTATGCTTTTTTCTTGATGACATTCTTTTGTTGATAAGACTAGAGAGGAGTCCAACGAAACTTGAATTATGGAGGTCAACTTTAGAGTCTAAGGTTTTGGTTTTAAGTAGATCTAAAGCGAATAGATGGAGTGTAATTTTAGTTGTAGAAGTTTTAGTGGTAGTGTTGTGACTTTAGGTGATTAAGTCATTAATAAGAGTGAGCGATTCAGATATTTAGGTTCTATTGTTCAAAATGATGGTGAAATAGATGGAGATGTTATTAGTAGAATTCAAGTTTGATGGTTGAAGTGGAGGAATGCATCGCCTATTATGTGATAGAAAAGTTCCACTTAAACAGGAAAAATTTTATAAGATGGTGGTAAGACACGATGACTTATGGTGCGAATGTTGGCCAATAAAAGAAGCATAAGACTAAGTTAAGTGTTGAGATGAGGATGCTCGTGGATGAGTGGCTTTACTCTTAGAGATAGAATGCAAAATGAGTATGTTAGAAAAAGTTGGAGTAGCTCGGTGGTAGATAAGATTAGGGAGAGTCGCTTAGATGGTTTGGCCACATAAAGCGTCGGCCGTCAGATGACGAGAGTAGATGCATTAGATTTACCTTATGTTAAGAAAGGTAGAGGTAGACCTAAAAAGACTTGGTTAAGATGTATAAAAAATGATCTTAGTATATTTGAATTAAATGAGAATTTGACACATAATAGGACACAATGGAGATGAAAGATTCATGTAGCCGACCCCACCTAGTGGGATTACGGCTTGTTGTTGTTGTTGTTTCATTATATATTTCAAATGTAAATGAGTTTCAAATGAATAAGTATTAAGTTATTTATCAAGTGTGATTGATCGCTTATAGCTCTAAGTAGAACTATCAAATTGAGTATGAATTTTGATCAGATAGGATTTGAAATTATGAGAAGTGTTAACAAAAAAAATTTAGATAACTTTTGGAAGGTTCATTAAAAAAATAAAATAATAGAAAATGTGGAAAACTAGGAAGATATTGAAATATTGAGAGAATCACTTGGAAAAAATAATGGTTAATGCTGAAACTTATATGAATTGATAACTACGTCCAAAGAGCTTAAAGAAGATGAAATTTTGTGGGGGTGAAGTACAAAAGTAGTATACGGTTATATTGGATGAGGGTTTATAATTAAATACTTTTCACTTTTGATTAGGTTGACCATAAATTAAATGTCAATTGGAAACTCATTTTGGGATGGAATTTGGTTGGGATTAATTACCCTGGTGGAAATTTGGTTGGGTTTTGTTTTTAGTGGAGCTATCAGATTGACTAAGGATTTTGGTCACTTAGAGTTTTGAATGAGGAAAAGTAGTTAATAGAAAATTTGTAGAGGACTTATTAAGGATTCTATAAAAAAGGAAATAACAATGGAGAAATGAGAAAGATAGACTTGATATTGAGAGAATTAAATGTAAAAAAAATAATAGTTATTGGTTAAACTTATAGGATTGAAAACTACATCAAATGAACTTAAAAAAGATGCAGAATAATAAAAAGTTTGTGTATGTATTTCATTGAATTTTGAGTACATTTTATATGAAAATCAATCCAAGTGGCAATTAAGATTTGGAAAATTTATAAACTAGTTGTCGCAAAAAATTTCAGTGCCAAAGTTTGGTCATGAATTTTACTAGTTATTGTACTGAATGATATAGAAAAGAGTAGAAGTACATAAAAAGAGAAATGAATTAGAAAATTTTGAGAGGAATGGAGAGTGAAAATTTATGTTCTTGTAAACTTAAATCTCGATATTTGATAAAGGTTCATTACACAATTTGGAGAATTACATCATGAAAAGTGAGTGATTTCTACAAAATAAATACAAACATAAACATAATACTAAAACCTAAGCTTGCATGTTGATATTTGGACCTTGTGCTTTATCACCATGCTATCCTAAGATAACTATGATGCATTGATATTTTGTAATATCAAAATATGAGTGTTTGACATATGCATGATACAAACATGTGACATATGGCCAACGCCTATGATGCACGGACACAAATACGATATGACATGGACGCAAGACATGTTTATTATTGAAAATATAGGACAAAGGCATGTGCTGGACATGACATTATAAATTTTATTTCTTAACAATTATAAATTGTATATATAATATAAATGAAATAAATAAAGTATTAGGAGCAAAAAAATGATATGATATTTAAGTGTAATATGAACTTTCAGAAGATAAAAAGTCAATAGATAATATGAAAATATTAAGAGAAAGATCATCAAGAGGTGTGAAGACATTAATTTTTAGCTTCGATGGTGATGATAAAGGCGTCAGTGGCGATGATCGATGCTCTGCAATCACACAAGAAACATTAGCCACACCTCACAGAGGAGATGAGTCTCCGAGTTGGAGACTCGTATAGAAGAACTAAGCGATGTTCACAACCACAGGCCGCAGGTTATAAGCTAAAAAATATGTTGTAAGTTTATAACTTATATTTGAAATAGGTTTAATTTTAATTTTAATTTAACAACGTACATGTCAAATTTTTTATAAATTATTGTTTTAATTTGACACATCAAAGATGTGTCGACACGTAAAGAGCTGACGTATGTCTGTTTTGATACGTCGGACTACACGCCATTATTCTTTGGGTGTCAGTGTATCATAATCCAACACATGTCAGACATCTTGTCGACATGCTTTATTAAGATACTAATAAATAAGTGAAGGATAAATGTAAAAGTGATGATAGGAATGTAGGAATTGTTAAGATTCAAAGACTAATAAAAGGCTTTTGTTTTTGAATGAGACAAATGAGATATTTCTTTAGCAATTGATTTTATTTGAAATACCATTTTTTATTATGTTTAATTTTTGTTTATTTTGTTGAAGAATGAAGTTAATTGTAATATAAAATAGGTTGCTTGTATTTTATGTTTATTTAACTTGTACAATTATTTTATCATGCTCTTAATTTTTAAGAACATATATTTTTTTGGCATGCTTAACACATTTTTGTGTAATATTTTTCATGAAAGATGTATCTCGTGTTTGTGTGGTATCGTGCGTATCTTCGTGTTCATATATGTGCATCATAGCAATGTTTTTGGAAGAAAACCTAATTGTTCATGCTGCTTTAATTGATAATTAAAAATTCTTTTTCTTTGTTTTTTTGATGATTCTCATTATTTGCTGTGAAAGCATGTGAATGATAGAAGTTCTAGTTGTGGTAAGAGAACCAACTTTGGCAGAACCAGTAAGGATCATATAAGAAACTAACAACTGAAAATGATGAATGCCATCGAGAAAAGAATATAGCTGTGGCAAGAGAGGAGAATCATTGAGCAATCGATAATAACAACAAGAATCAGTAAGGAGCATACAAACTAACCACTGAGAATGATGAGTGTCATCAAGAAAAGAATAGCTTTGACAAGAGAGGAGAATCATTGAGCAATGGCTCAATGACTACAAAAGTGGTGATAAGAAGCAATTGCTCATGCCTTGTTATTGAGGTAATGCTAATCTGAATCATAAAAATTCAGGATTTCATTGTGGTTCAAATGCAAGCACACAATGCTACAAAGCTATGCGATGCGTGTGCTTTGTTCTGGGCTTATACTTTATAGGTAAGCAATGTATAGGGTCAACGCATTACTTTGTTTCACTGATAAGGCAGGCTTTTTATAACACTGGTCAATGCATGATTTGCACTACCATCTTATATGTAGGTCCTCTTATTCTTAGGTATAACTTTGTTGACTACAACCTCACTAAAGAAAGGAGATTAAACTTCATATGGTGGACAGTACTTCTAGAAATTGCGAAGCTAATATTCTCTGTTGCTGAGATCCTTCAGATTCAACCTGTTGCAAAGTAGGCGCATGGTCAACTTCCAATCATTCATGGTCCACTTCAATATTTCCCAGAACAAAATTCAAATAGTTGTCAGAATGTTTTTTTTTTTAAGTTCGGGCAGTGGAGCTTTTTTATTGATGCATGTGTCCAACATTCACCACTTAGTGGGATAAAGGCTTGTTGTTGTTGTTGTATGTGTCCAACATTGAATTTGGCAAACTAAATATTTAACAGGCTGTCGTGGACTGTAGCAAACAAAGACTAAAATGGCTTTTGCGAGCACAGAAAAGGTTAGTGTTACAAGGCCATTGTTTCAGTTTATAAGGCATGTGTTTTGTGCCCTCCTCAATAGGTCTTAAGAAACACATTTTAGGTTAAGCCATCTGCATTAATATATGTAGAGACTGAAGAATGAAGGTTTTCTGCAGTTGAAGGATATTTGACACCATTTTGAAAATGTACTGGCCCTTTTTTAGGCAAATTTGTTTAAATCTTGTTGCATTATTTGATGCAAATGTTGGATATATTCTTTTGAAATGATGCATTTCCTTGTTGACACTTCTTTCCCAAATTACATTATTCTTTGAGTTACTTCTGTATCACATTTTATGATTTTTGATTTTCTAGGGATATAAATATGTGATGTTTTCTTTATGAAATTGTAGAGGTTTTAGCTTTTATAGGCAAAATTCTTGCTGTTGTTTGGCCTTTATTTTTCTCGTTGTTTAAAAGTCCTTAACAATTGATGTGTTCAAGGGCCAAGTTGCGTGTTCACTGAAATGATCTGTTTCATTTATTTTAGTTCTAGTTCTTTGTATTGCATGTTTTACAGGAAATCACTAGATAAAAATGTCAAAAGTTGGCTAATCTTTTTCTTTTATGATCATAATCATTACTATTATTTTCAAAGAAGGCTACGTAGCTGTTACGGAATTTCTAAACTTACCTAGATATCAGGGAATGGAGGCAACTTGTCGGGTAATCGTGGATGACACCGAATGTGCCTACTTTGATAAAGTCCAAAAACTTAACAACTTTGGAGCCCAAAACAAAGAAAGCATCATGCAACTACTTTGGGGTTTTTTCCATTATTGGGCGTACTGGCATGATTATACAAATGACGTTATATCTGTACGTACTGGAAGAATTATCAGGTATGCTTTCTGTAATTCTCTTAATGTTCCACATGCGTGTTTCTGCGTTTGCTTCTTGTGCTTATCCTTTTTGGTTCCACCTCAGTAATGTATAAGAAATAATTACTAGTTTTTTAATTTGCAAGCTCGTTTAACAATCTCTCCCTTGTCAGATTCCACCACACAGGAACTGCTGTATATTGCAAAGTTTTGTAGTCCTTCACGAGTAATTGCAGTTCTCTGCTGAAAGTTAGAATAGTTTTAAGTGCTCGCTTGTTTGCTTCAGGCTTGTCTTGCTGCATGCACCATTTTGGATTTGATCCTGTCTGATATTGTTGAAATATGTGTCATTGCTTGGCTTTAGGACTACACCATCAGGCATAATATGGATTCTGGGATAATGGTTTGTAGAAAATGTCAAGATTTTTTGAGGGTCTTAAAAAAGGAAAAATCTATGTTGTCAAGTTTACAGAATTCTTTAAGTAAGGACAAATTGACAATAAACTACTTGATTTACCTCTTAGCTAGTATCCACTTGAGTTTGATATATTATTTGTGCCCAATCTATAAAAATATTAAAATTAAAACCAATCGTTTCTGCTTTAGAAATGTCACCTTGCATTGTTCAAATATTATCCTTAAGAGTAAAGAAATTACTATTATCAAAATATGGCTTCTGGAACCCACACTTCTGGTTATCCATTTTGAAGTTCTCTCTCTCTCTCTTTCTTGACACCACCTTTCCCAGCCATATATTGGAAAGGAAGACTGGTGATCATTTCACTGCTTGATATGCCAGTGTCCATATTTCCTTAAAATTCATAATCCCACTGAACTGATATGCTGTTGAAAGATAGTGTGCTTCATCCCATAAATTACTGTATTATTGTTTGAATTATAGATTTCTTTCTCAAATAAAATGTCTATAATCTTATAGTGCAAATGGGACGTCGATATATACTTTTTTGACCTTTTTTATTGTAATTTTACTTGGTAGTGCCAACTTCTAAAGTTGAGCAGATTATCCCGCCAGCAGTATCCAACATAAATCATAGAAACATACAACATATTTTAGTTTGTCTCACTGAAGCTCAAATATTACTAATGAATTGGTTCTTCCCTCATATTTAGTTGGCTTTTGTGTTCTCTTTCAGTAAGCAAGAAAAAGATTGGACAAGAAGGATTGGCAACGATCGCCATCTTATATGCATAGAGGATCCTTTTCAAGTTTCACATGATCTTGGCCGTGTAGTCGACAAGTTCAGCATCAAGATTCTGAGGGAGGAATTTGAAAGGGCTGCTGATATACTCCGAGTTAATCCAAACCCCAGTGTCACCCTTTTTGAACCTTACATACCAGCCCCGCCTCCAAATTTTACTCCAACTGAATCTGATGAGCTACTTTAGTAAGAACTTCATTTTCTATCCATCTCACGTTTTGCTCTGTGAATCTATGGTTTAAGTTGTTTTATACGGGGTTAGTTCATTGTATGCTTAGTTATACTGTTCAGGACTGTTCTTAACGTGAAGAATGTTGTGGCTTCCAGCGCAGTCAGTCCATTAAGAACGAGGTCTATATTGTATATAATCCGTCAGTCTATTTTTCTGCTTTGATTCTATCTCAGCTTTTCTTTATTCAGATAAAAGGACTCAATTGTAATTTTTGATTGGTAGTTGTTTATGATGCCAGTGCTCTTTTATGAATGATTGTATTTAAGGAAATGGGTGCATCTCAAAAGAAAGAAAAAAAGGACTAATATTAACATAATATGAATACAAAATGATGCCAAGCAATATTTGATCAAATGTGCAAGAATTTTTGTGTGCGAGTATTTTCATTATGTATATATTTGATTAATATAACTAATTGTAGCAAATCCACTGATTTTAATAAAGGTGAGCTCCTTATGATGTAATTTTTTTTTGAAAGATTTATATGCATGTCATATAATTTTAATATATTTAACATTTAAAATTAGATATTTAAATGTATATTTGATTAATATAACTAATTGTAGCAAATACACTGATTTTAATAAAGGTGAGCTCCTTATGATGTAATTTTTTTTGGAAGATTTATATATATATCATATAATTTTAATATATTTATATATTTAATATTTAAAATTAGATCTTTAAATGTATATTTGATTAATATAACTAACTGTAGCAAATACAATGATTTTAATAAAAGTGAGCTCCTTATCATGTAATTTTTTTTGGAAGATTTATATACATGTTATATAATTTTAATATATTTATATATTTAATATTTAAAATTAGATATTTAAATATATATTTGATTAATATAACTAATTGTAGTAAATACACTGATTTTAATAAAGGTGAGCACCTTATGATGTAATTTTTTTTAAAGATTTATATACATATCATATAATTTTAATATATTTAATATTTAAAATTAAATATTTATTTATTTAATATTTTTTTATATTTTAAAAATTATATTTTATTTTTTAAAAAATGAGTGATGATTTTTCTCCTTTCAACTTCGACCATGGTAACAGCTAACAATGGTTTTTTTTTTTCCCCTTAGAATGGTTGAAAGACTCGTGTGCTAATTTTCGAAAGTTCTAATATTCCTCTCTCTCTAAATATGATATATCAACAGAAAGTGATAAGCGAGTAAAATCTTTAAGTGACAGGTAATCTATTGAAGATTAATTTTGTGATTCAAAATTCGAATAAGATTCAACTTAAACAGGGAAGTAGCAAATCCAAGGAAAGCATTTAGAAATCAGAGAAAATGAGAAGCTACATTCAAAGATTAAGGGGTTATTTGGTTAGAATCAAAAATAAAATAAATATAAAAATTTTAAATTTTTTGGTGTTTAGCACAATGTAAAATAAAATTTTAAAATAATATAATATATTTGAAATTCATTGGACAATTATATTTTGGTATATTTAAGATTTGCTTAAATTTAAATTTTAAATACCAATAAAAAATAGGACCGGGCTGACTACGCCACTCACCATCCATGTATGCCACCCACCTCTACCACAACCACATTGTAGTTCAGTCATTCACAAAATTTTTTAAAATACTTTAAATTATATTTATTTAACCAAACATATAAAATAAACTCAAATTTATAAAATTTTCGACCAAATATCCTAAAATAATTCAAATATATTACATTCTTTCTACAAATAATTTTTAATTTCTTCCTCATTATAGAAACAACATATTATATTAATGGCTATGCTTAGTAATTTAAAATTCAATTTTTCTAAAGGCCACAAAAGTTGCTATGTATGATTAAATTTTTCAAAAAATTCAAATAAAATTCTTCAAATAGTTACATGGGTTATATTTTGCCTTGCATCCTTATTATTATTATTATTATTATTATTATTATTGGATGGTTAAAAACTTATAGTTACTGGTATGCATAAACACAAAGCATTCATGCTTGCACTCAAATAAAACAATGCACATCCAAGAATATATATATACAATAATAATAGTTAAAGAATGATTAATAAATTGCATTAAAACAATGAATACTGAAATATGTCACACATAGCTTACCAGATGATAAAATTATTAATTCCTTGATTATATAATTCGTTTAACATTGCTTGATTAATTTCATAAATTGTTAAGAACTTTTTTAACATTAATTTAAAACATGTAAAACTATAACAAGTTTTTTTTTAAAAAAAAATAATTCAAACACCATGAAACTTCTGACTTCTATTCAAAATATTAAGCATATTACATCACAAGAAATTACAAATTTATTACCCGATAAACTACCTATCAAATATTTCAATATATTTTATTTTAAATAAATATAAACTTATTCCCTATGAACAGATGCATTAAATTTATTACATTTATGGACCGTAACTGACCACACCCGCACACTTCAAGACTTTTTGCCATTTAACATTTCTGTGTATTAGAGAGAGAGAGAGAGAGAGAGAGAGAGAGAGAGAGAGAGAGAGAGAGTTTCCCAGATGCTTAAAATGTAAGAGGTTTTTCGGCACCCCTTTAGAAGTTGCTATAATAGAATTCATACAAAGAAATGGAAGCATGGAACCTTATGCACTGCAATGCACAGTCCACATGAATGTTGTGATCATTTTTCAAATCGAATTGTTTCAATCTTCTTCCAATTGGGAAATAATATTCACGAACACTTGGAAACCTTGGGACATGTCTGAGAAGAGGCAGTACTCATTCTTTGCATGGTATGTATCCATTACGCCTGTGGATTGTTCAGAGTTTTAGGAGAGAGTTTCCCAGATGCTTAAAATGTAAGAGGTTTTTCGGCACCCCTTTAGAAGTTGCTATAATAGAATTCATACAAAGAAATGGAAGCATGGAACCTTATGCACTGCAATGCACAGTCCACATGAATGTTGTGATCATTTTTCAAATCGAATTGTTTCAATCTAATATTTGTGAAGATTGTACGATGATTTCAGAAAAAATAATTGAACAAATAATATATGTTGCAAGATATCTCAAATCTTAGCTCTTTGCGAAACTGATATCCACATACATCTATTCATCATATTCTAACTCAAATGTTAAAATTCATAGTTAAATCCCAACCCGTATTTCTCACTTTGTTACATCTATTCATGTTATATTTCCTCATGCCTCTCACACTGCTAAGAGGGGTAAATATTCATATGTGAGAAATTTGGAATCAGATCTAAAATTCTCGTAATGTTAGAATGAACCTATGAATAGTGTCATATATGCAATCTAATTTATCTTCTGTTTGACCTGAAACACACAAATCTCTCTCAATGAGAGGCTAAGCACAAATTTTTGGAGCCACGAGGAGAATCAATGTAAAACATCATAAAATAGATACTCTTCTTGTATAATAAGTTTCTAATCTTATTTGCAAATACACTAATTAGGATGAAGAGTGAGGGCTCAAAGGAAAGCACTCCTTAGGGAGAGGGAGAAAGAGCGAGAGTTAGAATTATCTTAACTTTCCTAGCAAGTGAGTATTTATCGAAGTGAGGGTCAAGGGTAGTTTAATACTTTTTTGAGGATGGGCATGTAGGCTCCGAAAATTTGCCACCGACCTCTCCTCGATGAAGAGTGATTAAAATGTCGATCAAACTTTCAAAAAAAAGATGAAATAGTAGATTCACTAACCAGAGATTTTGCCCTCATATTGCGAGCATTTTAGATCGGTTCCAGTTTAATATAGGCAGCCCTATAGTTATCTCATAAATCGGATTTCGATTAAGACAAGTCAATGAATCGCTAAATAACGTAGAGTAAAATAACAATGAGTGGAGTTTGAATAGCATGAAATTTATTATTTTAATTTAAAACTTTTGTTTGGGGAGCGATGGCGTGCTTTGATCGAATCCTGGTTAGATCATCCGGTTGTTATGGTCGGTCCACTTCGAGAGGAGATAATTCTCAACTAGAAGATCGCCTCATGAGTTACGTCGTCCAAAGTGTCATTGTAGATATTGGATGAAGTTTATTTAAGAGGACAAATATAAATCAACCTTAGCTAACATATGAATTTTTGCCCAATCAAATATATTTTATAGTTCACAACTCAAATAGCAAAGCCGTTGGGATTCATGCAGGTTGAGACTATCACCATAATTTAGTAGTGTCATTTTGGGGCAAACCACCGTAAGGCTCAGTGATAAGCTAATTTGTGGTGTCATATCGCGCAAAATCTGAACAGGACGAGTACGTCCTACTTAAAATTATTTGAGTATTTGATTTGATATTGACTATTTGTGAGCAAAAAATTTTCTTAATTTGTCACCCTCAACAAACAGTTGTGGATGGGTGGATGGATTTAACTTTAAATTTAAATAATTAATTTCATTTCATTTATATTTTTTTATTTGAATATATGATCAATTTGTTATTGATTTGAATTTAACATCTCATGATTTGACATTAAAATTTAAATTTTGATTATGGAAACCCCCGCGGTTGTAATATTCAGTCAACACTCCCATCATTGGGATAGACCTTGTTAACTCTGTCCTATTTCTTACAGAGGATCAGGTCTAGATTCATTGCTTCCACATTTATATTTCTTCAAACCTTATCAACTCTAGCTTGAGTATAGAGAATCGGGTTTGAGACTTTCCTCTTAGAAGCTTGAACTTGAGAAGTGTCAATGGATTTATCTTTTGTAATTTTATGATAGAATTAATTTCTCAAAATTTATTTAAGTGTAAATTCTTATAATATTATCATTATATTTTTAGGTTTTGTTAACTTGGACCCGGTCGTAAGACCTAACAGGGGTTTGTGGATATCTATTCGTTCATTTTTTGTATATGACTTGCACATTTCCCTAGGTGTTTGATCTAGTGAACACTTCAACATACATAGAAATATCTGTTCTTTAAAATATTGTACAAATATTGAAATGTCTAAGTTGAAGTATTTATATTTGGCTTGACATAAATGTCAAATTGCAAGTATAAATTTTGATAGCAAACATAAGTTTTAATACCTAAAATTATAAATCAAGCGTAACTCTGTCTTGTAAAAATATAAGAATTTCAACTCATTCAAGCATTTATTATAAATCAAGTGAAGATCTGTTCTTTAAAATGTGAGTTTAGTTTTCTTAAATACTTGTTGAAAATCAAGTATCTATTCTTAATGATCAAGCATATATCTGCGCTAGAGGATACAAAATATTTGTTTGCAAATCAAGTTTAGATATGTTCTAAAAGATGTAAGTTTAACCATTTCTGAGGTTGTCATAAATCAAATGTATCTTTCTTGGAATATGTATATTCAATTCTTCAAAACACTAGCTAAATATCAAATGTAGTATCTATCTTATTAGAATTTCAATAAAGATTCGAGGGCATGTCATAGATTAAATATAGATCTATGTGATAGAATACTGTCATAAGACATATGCAAGCTTGTTTCATTCAAACATTCACATATGAAACCAAGTATACAATTTTTTCAAAGCACATGCCACATATTAAAATCAAGAGAGAAATAGGATGTTATAATATATACATGAGAGCTAAACATATTTAAATTCCTTCATATATATTAGAATTTAAAGTATGAAAATTAGTCCAATTATAAGCTCATATATGGACTTGGGTCCAATGGGCTTTTAAATTTATGATCTTAGAAAATTCATGAGATGGGCCTTTCTTTCTTTTTTTATAAGCCAACTTATAGACTTGAGCCCAATGGGCCTCATAGATTTTAAAGAATATTAGGAGCTTAAAAATTAAATAAGATGAGCCTTTCTTTTTTTATCAACCCATTCATAGATTTGGGCCCAATGAGCCTCCTAGATTTAAAAGAATATCATGAGCTTAAAAGCTTAATGAGATGGGTCTTTTTCTTTTTATCAACCCATTTATTGATTTGGGCCTAATGGGCCTCTTGAAATAAAATGGATTCAAGCTTAAAGATTTCAAATGGGCTAAACTATTTTTATAAGCCCATTTAAGATTTTCAAATGGCCATGAATGAGGGAAAGAAAATCTCAAGCCATTATGATATTATTATATCTCTCTTTTCTCTTTTTTTTTTTATTTAGTCATGACAAGAGTATGTAAAGAGAGGGAGAAGCTTCTCCTTTTCTTTCTCCCCCCTTTTTTTTTGTCATGACATGTGCAAGCTAATAAAGAGGGGGCTTCTCCTCCCTTCTTTTTTTTCTTTTTAATAACACCCTTTTATGGGTAATTTATGAAAAGGGAAAAAAAAAATCCAAATTTCAATTGATTTTCTCCCACACCTCCCATTTTTCCTCTTTTTTTTTTGTTTTGCATGACATAATCCCGTTGAGAAAGAGAACTCCCCCTCTTTTATTTTACTTTTCTTCCTTTCTCCTTAAATTCATGCCCATATCATGGGTAATTTAAAAAGGAGTGACAAAAGAAATAAAGGGACATGAACTTTCTCTCCCTATTTTTTTCGTCATTTATATATGCATTTTCTCTTCTTTTTTTTTATTTGCATGCCATGATGCCATGAAGAGAAAGAGGAAGAGGAGAAATTCTCTTCCTTAATATTATGCAAAAAGCTAATGGTAGTAATGGGATGATATAAATCCCATTTGTTTATTTTTGTCATCCATGATTTTAAATATATTTGGCTTCATGCAAAAGGGCTTAGATGATATTTTGCTTAGAATAAGACTTAGGATTAAGCTAAAATTTATTATAAATAGGAGAGCATTTCATTTTCATGAAGATTTGCTCCCCTTTTCTCTTCTCATCCTCCCTCACATTTTCAAAAGGTGTTGTGGACTTAAAGCATCAAGGAGTTCTTACATACACTTGAAATCAATTTTCATCTTTATCATCTTGTGAGTTATGATTGACTTGATATTTCTTTTTTTGTTAACATTGTCTCATTTGAAATCTTCTTTTCTCCATAGAGGTACTTTTAGATCTCTTCTCTCTTAATGAATTATGCATGATATTTTGAATATTCATAAGAGAAGAGAAAAAAGAAAGGAAAACCTATCACTATTTATCAATAGATCAAATTGAATTGTTACTACAAGCAATTGCTAGATATTTCAAAATAATGATGTTTAGAATTCAAGTATTTGGCCCAAAATCATGTTGATTTTAAAATATTTTTTTTCTTTTCTTTTATATTCCTTGTATAATTTCTATTTTATCAAAAATTTCATCTCCCGACGTCATCCCCGCGTAAAGGGCTACTTCGAGAGACTAGGTCTTTCCACCACGCTAAGAAAGACGTGCATGATAGGTGTCATTAGACACCACGACCAAAATATTATTTGTCCACCACACCAAGAAAGGCATGCATGATATGCATAGCATAGCATTTCCTCACCATATTAGAACAATATGAACGAGTACTTATTTTAAAACATATTTCCTTGTCATGTTGGAACAGTGTGAGCAAGTACTTATATCACAAATTTTTCTGCCTCATTGGAACAATGTGAATGGATACTTATCACAAAGCATATTTTCTTGCTATGTTGGAACAACGTGAGCAAATACTTATATCACAAGTTCCCCCCAACGTAAAGGGCTATTTCGAGGAGAACTTTACCACGCCAAAGAAAGCGTGCATGATATGCATAAAGCATTCACCATAATATATGAGCAGTCTTTTTAAAGCATATTTCCTGTCATGTTGGAGCGATTGTGAGACTTATATCACAAATTTTTTTTATATTGGAACAATGTGAATGAATACTTATCACAAAGCATATTTTCTTGCTACGTTGGAACAACGCGAGCAAATACTTATATCACAAGTCCCCCACCCCGCATTGGAATAATGTGAATGGATACTTATCACAAACATATTTCCTTATCACGTTAGAACAATATGAGCAAGTACTTATATCACAAGTTTTCCTGTCGCATTGGAATAATGTGAACGGGTACTTATCACAAAATATATTTCTTTGCCACATTGGACAACATGAGCAAATACTATATCATAAATTTTTTTGCCGCATTGGAACAATGTGAACAGGTACTTATCACAAAGCATATTTTTTTGCCACATTGGAACAACGTAGTAAGTACGTATATCACAAATTTTTCCGCCGCATTGGAACAATACGAACGACACTTATATCAGAGCAGATTTCCCTGTCACATTGAAATAATGTGAACAGGTACTTAGTAATCTTTGCAATTTTACCTTTACATATGCATTGAAATGATACACTTAGGATATAAGTTGAGTTGTGTTATCATACCATGGCGTATTCACCTTTTATTCAAAATTTAATCTTTCAAATGCACCAAACAGTAAACTATAGTATAAATTCCCAATAAAAATGAGCCACATTTCATTATTTTTGATATTAAACATCAAAGTATCATTGCTTTCTTCAAATCCAGCAAATAAAATAAGAATCTTATGGCAGAACATAGCTAAATTTCAGCCTTTTGCACTGAAAAGAAAGTAATATTGTACTCTACAAATATGAGAATTTCATAAATCTAAGATTTCATCACCATTTCAACTCACATAAGCTTAAAGAGGCATTAAAGTAAGAACAATAAACAAGATTTATATTCACATGAAGAAAAACTGAAATTCCATTCTCTTTTGCTTGCCTCAAACCCAACAAGTCAAATAGCATAATTGATAGTAAGGTATAAGCAAATTTCATCACATTGAATATGAGATATGCAAAACAAAAATAAAGAGGCCTCAAAGAATACTTTACCCTCCCTTTCATTTCTCTTTCTTCAACATGATAGCCAAAAGAGTTTAAACCACTTAAAATGAATAGCCACATTAGGCTTGATATTACATAAACCCAAAAGAAAATTTCAGATTTAGTAAAGATAGCCGAGCAAGGTACTCAAGCGAAACAATAAGTGACAATTGAAAACCTTACCATATTACTTATTTAGGAAGCCAAAGAATGACAACTTTAAGTTGTATGCAAATGAGGCTTCATTTCATATTTTATTTTAAAAATTTCTTGATTTGATAATAAAGATAGTAAGAAGAATATGCATGAAGTTAAAAACCTCAATTTAAATCCTCTCCAAATCCAAATAAATGGAATGATAAATCAATAACCCAATCAAATTCAGAAAATGACCATATGAAGGTCTCTAAAAATTTGAAAGTTTTAAAAAGTCTCACTTCATATTTGAAGGTAAGAAAAGATAATGAATACATAAATTCCAATGACCTTAGGCATGTATTACATTGTGGATAACAAAATAGCAATTAAATAGAAAAATATAGAAAAATTCTACTCAACCAAATCACAAAAGGAAACAAAATAGATTCCAATCAGTAAACATAGGATTTAAATTGATGGTAAGCCACATGCACTCATTTTCTTTATTTGATTTCAGGATAGTAGAAAGGAGCAAGATTTATTCAAGCATGACAACAAATAGCCATTCTAGATTTTTGCCAAGTCATTTATTTAAGCAACAAATGATGACAATTTTAATTCTATGCACATGAAACCTCACTTCACATTGCACCTCAAAAGTTCACCAATTTGATGTTATAATGATGAGGAAGAATAAGCACAAGATTAGTAAAACAAGATTATGCTTTCAACCTTCTTTCCTTAGCAAGATACTTAATAAAATAAGCAATAGAAGCAAAATAGGATACACCTAATGAGATGAAGTAAACAAATCCAGAAAATCTGAAACCAAATTTTGCCTAAATCATTATCTTCATGATAACAACCAACCAAGCAATGGAAGCAAAGTAAGATAAACCTCATAAGATGAAGTAAACAAATCCAGAAAATCTGAAACCAAACTTTGATTAAATCATTATCTTCATGATAACAACCAACCAAGCAATGAAAGCAAAGTAGGATAGACCTCATGAGATGAAGTAAATATTTGTATATAGACTTGACAAATCCAGAAAATCAACATATAGTGACATTTGCATTTGGATTTGATTAATCCAAAAAATCTGAAACCAAACTTTGCTTAAATCATTATCTTCATGATAACAACCAACCAAGCAATGGAAGCAAAGTAAGATAGACCTCATGAGGAACTCACCAACCTACTGATTTCCCCTTTTTATTCTTTGCATGCATTCAAATAGCATAAGTAAATGCATTATAGAAAAACACAAGTGAGTACTTGAAGGTCAAAAAACCAAACCACTTAAGCCATGTCATATTGAACATCACATCCCTCTTTCTTGTTACACATGCATGAGGGAATAACCAAAACATAGCACACAAATAAAGGAGATTTTCACCAAATCCATCTCATTTAAAAAGAGAGTAAAAGCATATAAATAACTGCAAACAACATAAAACATTGAGCCATACATCATCTCAAGACATTATCTTAAGCATGTAGAAGATCTATCAAGCCATATCACCCAAAGAAGCCAATAAGCATGAAAATAGGCAAATACTTGCATATAACATGAAGCATTAAGCCATACATTATACATTATCTCAAGCTTCCAATCAACATCTCAACATCATTTAAGCATGTGAAAGAGAAATGCACCAGGCCATACCATCTAAAGGAAACCAAAAGCACAGAAAAAAACACGGTTAGGGTTGGATAGAGACAACCTGGAAGCTTGAGTTGAAGAAAAGAGTAGCTCAATTAGGTTGCTTGGCTCACATGAACTGAAAGAAGAAGAGGGATTCTCGGTTTGGGCTGCTCGGCCAAGGGAAAGGGAGCTCGGGTTCGGTCTGCCTGAGACGGACGAACGGAGGAAGCTTAGGCAGTCCGTGCGCTCGGTTTACTCGAGATGGACAGATGGAAAGAGGGGAGATCGAGAGGTTTGCTCGGGGTCAAATGAAACGAGAGAGGAGAATGCTCGGAAGCGGAATGAGAGTCGCATATGTCGCTCGGTTTGTCCCCTCGCTCGGGTATTAAGGGCATCCAAATGTCCCAATTGGTTAATCATGCGGCAACCAATGGGATTAGTTGGGCGGCTACTCTAATTGGAGGCTTAGGTGGCTGATTAAGAGGGCATTAAGGGATTAGGCAGCCATTAGTTGACATAATAACGACATTATTATAATAATTTCACGTCAAATCTATGAAATTATTTCGTGCGATGAACCCTAACAATATGAGCATCAATTGTAGGATTTCTGCTGTGTCGGACGCAACGACGATGTCCGTTTCGTGATCGAAGGTCATTTGGACCATGACGGCGATCAAAGTGAAATTGGGCTTAAATTGCGCGGCGCCGCATTCGAATCGCTCGACGTTCGTGTAAACTTTGTAGAATTGATTGCGAAATGTGTTGTTTGATAGATTTCAATATTTTGACGACAACGACGCTGTCAATTTCGCGAACGAAGATCGTTTGAATGTTTTCGAGGCCTCTCGACCTCGATATGTGCGGAATTTCATTAAAAATTAATTTTGATCGATTAATTGATTATTAATTGTTGATTAATTTTAATATTTTAAACGCATCTGTGCACACAAATTTTTCGAATCGAGGTGATTTTGATCGAATCCGATCACAATTAGGAAATTTTAAACCCGATTCATGCGATGCTACTTTCGTTAACTATTAGTTTTAATTTTCGTGATTCATTTGACTTGTGAACCATAAGTGAAAGTCAACAGGGCAGTATATAGAGGAGACAATGCTAGATGATTAAGAAGTGAGATATGACTAAGAAGTGGGACACCTCATCTTCAAGATTCATGTTGGACTCTTCTACTCCTAGATGTGATGGATGAATGGATGGATGGATGAGACCTTTTTCCTTTAAAGAATCAAGTTATAGGATGGCTTTGAGATTAGGGTTAAATTGAATCAGATCTGAACCTTTTGACTATAATTGCTATATAAAGAAGATTAAGCCCTGTGATATATTCTTGAATTAGCCTGCAATCCTCTTATTAGACAAAGGGCATTGTTATATATTTATCTAAATTGATATCGTGCTTTAAACCGAGATCCTGATATAGATACATATTATGATTGAAAATATGTCACATCTATCTTGTATTAAATGGGAATCAAGCTTTGTAATATATTTCTAAACTAGTTTGCAATCCTCTTGTTAGACAGGGGATATTTTTTTATGATCAAGATTGTTCAATCCTCTCCTGTGAAACATGAGGTCTTCTTGTATATATAATTAGGTTAATATCGAGCTTTATGCCGAGATCCCAGAATATATCTATAACTGTTATTGTTAAAGTTGCAGGCTCTTGCAAGAACAAAAAGAATTCACTTCAATGCATGAAAAGATAGCCCTAAATCTCAAAAAATTTTCTCCAAGATTAGTCAAATTTTAAAGATCAAGTTAGAAGAACTCCCAGTTTCAAAAGCTTCAATCAGCTAAGTTGGAAAAACATCAACATCTACACATTCAAGTCTAGAACATGAACGAGTCCTAAAGGTCGAACTCAATAAGCTCATAAATGACCAGGAGCGACTCCCTCACTCGATATAAATGAGAAAAAAGCGGTGAAAGAACCCCTGTTCGTTAGTCTGATGACCAAACCACCAATTCATCACAGCTTAAGTCGAAGACTCGAGTAGGCTCTAAAGGTTGGACTCAACAAGCTCACAAATGGCCGAGTTGCCTCTCCTCACTCAACAAGTCATAAGAGAAGGTCGCAGTGAAAGAATCCCTGCTCGTTAGTCCAATGATGGTAACTGTTCAATCTCAAACTAAATTCAACTTAGTGTTTACAAGTAGTTAGAATCCAAGAGATCTTTCAACTTGATCGATAGACCAAGACAATCTGAGGAAACAACTATCAATTCAGAGCTGCCTCAAATCAATCTCTATATTGCCTGCAAGGTGATATTCCAACCTCTTTTCAAGCAGTTTGATCAAGCATAGAGCACAGATCAAAGCAAATTTTTTCATCAAGTCCATTAAAGCAAAAGCATATGACCGATGAGACAATTTCATAGTCCATGCGAAGCCAATGACCGAACTAAAATGATTTCATTATTATTCAATCCGTTAGAGCACTCATTCTTGGATTGATAACTCAACATTATAGACCCAATATAAGCTGGAGGGCTAGGTCATCGATATGCATCCTTCAACAAGTCCGTTAAAGCACATGAGAGTATACACATATTTCGACAAGTGAGACAAATCGGGCGAATTCTTCATCACGCTTTAAAGTTATGATAGAAGAAATTTCAAATCCCAAAACAAACGAATCAACTACTCCACCAAATCCGATCAAGCATGAAGCTAAGGTCGGAGAAAATTCAAATTTACAATACAAAGAAAGAGACTTTCAACGAGTCCATTGAAGCAGAAAGTAGATGATAGAAGGCTCTCTTAACCCCCCCGATAAATTGATCTTGACAAATCGGTTAATCCTGTCATTTAGCTTGACTGAAACAATGCATCATACTAATGATGAATTCCATCAAAGCCCCATAAGCCATTGAAATTGAAGCTGCAGTAATTCGAGATTCATGGCTAACGCGAATGGTCAACCAGTCTTCAACAAACATGATCTGCTCTATGCGTGAATCACATTTGTTGAGGGATATTTGTTAACCTCCATATATCTACATCGAACGAGTCGGGCCAAATTGATGGACTTGGATGCAACAACGCCAAATCAGAAATACACCTGGACGCCACCGAAATCGCCAAGCGATCTCCGATCGAATGGACTCATCGCCAGAAGGAGAGTCGCCTAAGTGCCAACGCATATTAGATGAGTTACGGATAATGCCCAAACAACTCGCTCGCAAAATTGATTGTTAGCATATCAAAATGTCAAAACCTATCAAATGAGTCTCAAACGCCAATTGATGAGTCTGCGAATATCAAGTCGAAGCATAGACATTTTGAATTGAAATTGCCGTCGAAACCAAACTCATCGAAAATGCCATCGGCTCTGAATATCAATATCAAAATAACCTAAAATCGACATATATGCTAACTATATAATAGCGTCGTCGCATAAATCAAAATTAGAGTTTATTTTCACCTAAATAAACAAAGACCTTTATAAATACCCCATTTATACCCAACCCCTAATTCTCATAACACTCGGATTCACAGCCCAATAGCCCACTCACGCCAAGATAGAGCTCTGAACTCCCATACGTTCCTTCCTCCAAGAAGTGATAAAGCGAGCCCTTCTTCCTCTCGTGTGATTCTCTCCTGTTTGGAGCAAAACGAACGAACATTCCTCCCTTGTCCGTCCCTCTTCAGCAAACCAAGCAGCTAAGGGAGACTCCTCCCTCTCTTGTTCCCAGGTAAACCGAGGCGATTGAATCTCTGCCTCCCCTCGTTTTCTTCCTCTACCCGAGAACAACTGATTTATCCTTTCTCTTTAGCCGAGCGACACACACAGAACCCTCTCGTTCATCCCTCTTGAGCCCGAACCGAGCCCGAGCTCCTTGATTCTATACGTCCAACCGGCTGCAATATCGGATATAGCCAATCAACCCGGCTTCTTGCGATTTTCCTCCCGCTCCAAGCTGAAGAGTCGAATCAACTCCCTCACTGTTTTCCATTAGTTTTGTGTAAGGCTTCTTGGAGCATTTCTCATAGAATGTGTTGGTTAAAGAGTTATTGACATGGTTTCTAACTCGATAAAATCAGATTGACATTATATTGAAGAAAACATAGGGGAAGGTAACAATGATTTCATGCCTTGGTACGGATGTGTTGAAATGGAGTGCAGGCTTGTTGAGTATTCATGCTATCATTTGTTGTTTGGTAATTTCAAAAAAAAAAAAGGGGAAGAAAAGTGAATGAAATGATGATAGAATCCGTAGTATGGTAAAACAATCACACTTAAATTTTGATCATTTCGCCTTCATGTATGTGTAAAAATGAAATTATGATGGATATCAAAATCTTAAGTACCTGTACACGCCTTTCTTGGCGTAGCGGGGAAAGTTATGTTTACTTGTAGGTACTTCAGAGCCTCATATATGTCTTTTTAATAGAGATGGTGATTCTGCCGGTTATTACACCACCCATACATGCCTTTCGATGCTTCAAAGATACCCTAAGTAGCCTTGCGGGACGACGGATGTCAAATACTATCGAAATTTCACATCGACGAGAGGCCTAAACAACTTAATATAAATTCAACTACAAAGCTAAAATTAACTATTTAAACTGATAGTGCATGTATATAAGTATTCGTACACACCTTTCTTGACGTGGCGGAAAAATCTGTGTTTCATATAGGTACTTCAGAGACTCATACATGTTTTTTTTGGCATGATGTGATGTCGCATTCAACCGTGGTATTTACACTAACCATACATGCCTTTCGAGGAAGACCGATACTGGATGTGAGATTTTGATCAAATTTTGTCCAAATCTTACACCTATACAAAACTCAAGTAAGATAAATGATACAATTTAACTTGTCAAGAATTCAACAAAAATTTAATTGAATTATGGAGTACAAATGCAAGTGATCTTAAAAAAATGAATCTGAAATAGACTTGACAGCTAATAAATAAATTCAAATGAATTTAGAGGTTGCATTCTCAAATAAAAAAAGGGAGATTGAGCCCAAATGAATCCAAAGAATTTTAAATTAATCTAAATTTCTTTGATATACATGAATTAAACTTTGCAACGTCTTGTTTCAAATGATTCGAAAGGAGAATCCGATTGAATTATTGAAGACTTATGGTGGGATTGAAATAACAGACTCTAAGCATAATTCAAAAAAAGCTTGTAGATGATCTCAATAGAATTCAATTGAATCTGAAAGCTCAACTTCAAGCAAGAACAAAATAGAAATAATTTGAAAATAAATTTGCATTAAGCTCTATAAATTGGCTTGCAAATGAAAGCTTAATTCGACACCTTACTAATGAATATGCAATATGATCTTTTAGTGAATAACCCAATCATTTTGTAATTCATCAAATGAATTGAAAGAACTTCAATGAAATTTGCAAACAATCTCATAATCTATTGATGAGTATGAATGTAACTTTTTGCAACCCATCATGCTAAATGAATTGAGAAAGAATCATTCTATACATGAAAGATCTGTGGTAGGATTAGAAATTAGCCTTTAAACATCAATGCAATTTGATTAAGAGTTATATTGATATTGTTAACTTGCTACCAAGTATGTGAAGACTCATAGAATAGTTAAGTGTTCGTCCACAAGTGATCAAAAATTACTCGCCAATGAGTTTAAACTAGACTCTTCAAAAAACAATTTGATTGCATTCTGATTTATACAAGGTAAATCGATATTATTTTGATAATTTGATGAAGCAAAATGCCTTCAAATGCCACCGCATCACATAAATGTTAGCAGACAGAAAACATTGATTTAATTTCTAAGCAAGCTTCAAATATATCAATTTTGCATAAATTATGAAGCCAACTATCACTCAATTCAAGTGCTTCAGAATTTATACAATCATTTGAAAGAAATGAATTCTTGTACGAAATATAAAATAACCTTCAATTTAATTCGATCTTTCTAAAATTCGTACAAGTATTCTAAATAACCCGCATGGTCCCTGACACTATATTGAACGTATGAATTTAGAAGTGAGATGATTGGAGTGGGACTAGTCCGGATTAACAAAACCTAATGTGTTGTTATAGCTTTCTCCACCTGAGAAAATCTCTGAGAAACTAATTCTGTTATATGATAGTATAACGACTATGTCCTAACTCCCTAGTGATGGCTATGTTGATTGTAGATTCTAATAGGAGGAGGTTATTATTATCTGAATTTTCAAAGTATTTATGTTAAATCACCTCAAATCTAAATTCAAGAATACAAATTATAGACCTGATCCTTTATTAACAAATGAGCAGAGTTGACAAAGTCTACCCCGATGATGATTGAATGGAGATTTCAACCGGAGGGGGATATCACTATCAACTTATATTCAGTGTTCAATGTTCAATCAAATAAATTCAAATTTCATACAAATATAAAAATTATAAAAGAAGTTTAATTTAAATGCCTAAATAAAAATCATAAATCTAAAAATTTAAAATAAAATTCAATTGATCCATCTTCCACAATTGTTTATTGAATATGATAAATTAAGAAAACTCTAGCTCACAAAGGAGCCAATATCAAGTCAAGTACCCTAATATGTTTACTTTCAAACAATCTCACAAGAAAGATGTGCCCTATCTATCGGATTTGGCTCACATATGATTAATGATCGCTCCCGACGGGTGATGCCAAATGATATCATTATATTACTCAATGCCAGTTTACATATTCCTTAATGGCTCTGTCTTTTGAGATGTGAATTATAGGGTGTACCTGATAGGACAAAAAACTCTTTGCCAGCTAAGGTGGACTTAAACTTGTCTCCTTAGACAAACATCACCCCAGGTCTACAAGGTATTCTTGGACGACGTAACTCATGACTGCTGACAGGGATCCTTCGATCAGGTTGGGTCGATTACCTCCTCTGACTAAGTAGACTACGGACCACGACAGTCTGGATGATGGAACTATGAGATCTTGATGGACGCATCATCATTCCCCCAACCATCCGCTTTAAGTTAAAATAATAAATTTCATAAATTCACAATTTTATACTTCACATGCTGCTACTATATACTATGCATTTAACAATATAATGACTAGCCTTAAGTGAAAGTTCTCTTTTAACATTGGGAGAGGTAATTAACTATAATTGCGCTTATAGAAAACCTGAAACCAGATATAAAGTCCTCACAAAATGAGGGAGAAATCTCTAGCAGTGTCTTATCTACTATTTCATCTAGTTTTCTTGAGTTGTCTCAGGTGCGTCAGCAATGAAATTCATTCTTCTCTATCAACGAATTCCTAAAATTTTAGGTGAAATATGAATTGTAATTCTTTCTACTTCTCGAGGTATAATGACAGATCGAGAAGCTCGACTAGAAAAAATTGGACTTCTTCGTATGCTTCGCTCCTGTAGAGTAGTAAGTCGGGCTGAAAATTTGACCGACATTTAATCTACTTTCTTAATTGAGAGATCAATGGTGAATTTTCGGAGCCCACAATCACCTATAAGATTCTTATATATTAAAAAAGACTTATCTCAAGTACGATTATCCTTCCACCACTATGTTGACCCTTAACTGAATCCCAACTAACAAAAAGAGATATATGATATCAATAGTAAAAACTCTTGAAAAGAAAAGTTAATTTAGAGTTTGTTTAGGGGCAATTGTAATTATCTGAAAAAATAGTATTGCTAAAAGAAGCTGTTATCTAAAAAACTATGATAGGTGCTACAAATTTTTTATTTTAAAAAAGTCAAATTATAATTTTCTAACAGCCACTGCACTCAGTCAGGTTTGATTGAAAATCATAACTTTCCCACCACAGATTTTTCAAAATGCGATCAAAACACAGTTTCCAAACAACTGTGTGTGCGTTTTCGCAGTACACCAATATCACACCGCTGCCTCAAATGTAACCTTAGACTCCAACTTAATAGTAGCTACTTCATCAACCCCATTTAGTTAGAAAGATCCCCACTAATTAAACCTAGTAAACGTAACCACTTGGCCATGAGAACAACATAGAAAAGCATCCCTATAAGTTATAACTAATTAAAGCCTTCAAAATGAATCAATTACGACTAAATCTTATGTTAAAATCATCCCCGCTCAAAAAAGCAACCATTAGAGCATGTAAAGTTAAGTTAACCAAGATACATAAATATACAAAAATGTTAATCTATCGGCAAGTTTGTTTTGATTAGTAAGATTGAGGTTAGAGGGAAATGATTTCAAAATACAGAAGAGGAACAGTAAAAAGAATCGCTATTATTACTTGTAATTAATATAAGATATAACTTACATGAAGATTGGAATTGTGAAGCCCAAAAGATATCGTAAATGATGATATCGACAATAGCTAGAAAGTTGCGAGTCAAGTTTCCTGAGCGTACAGCATTTTCACTTCTCGCCTCATTTAATCTGTTTTATATAGTTCATTGTTTCTAAGGAGCTACTTATTTTAAGTTTCATTCATTAGAAGATCGTTTCCATTAACAACTTATAGTAATCTCCCAAAGGCAAATAAAAACCAAAAACCAAAGGAACAGGTCTGTGACTACTATAATTCCATGTCTAATCAAAATCCCCAAATTAACACTTTCCACGCCAATCAAAAAGGAAATAGACAAGAGAAACTAAGAGAAAAAGAACAACGGTTTTCAGAAGTTCTACTTCTTGAAAATTTTTAAGTACTTTTAGAGAAGTTCAATTCCAAAAGATAGCGCTACATTAAGAAAAAAAGCTTACCGTATCCTGAAATCTGAACATCAAAGCCTTCTTCCTAGAATTTAAAAGTCAAAACAAAGTTGTGATTCAGTTTCTAAGAAAAGACCCAGAATTTAAAGTTTAAACGAGATAAAATATAAACCTGCAATTCACTAATCAGAGGCAAACTTCCAGTAATTGAATATGGTTTTGCATATCCAATCACTTCTTCAGTTGCTTTGCATAATACATGAAATCCACGGGAGTTGAGATCACAAGCAACTCCAGTCATTGCAGCCTCATCGAAACTAATAGCAAGCCTGTGTAACAAGTATCCATTATTAAAACAAGAAATAAAAATATAAAATCTAGTGAAAAGGACAAGCAGCAAGATTGCTTAAGGAACTGCTGCATCAAGTATACTGGCTGGAGCATAATGATTGTAAGGAAATTTCTTTGGACATTGATTTGGTTATGTTGGACAGAACAAGATTGCAAGTCAATCATATTTCCATTATTCTCAATCATAAAGCTATTAAATTTTAGGGAATAGAGTTGGACCTTCCCCGCAAATTTTCATGTGGAAGAACATATTTTGATACTGGTCCACGTGTGTCAAGCTTTTCTATGTTTGCATTAATGTCATCTACATACTCCTGCAATTTCTTGGTTACATCTGCTGGCCTGACGGGACAAAATAGAAAAACAAAAGTTTTGTTTGTTTTCTATGCTTGAGCAAGAATTTTACCAAAAAAAAAACCAAATTTAAAGAAGAGATTAATTAGCAGACCTGTAGAAAGGAGTCAATCTGCATTAAAAAAAAAGGAATTAGATGCATCTTACAAACATTGATGAGCGGGAAATATCTAAATATAAATTCCTCTCTGGTAAATTACTCAAGACATCATATCAAATTGCATGACTATGGTATTTGCACACGTAACTTGATTGCTTGAACAAATGTTTGTGCAAGCGCAAATAATTAAAGTATAAAGCTCTAGAAGGCCACCATTGTGGTCAGACAATATGCCAAACAAGTAGACATAACATCATTAGCACTTTTGGACACCATGTACAAAACGTCATATGGTAGCCTATGTGATCCTTCCTCTTCCTTTTTACAGTTACAGTTAGCTTTGCGTCAGTCATCATTCTGTTCAGTAGGATTTTTTGCCATCTCTCCAGGATATGGAGGTGGAGCTATGATTCAGTCCTAATGCCATATATTACAACAATAGTGTTCGACAGCCACCTCTCTACTAATTTATGGGACTAGTTATACAGTTATGGCCATATGCTTGCCTAAATATTAAATTTTGAAGGGATTTATATTACTACAGTATGTTTTTGACTAATTTGTTACATTAGTCTTGTAGCCAAATATAATTTGTTAACAGATTATCTGGTTATCAAAATTTATTTTAGTAATGGTCTTAGAGAAGAAATTAAACATGAATTATGCTACAATTCTCTAAGGATATTAGATTAGGGCCATTAGGCTAACTACAGACCTTTTGTGGTGGAGTAATATTATAACTATTCTCCATCAAAGATATTTATTCTTCAACTAAGATAGCTACACCTATTCTTAATATTTGTATGAAAAAAAATCATTACAAGCTCATATAAAGCACATCAAACGCACACCATTAAAACAATCCCGTATGATCAAATTTAAACCTTCTAAAAAACCAAAAGTTTAGGTGCATTTTGAAACTGGGAAATAATTCTACATCTAATTCTTTTGAATCTTAATATAAACCTCAGCCTACACAATCTTGAACCTAAGCCTAAAGTTGAAGAAAAGTTAAACATAAATCTAAGATCATACATGAACCAAAACTCAAATAATCTCTGAATCAATTATTGACTGTGAAACTAAACAAATCATTCTTGTTGAAGATGTTCAATCAATTAAATAAACTGATATAATTCTTAAGACAATATGTGCTAAAATTATTCATAAGATTTACAATAGGACTATTATCAATTTTGTTTTTGGTTCATTATTTCTTGACTTACACATTCATTAAAATAACCTTATTCAAAAAATCAAATTGCATCAACACACTCATTAATATTCATGTTAACGCCTTCCAAGAAAGCATGGAATTGAAAACCACATATATCTGACTGAACCTAAAGATATATAACACATCTAGATAAATCTTTAAATCATTTGCTTTACTTAACATGAAAGACAAGTAATATTTGCATAGCTTCACAATGACCAAAATTTTTAATAAAATCTAATAATACATATTCAAATTTCTTCATCATTTTCTCATTTAGGAATTAGTTGTAGTGTTTTCATTAGGAAATATAATAAATATTTTTAATACTTTTCCTATATGCATCATGCATTAGTCGTAAGTATTATATTCATTAGAAAATTTGATATACTATGATTTTAAACAAATACATGAATTTAAATCATATATGTGGCTTCCTTGATTCAGAATTTTCAGTTGTTAGTAAACTACCATTTAATTTTTGTTGAAATTGATTTCCTTTGTATTTTTGACTTCCATCAAATATTAACAATCTGCGACTGGAAAATTTTTTATGGATGTTGCATTAACTTTTGCCTCTCATATCTACAATAAAAAACCTTACTAGAATGGTTGAATTAGAAGGTAGTTGCTGGTGGCCCACGCATCACCCTTTTTCGTATATTTTACTTTCATAAAAAGATTAACAATTTGTAACTTGCAATTTTTTTATGCATTTTGCAATAATTTGTTTTCTTCTCATATATAACTACAATAAAAAAAAATCCTTGGCATAATGGTAGAATTAGGGGGTGGCTAATGGAGGCCCTCTTTACCTTTTGTGGCTCTATATGCCATCAAAATTTTGTCCAAAAATTGCAATGTAGTTAAGTATATTATAGAAACATTGTCCCCCTTAAGATTGGGGTAACATTTCTAATCCCCTCTACTTATACATATGGTTCATCCACTATCTAGACGATCCTATAATGTCTTACATTAACACCTTGACTAATATTCCTTGATAATAGTTCTTACTACTTATGTGGTGAGCAAAGATCTAATTGCATATAAAATTATTCTTTTGAGAAAACTATAAACTGGAAAAATAACATGTTGAGTTAATTTGATTCTATAAGGAAGGGTGAAATTCCTTTCTCAAAGTAAAAGTACAAAGCAAGTGTGCTTTTAATCAAATTATAATCCAGCAAATTCAGAAAAATGGAAGTATAGCATTATTACAGGTTAAGTTGAACGAGTACATAACAAATACTCATACCTTACATCTCCCGATATTGAGCATTCTGCTGGAATCTGATTGACACCACCTCCTGGGTCTGCAAAATTTATTAGCCAAAACACGTATAGGCATTCTCTAAATAAAAACCTTCTATTGTTATTATAATCAGCTATCTGCTCCTAAATACTTGCAAAATTACCAAATCTGGAATTTGCATTTAATAAAAGTTAATAGGGCTTACAGTTCCATTGTGTTGGTTTCATAGTTGATGGCGTAGCAAAGCCATACACCTGCTCCTGAGGATGTGGAGGAAAATCTCCATAAAAGCGGGACTGTATCTCCTTGAGTGCTTCCATGACCAACTCCAAAGGATTGACTGTCTGTCACATTGACTTACTCTGTAAGCTCCTCCTTAACAGTTGACTAGATTTTAGACTAGTCATTATTCTTTCCAAAAAAAAACACACCCGTAGCACTATATCCAAATCAGAAACAGAGCACGGTAAAATAATACTATGATAAGTATCGGGTTATTTCCTCCTTGTTCTAGCAATAATCAAAGAGGAGGAGGCTCACAGGTGATTTTAATCACATTAAAACAAAACAATCGTTAGAAAAGAAAAAGGGATAATTGTTTCCAAAAAAATTTCTTGATTAGAAATCAGTTTAATTAAGATTGAAATTGCAAAAGCAGATCACTATTACGAACACAAATCCTGAACACTCACAAGTGTTTACTTATCATTCTTCAAAACTCACTTGCCATTGCCATAATAATGGCATAGAATATCAGAAATCTAAATATTAAAAAAGTCACCTTGTGGGGAAAACCACTGTGAAAAAGCTTTCCTGCAGCTCGAAGCCTCCAACTAATCATCCCACCAGTACCAATGCAAGGTTGCTTGTTAGCAGTATCAATCCAAAACCTTTAATTGTCCACAATTTGAACCAAAACAACCAGCTTAAAGTTAAAATTTTTAATTTTCCATTAAATCCACAAATATTCAACGATCCTCTAGCTATTGATATTGACAGCGGATACTCACAAAGGACCTTGTTTGAGCTTATCAAGTAGCCCATCGCTCACGAGGGCATCCACACCGATCCCAGCCACGGATGAATTCTCCTCATTAGCAATAAAAACAGCGACCACTGAATTCCTGAGCGGCGGCCTCGCTTGGCCGAGCATTCGCATGAGCTCCGTTACGAGAGCTACATGCCCCAAGCAGTCCGTCGTCCCACGGCCCCTCAGCTTGTCACCATCCACGCTCAAGGAAAAGGGATCAAAATCCTGCGATTAGCCAAAGCACTAGAAAATATTAACATAAAAACAGGGTAGTAAACCAAATATATTATAGATCATAGATAGTAACAGTCGGAATTGGGCTGGCCAATAAGTTAGATTAATTCCTAATCTAAAAACCACAAATTGCATCGAGATACATAAAATTATCAAGAAGTTAATCCATTTAGTACCCAAATTAACTTGCCATTTTACTCTGGTAAATTTTTTTAGCCCAATACATACACTATAATATTCTTTCGCTATAGATTTTAAACCAGTCTTTCATAAAAGAACAAAGGTAAATCACATTCATGCAGAGCACTTCACCAGAATGGTTTGGATCAAAATCCTGCGATTGGCTAAAACCCTATAAAATGAAAAAGCGCAATCGAATAGAAGTAAACCCAATCGGTGGGATCGGCAGTGACGACATCCATGTGGCAGCCGACGAAGGAGAGAATCTTCCCAGAGGTGGAGCCAGGGTATTCGACGACGATGTTGCCGCGGCCCTCAGTGTAGCTGACGTGAGAGACAATAAGGGGGCCGCCGGAAGTAGAGGTGCTGAGTGGGAGAAGAGCGTCAAGTACATGGCGAGCGACGCGGTCTTCCTTCGGAATGAGATCCGGCGGATTGTTCTGGACGTGACGAGCCTCGCCGACGAGCTTTGAGAGGAGGGAAACGTAGGAGTCGCGGTCGAGGGGACCTATTAGGTCTTTGAGCGAGAGATAGGAAGAAGCCATTTTCGCTGGCGGCGACGAAGAGGAGGTTGCAAAGATTCGGATGCAATCGCCGTGGGGAAAATGATGTAAGATAAAAAGGGTATATTATGGTCGACCATTTACGTGCGGATTATTGCGAGCATAGGGTGACTGCAAAAGCATCGTTTTATAATTTTTTATATTTAATGTTTTATTACAATATTAGTTAGAATAATTGTTTTTATTTAAGAAACTCTAAATTAAATTTTTTTATTTATATTTTCTTTCTATTTTTAATAAAAAATGAGAATTTTTTATTTTAAAAAAATCATGTATTCTCACCTAACAAAAAAAATGTATAAATTAAACGAAAAAAAATATTTTTTATATGATTTCGCTGCAATCAAATAAGTTTGGAAAAAACTTAATTTCATTACAATTTTCATTTATATTTTCTCAAATTCAATTCCTTCAAATCATGCGGTGCCAAGAGAAGCAAACGAATTTATTCCTTTAAGATAGGTAAGTATTAGCGTGTATGTCTGTATTTTAACACTTAAGCGGCACATTTAATTAAATGTAGTTAAAAATATATAAAACATTATTCTTGGGAGAATTTTTCTGAAGTTTTGCTATTATATCTATATATATATATATATATATATATATATATATATATATATATATATATATATATATAACATAATTTAAAAATTCACCAATTTAAGTACAAATCTTGATGTATATGTTGAATATATCTTAGAATCAAAATATTTATCTTTCAAACTCCATTTTGACTATAATAAAGTCAAAGTACAAATTTTGATGCATATGATCGATGCATATTGTCGATACATGAATTGCCTATAGATTAATGCTCATTGTTAACATATACTCTATAAAGTCAAAGTATATTGTCAGCTCACATCACACTTATATTGGAGTTTATTTTTTGTAATTTATCTCTATTATATTGTATCAACCCCTTCCCTAATTATGAGAAATGTGTCACTGATATATACTAGTGGAACCATTTCAATTGAGTCAGGTCCTGTAATTTTCCCCCTTTTTTTAAGATTTTTTCACTTAATAAACTCTTGTGTCTCATATAACTCCTATTTGTATGCAAGATCTTCATACAAAGCTAAGATGTTAAACACATTCTCTTTATTGTCGTGCATGTTCCTCCTCTAAAACCCATATCTATATATCTATATATATATATATATATATATATATATATATATATATATATATATAGATATATATATATATATATATATATATATATATATATATATCTATATATATATATATATATATATATATATATATATATATATATATATATCTATATATATGCTAATAAAAAGATAAATTAGGCAACATATTTGCCAACTAATTAAAATAAAATAGTCATTATATATAATTATTTTTATTACTTTTACTTATTTTACTTTTAGTTTAATTAGATAATAATTATAATAACTAAATTATTTAAGTTTTTATTGCTTTAAATTATTTTCATAGTTACAATCTAATTAAATTAATTAATAACTCACTAAGAAAATTTTAAATCACTTATATAAATTAAATTAGTTGGATTATAATTTATTTATTATTTTATTTTACTATCATTGAATATGCATTATTAATTTTGTATGATTTTACTTAAATATTAATCATTTACTATTTAATTATTGTGGTGTTTATTTTTGGATGCAGTATGGGAGACACCACGCAGATCTGAGGGGGCACTCATTGAAGCGAATATGTACGACATTGAGGTATGATATGCTATCTCAAAAGATAGGGACATCACCCTTCAATGGACTTAATCATCTAATGAGGACTCATAATGCATGATGAGTCTTCGAATATACTAGATATTTTTTCCTTGCTTTATATGGATGAATAAATCATGGTTTATATTAAATCGGGTTCTAAAGCTCCCTATGGGGGCAATTCCCTATAGTTAATTACATCATAAAAAAGAGGAGTTCCTTAGGAATACTCTCTATTAAAGTAGACAATTATTGTCTCCAAAGATTTCAAGGATAAGACTATTAATAAAAAATTGGTTATATTTAAAAAATCAATTAGGATAGATCAAAGAGGAGTGACTTATTTTAGGAGCCAAAGGAGAAAAGTAGGGAATGCTCATGATACTAGGAAACCTAGTAAGCATTCTAATATATCCTGTATTTGGTCTTTATATGTTTTGAATTGAAGAGAGTTATTTGTTTGAGTTGAATTTTTATTAGATTGCTCGGGCTTATAATCCAACAATATAAAGTTGTGAAAATACCTAATAGGTGAGGATTTATGCTTGTAGCCTAAAGGAAATAATAACTTTAGATCCTAAATCTAGGGAGCTTCGGCATGAGCCAAAGCACGACCTAAATCTAAGTAAAGATGGGCATATGCTTTACTTCCACAAGGGAGCATAAATCACCCGACTGCTGGACTTATAACCGCTTGGAGTGGCAGTCAGCTAACTCATCCTACGCTTTAAAACTATGTGGTTAAGTCATATGATCTTGCAAGATAGTTGGGTTGTTATTATTTAGAAAGAGTCTAAGGTCCTTAAACCTACTCCCTAAGAGACTAGAACATGAGTGATATGAGTAATGACTTAGTATAATGCAAATCTTTTCAAATTTTATTTAATTTTGACTCTTCATTTTGACAAAAGTGTATAAAATTTTTTTATATGCCTAAATGCATGTTGAAATGAGTTATGGGCTAAATCAAAAGAGAAGAGGGTGAAGTTCCATCGGTACGAGTTGCTCTCACAGGTCAGGCGTTCCTTATATGTGTAAGGATGGAGGCCCTCATTTTATAAGAATGATATAATATAATTTGTATGGTGTGATACATTTAGTTAAAGGGTTGCTAAATATTTTAAGTTATCTTGATTTAATGCCTAGGTTTTATTTGAGGTTATGAGTTGTTTAAAATTTTAATTATGAGTTATTGGGTAAAAGATTTAATTTTTCTTAAAAGCCTAATCGGATCTAGGGCATACATTAAATCATCATTCATAAAGAAACTATAAAGAAGCATACCATTTCTATTGCGCAATTTTAAATCAAAATATCAATCAACTTTATAAATCTAACACAAAAGAATAAAATGTCAGTGCGGTCGGGTACCACCGTACAACCTGACAAAGAGCGATGGGTAGCCGAGATCTACCTTTATATAACCCAAAAAATGAAATAATAATTACAATTTATAAATGATAAGAGGTATGGGGGATCTTCAAATCTTCATATCTTTATATCTCCTTCATTTCCTTATTTGATTTGCTTCTTTTGATTTGGTAAGCTTCAAGGCATCACATGACACCCTAGGACTAAACCTTCTATCCAATGTTCATCCTTAACCCCCATAACACTAATTTTAATTTCTAATACAAAATTACATTAAAAAGAAAAATAAATCTAACTATACCTGCAAAATAAGTGTTAGCTAAACACACTATATAACCCAAGCAATTATATGAATAGTTTGGACTTAGCACTGTGCACATGGGTAACCAAGTCCACATATCACAATTTAGATTATACTTAGGGGTTAAACAACCTGCAAAAGAGAGCACTTATATTTATTTTAAGCATCCCTTAAACACAATCCTCTATAGAAGAATATGATTAGACTAATCATGAGCTAACATCTACTCTTTGTATACACTCTAACATCCAGCTAAAATAATATATCATAAAGGAAAACATGCATTACGCCATGCATCGCCCTAACATAAAGCTAGAAATGGTGACTTAATTCTAAAATATGTTTATTAATGCTTGTGTGGTATGCCTTAACTAGGTTATGTTATAATTTTCTAAGTATGAAAGGATGCTAATTATAAGAAGTTGATTTCATTTTAAGTAATTTAATTAATTTGAGAATTTTACTTAGTATTTTCTTTTTGTTTCATTTGACTTATACTTAACAACTAAGTATTATAAAGAGAAGAAAAGAGGGGATTACTCTCTTTTATCCCTACCTTAAGTCACTTCTAAAGAATATTAATTAGACTTAGTTCTCTTTAGTGAATGGCTTATTATATGTTTTAATTAATTCAAGGTTTAAGTTCACTTTAAATGACCTCTTTCAATAAGAAATGCATCTTAAGATTAACTGAAATTAATTACTATCATATGACAAATGTTTATTCATTTATTTCCATCATATGTCACATACACATGATTAAATCCTAAATATACATATACATGAAATATGTGTTTAGCACACTTAAATGAAAGATGCATGAGTGAATTTTGTAAAAAAAAAATGAGATTATCACTTATTAGCTAAATATAAATTAAAATGTATAAAAGTCTTAAGCAAGTACTTTTCCATTATGAGCTAGGAGAGTGAGGTAAAAATCTCATTGGGGCTACTTAAAGTCGTACATTCTCAATGTCTAGACTTGATATACCCTCTATTCTTAGATACATATGAATGTACAAATAACTATAAGAATGAAAAAAATATGCTAAAGTTATATCTTTTGAAATATTTGTGTATATGGAATAAAGTTGAAGAAGGAAGACTTTCATCCATTTGCTAAATGCACATACAAGTGTATAAAAGTTATAAGCAAGTACTTCGCCATTGTTAACCAGGGGAGTGAGATAAAAATCTCCTTGTGGCTACTTAAAATCGTGCATCCCTGAAATGTCTAGACTAGATATACCCATTATTCTTAAATACATATGAATGTATAAATAACTACAAGAATGAAAAAATCATGCTAGAGTTATATATTTGAAATATTTATGCATATAGAATAAAGTCTTATCTAAATTCTAGTATTAAGGTATGTAAGAATGAAATCAAATGGAGTACATGCCATTGTTAAACTAGGGAAGTGAGGTAATCAAATGACCTTGTTGGGGCTAACTAAAGCCTCGTATTCCCGGGATATCCCAAGCTATATACCCATTAACATTCTTACTTACATAAATCAATGTATGAATGAAAGAAAAAAAAACTTCACTTCATACACTTAATCTATAATCACATACAACTCCTATATGCTTATAACTAACATTCAAAGCATATATAATCATTCATTTATAAGTTTTTGAAAATAAATTTTTGGATTTAATAATGATAATAGCTACACATATATTAATTTAAATCAACATATGCAAGCTTAACATAAAGGAAACCATTTGATTTAATTAATTTTTGGAAAAGATGAATGCATGATCACAAGTGACATACAATATTTAATATGATTGGAAAGAAATAAAGGGACATAAGCACATGATTTCATTCAATCCAACTAATTTCTAAGGACAATCATACTAAATAAGTTCATTTAAAATAAACCAAAATTTCTTAATGTCATTTTCAATCTCATGTTTGATTTGATTTAGAAAATGTGAGAAGATGTTTGCTAGTCATAGTCCCATTCCCATATGTATGAATTAATTTGATTTAATGAGAGCTAATTAAGTTGATTTTATGGATTGATGAAATTAAGATATGAATTAAATCAATTAATTAACCCTTACCTAAGTTACCTTAAGATAATTATCCAAATAATTATAAGCCAATGTAGTATGCAAATAAATTGAAAGTAAATTAGCAATGGTCCTAAGAAATGAAAGTGTCTAATGAAATTGGCCCACAATTAATGATTAATTAAGCTCAAAGAGCTTAATTAATTACTTTTATGACTTTCCCACACATATAAACAAATCATAATTTCATTAACTCTTTTTAGGCTATTAAACACCTAAAGGTCTACCCTATGGATCAATCAAGGAAAATCAGATGTATTTGGATTTTTAATTTAATTGATCAAGTAATTAATCCATTTCTCTTTACTTAATTGCCAACTTTGATTGATTTTCCATTGAAATGAAATGGGCTTAATGGAAAAAGGTTGGGAAAGAGGTCCCAACCTAGTTCCATAAGCCATCTCATTCAAATTAAATAAGAATTTTTATGATTTGAGCTTCAATTTAACTAATTAAGTCATTAATTGGTTAATTAATCTTTTCTTAGTATTTTGTTGAAAAAGAGAAGGAAACTTAGGGAAAAGATTAGGAAGGAGGCCCCAATCCAATTCCCTAAGTCTCCCCACTGTTAAACAGTGAGTAAGGGGTATAATTTATTAATTAATTTCTATTCATATGCTTATATATTACTTAATTAAGTTAAGAAGATAATTAGGGCTTAAGCAATCAATTTTTCCAATTAATCAACTAATAAATTCTAAGAAAAATAGAGGAGGCAGAGGTCATCCCCTAAATATTCTTAGAAAGTTTGAAATTGATTGGTTAATTAATTGGGGAGTAATTATGCTAATTAAAATTTTAACTAAATCCTAATTAAGCCAAAATTACTATTCAAAATTAATTAAAGATAATTTTAATGAATTCTCCTCTAAAATACATTTAAAATGAGCTATTATTTATATGTTTTTTTTCATTTTTCTATAATTAGTTATGAATTATTGAAGTTTCAGCCTTAAAATCAACTTAATTAACCCCAAGCTTAAGCGCCGAAGATCGATGCTATACATGCTTTCCACTTGGCATCATAGGATTGGCTATTTAAGTTCACATATAACTTCGGATGGTGGCGGATGCGCTCCTTAATCGGATCTAAGATCGACGATACGATCAAACCCACGACTAAAGAGGGATTAAGTGACTGATCTAGCGTGATTTGATCACGGCCATCTGCTCCAATCACACGGAATGAATGACCTATGATCTCTCTTCCTATGAGTGATGAACAACGGAGACTATCCACAATGGATTACTCGATCCAAGCTCACTCAAGCTCATATTCATTCCAAAATCATCCCACACCTTTACGAAGGATCCACGAAGATCCAACAACTAGGATTGGCTCACATGCAAATTTTCTTCACAAACGACCAACATATTTTCTCCCTAGAGCTCAGCTTGAAGAAATTACCTCACTGGAGCTAAGACCGGTGGTTCGCATGCTTGAGGAAGCTTCATCTAGTAGAGATGAGGTCATATTGAGTAGCAATTAGATTGTTTCAAAGTGGATCACTTGATTGGCCAAGAATGGTGCTTTGGAGCTTTGGCTTTGATCGAAGTCCGTGGCTTTGAAGCTTGGGAAATGACTTGGGTAGCTTCGATGACATGCGTGGAAGGTGTGTGTAATAAAGAATTAAAGTTTGGTTAAGAGAAGAAAAAGTTTGGATCTAGATTGAGCTCCCCTATTTCGGTTGCACACGAAAAGGAGAAATTCAAAGTGGGGAGGCCTTGGGGAAGCCCTGAAGTGTTAGGGAGTTTTGTTTCTCTCTTGGGAGCTCAGAGGATTCGAATGCAAGTGAAATCTGGTTTGAATTGAGGGGGTATATCCCTCAATTTGTTGAGGTGGACAGATGAGATTGTCTCCATTTTTTCACCACGCAGCACCGGAGTGGTCATCATCATGTCCACGTGGCTTGGTTCGGTTAGAAGAAGGAGTGGGAGGTGGCTCAAGGTTTGATATGGTTTGATCTCCTTCCTTGGATCCAATGGGTGCTCGGTTTGTAAGGGAGGTGAGTTAACTCACCTCCCTTCATGGAAATTCCTAGCCCACTTAGTGTGGGCTAGGAGGTTAGGTCAGACCTCAAATGGGGTGAGTGAGGGCTATCATGTGATGGGAGAGTGGACTTTGCCATTTATGGGTGGAACTTGTAAAGAGGGGACCAATGGAAATGGATTGATTAGGTTCTCTGGCTTTAGGTCGATTTTTAGGTGATTGGGTCAGCCTTCAATGGGTCATGGGCTGGTTTCATGGGTTTTGGCTTCATTTGGTCAAGTGGGTTAATGCTGGGTCATGTTGGGTTAGGTTGACCAATTGGTCAAATTAGGTCAAACTAAGGATTTAGTTAGGTTTAAATGATGATTTGGAGAGTTTTAGTTCAAATGGTTTTAATTAATTTGGCCTAAGTTTGATTTTGGCTCATTTGGAATCAAATGGTTCAAGTTGACCAATTTGACCAAATTGACCAAATTAGGTTGGGTTAGGTGTTGGTTCATGTTCAGTTGGTTAATTGAAAATGATTGTAGGCTTTGGTTTAAATCAATTTGGAATTTATTTTAGAATTTGTCCAACTTGACCCTTTAGGTCAATTTGGGCTAGGTTGGGTCAAGTTGACCAATTGGTCAAATTTGGCTCAATTATGGCTCAATTATGGCTTTGGTCAAGTTTAATAATCCATTTGGAATGAACTTGAGCCATTGGTTGCAATCAATTTATATTGGATCATGATTTGACTCATTTTGGCCTTTTAGGTCAATTTGGGTTAACTTGGGTCAAATGACCAATTGGACTTAGTTTGACTCAATTGAGGGTCAAGTCATGTTCAATCATTGATCATGAGTTTGTGTGAATTAATAATTCTAATTGATTTAGTGTATGGTGAGTTTTGACTAACTTAGGTTTCATTTAAGCTAAAGGTTGACTTAGTTAATGAACCATTTTGACTTAGTTTGACCCAATTCAAGGCAATTGTTCATCCTAAGGTGATCAATGATCATGGTATGAGATTTGGATAGGCTTGGTTCAATCCAATTTGAGTTGGATTGGAACTTGGTTCATATGGGTTCTTTAGGTTACTTTGGGTCAAGTGGACCTAAAAGGGTCAATTAGCTTGGTTTTGGCTTGATTAAGGTTTGGTTGAATTTATATATGAGCTTAGGATTGAAATATAAATCCAACTACAATTAATGTAAGCCATGATAGGTTTTGGTTCATTTAGAATTTTCAAGTCAAAAGGGTTAGGTTGGGCTTGACTTGGGTTGATTTCAAATTGGCTAGATAATTATAGATTTTATTTATATTTGGATAGATAATTGAAGGAATAATTGATTTAAGAGAAAATCCATTAATTTTGGCTTAATTTAGGTGGATTTTGGTTAAGTCCAAGAAATTATCTTAAAAGGTATAAATTGAATTTTGGTTTGATTTTGGATTTAGTTTTGGCCACTTGAAATTATATTTCATTTATATTTATGAATATAAATGAAGATATAAATGATTCATGAGAAAATCACTTGAGTTTGGAGTGATTCGAAAGCAAATTTGACCAAGCTCGTGGATGTGGGCCAAAAGGGCTTAGAAGGATATCAATTTAGTTTGATTTATTTTTGGTCATTAAAAGGTGGGTTTCATTTATATTTATGAATATAAATGAAGCAATAATTGATTTATAAAGAAATCAATTAATTTTAGATTGATTTGGATTGAGATTTGGTTAAACTCATGGAGTAGGTCTATATAGCTTAAGAAGGGTCTTTGTTTGGTTTGACTTAGTTTGATTTGGTTTTGATCATTTGAGTATGGATTTCATTTATATTTGTGAATGTAAATGAAGGAATAATTAATTTATAAAATAATTAATTGATTTTTAATTTGGTTTAAAGGGAATTTTTGCTTCTGACCTCATATTAATATTTTCACTGCTTATACAAACTTATCTAAAGAAATATGAGTTCAGGGATCTCTACCGCCTCTGCCTCCAGACCTGTGTATTGCAACTGTGGTTTGCAATATTATGTATTCACTTCACATAGAGAAGATAATTTTGGGAGAAGATTTTTTAGGTGTCCAAGAAATATAATAGATGATTGTAACTATTTCAGATGGGTTGATGAATACGATGGTGACACCTTAAGCATTGATGATGCTTGGAGGGTACTATTAGAGAAAAAAATATAAAAGATTTGATCAATAAAATAAGAGGCTTAATATTTTGATCGTATTAGTTATTATACTTATAATTTTAATATTACTGTTATTTATTAAGTAATTTTATTTGTTAAGTGATGTATAATCTCTTAATATAATTTACTTGATTTATTAGTACTCACTTTAGTAATTATCCTATTTTTCATAATTTTATTTTATATTACTAAGGTTATAGAGACATTTTAGTCTTTTATAACATGCAGACTGGTCTGACGAGTTTTCAAATAGAATCATAACTTAGCCGAACTTCTGTCTACCTACCTACTTTCCCTACTAAAATAGCTACAACTGCCCCAAATAGGCCTAAGTGTCTTATCTTAGCTATTATAACTAACTCTCTGAGACTATTATCATGAAACTATCTCATAGGAGTAGACGTACAAAACTCTGCAGTTAGTGAATGCATAATGAGAAAGATATTCAATAATAACATACTCTTCTCTCTTCTATCTCTTTCTTTTGATTCTTCTTTCTCTGCTTTCAGTTACTCTTTTCTACTTCTTCTATAGCAAACTTGTTATCGGTTTTCAAAATCTGTTCAAGACACTCTTGGGATCTAAAGTGATTAGATTCCTTCCCAACATGTTGGTAAATTACTTGTTATTCTACTTGGATTAATAAGCTCAAATCTCCATTCTACTACTTCGTTCTTATTTGTATCCCCAATCATTTTTTTTCTTCTTTGAACTCCCAAGTAGATTGTATTTCTTTACTCATACAACTAAAATGATAAAATCTTGGCTGCTTGCAGTTGGGACTTAGAGCTGCTAAAGAAATTTCACTATAGTTGGGTAATAAATATAATCAAAAGCTTAAGAAATTAATTAGTTCATTGTGGTTCTTAATAGCTGGTTGGTTGATAGTGTTGGGTGGTTAATAGGTTCTTATGAATCTTTTGCCTTTTTTTCTTAGAAAACACAAAATTATATTTTTGGTTTAGGAAACAAATATAGAGGACTTAAGAAGAAAGAGTACAAAGTGTTTGTGGGTGCTCTTATTAGTAAGGGCATTAGAAGTTGTTGTCAAAGTCTCGTGTTTTGAATCATATCTACATCTGTTGACCTCACTTTTGGAGTGAGCTCTTAACCTCCTCTCCATAAACTTAGGACTCTTCTAGACACTAAGAACTCTTTAGTCATAAGACACTTCTAGTGATTAGGTGAACACTTAACCTAAGCCTAAAAACTTAAAATTATTTAATCATGGTCTTAAAAAATTATCCCATAGCCTAAACCCAATCTAGATACACTTTCTCAAATCAAACACATATTCAATTCTCAAACCAAATCTCAAATTCAAATTCAAATTCTAAGGGGCTATTTGGTTGCTTGCATTTAGAGTGTAAAGTAAACTAAATGCAGGGAATTTAATTTTTTGAGTATTTGGTATGGTACAAAGTAAAATTTCAATGCATTTATAGTGTATTTGAAATGCATTAGAATGATCATTTTGGGTGTTTTTGGAATTCGTCCGTTGGTAATTCCAAATCTATACCGACCAAGTATTTACCACTTCGACCACCGATCATTTGGACCTTTGCATGATCATGCCTAGCCGCCATCATGACACCACTGCCGATAATCTCAAAAATACTTTACATTACATTTACTTTGCTAAACAAGAAAAAAGAATTTCATGTATTTGTAGAGTTTTCAACCAAACAAGTTAAAGTAATCCAAATACGCTGCATTCCTTTTACACTGCATTCAGTTTACTTTACACTCTAAATGCAGGCAACCAAATAGCCCCTAAATCTCATTTTAAATTTGACTCTAAATGATTGAAACCCAAAATCAAATTCGAATCCTAAGACCCTTCCTAAGCCATATGAATCACATTCATAAGCGTAGCCAAACCCCCTTTAGATCAAATCAAACTCAATTGATTTCTTTATAAATCAATTATTCTTTCATTTATATCACAAATATAAATGAAATCCAAATTCGAATGACCAAAATTATATCGAAAATCAAATCTAAACTCAATTTAAGCCTTTTAAGTCAATTCTTTGGACTTAGCCAAATTCTATCCAGATCAAGTCAAAACCAATAAATTTTCTCTTGAATCAATCATTCATTTAATTATCTATTTAAATATAAATGAAACCTATAGTCATCAAATCAAATCGAAGCCAACCCAAGTCAAGCCTCACTTAGCCCTTTTGACTTAAAACTTTTAATTGAGCCAAAACTATTGGACTCCAAGTTGATTGCCGTTGAATTTATATTTCAATCAGCTCATATATAAGTTTAGCTAAACTCGAATCAAACCAAAAATAAACCAATTGACCTACTTAGGTCCACTTGACCCAAAGTGACTTAAAGGACTCATTTGAGCCAACTTCTAATATAACCCAAATTGGATTGAACTAAGCTCACCAAAACCTTCCACCAAGATTGTTGATCACCCTAGGATGATCAATTGCAATCAATTGGATCAAACCAAGTCAACTTAGTCATTTGAGCAAGTCAACTGTTAGCCCAAATGAACCAAAACTAGCCAAAAACTCATCCTACATCAAATTAATTAAAACCAATAATTTGAATAAACTTAAAATCAATTTTTAAATATGACTTGGCCACCAATTGAGCCAAACCAAGCCCAATTGGCCATTTGATCCAAGTTGACCCAAATTAGCCTAAAGGACCAAATTGAGTCAAATCATGATTTAACCCAAATTGATTATAACCAATGGCTCAAGTTCACTCTAAATTGATTATTGAACTTGACCAAAGCCATAATTAAACCCAATTTGATCATTCGAGCCCAATTGAGCCATTTAAGCCCAAATAGGCCTAAAGGGTCAATTTGGCCTAAATCTAAATTAAATCCAAATTGATTCAAGCCAAAGACCACATTCATATTCAATTAGCCAATTGAACATGAATCAACTTATAACCCAAGCTAATTTGGCCAATTTTGGTCAAATTGGTCAATTTGACCCAATATGACCCATATGACCTAAATTGAGTCAAATCTCTTGAAACCAAGCCATGACCCATTGGGGGCTGATCAAACCCGACCCAAACCCATTTGGGATCAACCCAAAATAAACCCAACCCAATTAAATTCCTCATGGATCCTCCCCCACATAGAATTTCACCCAACCTCATTTAATTCTCCCCATCATATGCACTTAACTCCTCCCCAATATTTGTATTGAATAAAATGATCATATGATAACAAGAGAGGACTTTGGACCAAAAATCCAAAGTCCTCAATCAATGCATCATCCATTCCAACTACCCCAAGTAAGATGATAATACTTTGGAGCCAAAAAATTCAAAAAAGGGTAGTAGATTTTCGGCCATTATAAAAGGAGGGAGAAATAAGGCTTCATTCCTTTTCCTCCTACCTCTATTTAGCCCCCAAGAGCTCCCGAAAGCAACTAGCCACCACTTCCCCACCTCTCTTGAGCCAAAAATAACAAAATCGGGTGGATTCCATCAAGAAATGACAAGCACCAAAAAATACTTCATTTTGACTTGAAGGCGAGGATCTAAGCTCAATCCAAGGTTTCTTCCCTCACGACGGTCATGAGTCATCACCATAAAATTATCCCGGTGGTAACCTTCAAAAACCATAGCTGGCCTTAGGATCCCTCATTTTGTAATAGTTTTTGCACGATTTTTAAGAATCTATCCTAGATAATCCTGCATTTTTACTTTAAATTATCCCAATTAGAAAATAAAATTTTTTTGGTGCGAATCACATGAAAATGAGTCCATGTGGACAAGTTTTCACTTAAAAACCCTCATTTTTTTAAAAAAATAGCTATTTTTACTGTTCATCAACGGCAGGCTATAGCCACTGTTCGATCCTGTGGTTTGCGGGATCGGATGGCTCGGATCATGCGTGGATTACGCAATTTGGGCTTTGAATCTCGATGCGATCGGACCATCGATTGCAGCGCGGGCGATGCCAGCGATCCGGCCTCCGATCACGATCGATCTGACCATCTAATCTACGATTGGACGGTCTAGAGTGAACTGCGGGTCGCTATCCAGACGGTTGACTGGTCTTCCCGCCCAAATGACTAATGCGGTACCACGTGCAAATTGCATGTCGTTGCGTGGCATGTGCATGCCATGCACCTCAGCGGCTCCGTGGTCGCGTTGCCACATCAGATTTTTTTTTATTTAAAAAATTAATTTAAATCACCTGAAACTTTAAAAATTCATAGAGAACAAAATACTTAACCAAAAATTGTAAATAAAGGCTTGTTGGATTTGTCTTTCTGAGAGGAATCCAACAAATCTAAAAAATTTCACTAAGTATTTCAAGCTTAATTTAAGTTTTAGTAAAAATCAAATTTCATTAGTTAAACCAAAAATATATGTCAGATTAAGTTGAAATTTTCAGGGATTGAAATTAAAGTTAAAATAAACCTACTATAAAAATCTCAAGTAAAAAGGACTTGTGGATTAGGAGAAATAAAATTTTGAAGTTTAGATTGTCCATTTTAATAAAATAAATCAAATAAAAATTCAGAAATTTACAAAAATCTTCAAAATAAAAGCTTAAATCACTTCCGACATGGACTCTTAAAGAAATAATGTGATTTTTGAATCCTAATGAATCCCAAACAAACACTTAAGATTAACATGTAATCAATTAAAGACTTAATAAAATATAATCTAAAAATAATTTAAATATCAAAATCAAAATAAAATATCACTTAAGCAATCATTAATCAAACCTCAAATTAGAAAAATATCATCCTCCTAAGAAATTAAATTAAATACGATTAAACCTATTTAAATTAATAAAACTCAATTGTACGATTAAATCTTAAATCAAACTTAAAATTCAACAAATCTAGGAAACTTTAATATGGGTCAAACTAGTAATAACTAAACCTACACTAAGCATGGAGTCTTAATCATATGGAACTCTTTAATGAATATAAATAAACTAAAACTAATTAATTATTAAATAAACTAAAAATCAAATTGATTAACAAGCCAATTCAACATAATCATTTGATATTAATCAAATTAAACTAAATAAAGTTAAAGTAAACTTTAACATATGATTAAATCACATCCATTTGGAATAAGATAATTAATTATCCATTAATACATAAACCTAACAACTAAAATCAAACATGAATAAAATATAATGAACATAATAAATGAACAAAATCAAACCTTACTATGATTATGAATAATCAGGTTTAATTGAAATAAAAATACATAATTAAATCACTTAATCTAATCAAATAACAATAATCCTTTAATCAAATCAAACTTAAGTAAAACACTTAACTAAATCAAATCACTCACATGTGGAAAATTAAGTCATTAATTAAATAAATCTTTGGTTAATCTAATGATTTAAAAAGTTTAATTACCCTTAATCAAATTTAATTAATTAAATATTTAATTAATGCAAAGTTAATGAGTTAATTTATCATCTTAATGAACCAAATTAATTTTATAAATCACATTAAAATTAATTCAAATCAAACACTTAATTTATTTACTAATTAATTTAATCACACTTCTTGAGTAAACTAATTAAGTCAATTAAATTAATCATATTAAATCCAAGCTTAATCAAACATAAATGCAATTAAATATCAATCAAATCCTAAATTAAACATAAATCATTAAGTCATTAATTACATCATTGATCTAAATAAATACAAAACCAAATTAAAATTAAATAGATCCTCATTTAATTTAATAATTAATTTAAACACACTTCTTAATTAAATTAATTACACTAAAACTAATCCAATTGAATAAACACCTAATTAATGCAAACTTAATGAATTAATCCATCATATTAATAAACCAAATTTCCTTTTCAAATCAAATTCAAAATAAACACTTAATTAATCTACTAATTAATTTGATCACACATCTTAAATAAGCTAATTAAGTCAATCAAATTAATCATATTAAACTTAAATTTAATCAAACTTAAAATACTAATCAAAACCTAAATTAAACCTAAATTATTAAGTCATTAATTATGTCATTAACCTAAACAAATATAAAATCAAATTGAAAATTAAACAAATCTTTATAATTAACATAAATACACTTTTTAATTAAACTAATTACATAATCGCATTGAACCTAAGCAAACTCATAGACTAATAAAGCTAATCAAATCAAATTAAATTAAATTAAGAAAGACTCTCATCAATTTAATATGTAATCAAATCAAATCTCATTCAACCTACTTAAATAAAATAAACTAATTAACTATCCAATGTATGAAATCAAAATACAAACCAAACTTTGATAAACATGACAAATGGATGAGATTAAAAATAAAATCTTAATTACAAAGAATCAAACTCAATTAAAATCAAAATAAAATCTCAATTATTCTAATCCAATCAAACTATAAATAAATGAACATAATCAAATCAAATAAGCATAAAATTAAGTCACATAACCATAATCAAAGAAAAGAATTAAATATTAATTTAAAATGATATTGAATTATCAAGATGTAATTAAACCAAAACATTAAAATCAAAATCAATCAATCAAATATTTAAACAAACTCAAATTCTAAATTCTAAATCAAATCAAATAAAACAAATCAAATGAATTACACAAATTTAAATGGGCTAATTAAGATACTTAAAGACCTTAGTTAGATTCTTTAGGAGTTAGAATGTAGAATATATGAGTTCGTCTATAGAATTCATTTTACTCTTCATTCTTGAAAACCTAAACATCATTTTAACCAAATAAAAGTGAAATAAAATGAAAAAATAAATCATTAGATCATTTAAATTGAAATCACCCAAAGGTAAAATTTAAACAAAGTCAAACTCCAAATTGAAACTTAAACTAAAGAAGCCTAGTAAAGTCTTATCACACAAGCCTTAAGCACACAAACTAAACATATCAAACAAACTAAATTTCTCTCAAGCGAGGCACAAATCAAATTGGCCTCTCTAGTAGAGCTTAGATCTAAATAAAATAAATTTAACTGAGTGTACATCCCCAATGGATACACCCTCAATCTAGAACCCTTCTCCCTAGTGGAGCCATAACAAATCAAACCAACCTCCCTAGTGGAGTCTAATCAAACAAATCATAGAAATCCAATCATATTCTTATCCCCAACGAATAGCTTGAACTTGTTTCCTAAGTGGATGGTTCATGTACTCAATCCCCAGTAGATACACACCAAAAAAATCATACTCATAATCAAACTCAGATTCATATCCCCAGCGGATAGCTCGAAGTTATTTTCCTAGGTATACATCACTTCCATTATTTGTTGCAAGCTTCTGGATGTTGTTGATAATTTCGATCAATGCCAATTGTGTGTTGCCCATTACACCACACCTATTGAGTCCTTTGTTGACCTCACTTTTGGAGTGAGCTCTTAACCTCCTCTCCTTAGACTTAGGACTCTTCTAGACACTAAGAACTCCTTAGTCATAAGACACTCCTAATGATTGGGTGAAAACTTAACCTAAGCCTAGAAACTTATAAGTGTTAATCATAAGATTAGGCTACGCCTGAGGGCTTAAAGAAATTACCTATCCTATAGCCTAAACCCATTCTAGATACACTTTCTCAAATCAAACCCATATTCAGTTATCAAATCAAATCTTAAATTCAAATTCAAATTCTAAATCTAATTTTAAATTTGACTCCAAATGATTGAAACCCAAAATCAAATTCAAATCTTAAGACCATTCCTAAGCCATATGAACCACATTCATAAGCATAGCCAAAACCCCCTTTAGATCAAATCAAACTAAATTGATTTCTTTATAAATCAATTATTTCTTCATTTATATTCATAAATATAAATGAAATCCAAATTCAAATGACCAAAACTATATCAAAAATCAAATCCAAACTCAATCTAAGCCCTTTAAGCCAATTCTTTGGACTTAACCAAATTCTATCGAGATCAAGTCAAAACTAAGAATTTTCTATTGAATCAATCATTCATTCAATTATCTATCCAAATATAAATGAAACCTACAATCATCTAATCAAATCGAAGCCAACCTAAGTCAAGCCTAACTTAGCCCTTTTGACTTAAAAACTTTTAATTGAACCAAAGCTTATTGGACTCTAAGTTGATTACCGTTGAATTTATATTTCAATCAATGGCTCATATATAAGTTCAAATAAACTTGAATCAAACCAAAACCAAACCAAAACCAAACCAATTGACCCATTTAGGTCCACTTGACCCAAAGTGACCTAAAGGACCCATTTGAGCCAACTTCCAATCCAACCCAAATTAGATTGAACCAAGCTCACCAAAACCTTCCACCATGATTATTGATCACTCTAGGATGATCAATTATCAATTGGGTCAAACCAAGTCAACTTAGTCATTTGAGCAAGTCAATCCTTAGCCCAAATGAACCAAAATTAGATAAAACTCATCCCACATCAAATTGATTGAAACCAATAATTTGAATCAACCCAAAATTAATATTTAAATATGACCTGACTACTAATTGAGCCAAGCCAAGCCCAATTGGCCATTTGATCCAAGTTGACCCAAATTGGCCTAAAGGACCAAATTGGGTCAAATCATGATCTAACATAAATTGATTGCAACCAATAGCTCAAGTTCATTCCAAATTGATTATTGAACTTGGCCAAAGCCATAATTAAGCCCAATTTGATCATTCAAGCCCAATTGAGCCATTAAGCCCAAATAGGCCTAAAGGGTTAATTTGGCTAAATCAAATCCAAATTGATTCAAACCAAGGATCACATTCACCTTCGATTAGCCAATTGAACATGAATCAACCCATAACTCAGGCTAATTTGGCCAATTTTTGATCAAATTGGTCAATTTGACCCAATATGACCCATATGACCCAAATTAGGCCAAATCCCTTGAAACCAAGCCATGAACCATTAGGGGCTGATCAAATCAGACCCAAACCCATTTGGGATCAACCTAAAATCAATCCAACCTAATTAAATCCCTCATGGATCCTCCCCCACATAGGATTTCGCCCAACCTCATTTAATTCTCCCCATTACATGCACTTAACTCCTCCCCGATATTTACATTGAATGATTATATGGCGGCAGAGAGAACTTTGGAGCAAAATCAAAGTCTTCAATCAATCCATCAAAAAGACCAATTCAACATAATCATTTGATATTAATCAAATTAAACCAAATAAAATTAAAGTAAACTTTATTAACATATGATTAAATCACATTCATTTGGAATAAAATAATTAATTAGCCATTAATACATAAACCTAACAACTAAAATCAAACATGAATGAAATCTAATGAACATAATAAATGAAGAAAATCTAACCTAACTATGATTATGGATAATCAAGTTTAATTGAAATAAAAATAAATGATTAAATCACTTAATATAATCAAATGATAATAACAATAATTCTTTAATCAAATTAAACTTATGTAAAACTCATAACTAAATTGAATCACTCACATGTGGGAAATTAAGTCATTAATTAAATAAATCTTTGATTAATCTAATGATTTAAAAAGTTTAATTACCCTTAATCAAACTTAATTAATTAAACATTTAATTAATGCAAAATTAATGAATTAATCCATCATCTTAATGAACCAAATTAATTTTATAAATCACATTAAAAGTAATTCAAATCAAACACTTAATTAATCTACTAATTAATTTAATCACACCTCTTAAGTAAACTACTTAAGTCATTAATTATATCATTAATCTAAATAAATACAAAACCAATTAAAAATTAAATAGATCCTCATTTAATTGGCTTAATTTTTAAATTAACCCTTAATAAAAACGTAATTAGCTAATTGACCCTTAAAAAAAAAAATTTAAAAATAGCACGAATTAAGTGCGTCAAATGCGATCATTCAATATTTTTAAAAAATAAAATTTCCTTTGTTTTTTTAAAGAGAGAGAAAGCAAGAGAGAAGAGAGACATCGGTTTTATTTTTATTAATTTTTAATTGATATAATTATTTAAAATATTTAAAATATATAATTTAAATATATTTTTTATAAAATATTTAATAATTAAATATTTATATATTTAATTATTAATTTATTTATTTATATATATAATTTAATATATAATTTAAAAATATTTTAATTATATATATAAATTTATAAATTTATTTAATATTTTTTTATTAATTAATATAATTATTTAAAAATATATTTTTTATAATTTTTTGTTAATATATAATTTAAAAATATTTAAAAATATATAAATAAATAATTTTAATAAATAAATAAAGAAAGGAATAAATTATATAAATATTTTTAAATATAAAAAAATAAATAAATAAATAATTTTTAATAAATAAATAAAGAAAGGAATAAATATAATATATATATATAAATAATATATATATATATATATATATATATATATATATATAATAATATCTAATATATATATAAATATTATTTATTTCTATTTTTAATATTTTATTATTTATATAAAAAAAATTTATATAATTTAAATATATAAATAACTATATATATATATATATATAATTACTTTATTTATATAATTTATAAAATATTTATATAATTTATTCCTTTTTTATTTATTTATTAAAATTATTTATTTATATATTTTAAATATTTTTAAATTATTTATATAACTTAAAAATATTTATATAATTTAAATATATAAATAACTAAATAAATAAATAAATAAATAAAAAAGGAGCAAAAGTTATAACTTAAAAATATATATAACTTAAATATATATAACAAATATATTTTAAAAACAATATTATTTATTTTTAAAATTATTTTTTAATATATAACTTAAAATTATTTATTTATATATTTTAAATATTTTTAAATTATATATTAACAAAATTAATAAAAAAATATATTTTAAATAATTATATTAATTAAAAATATTAAATAAGTTTATAAATTTATATATATAATTAAAATATTTTTAAATTATATATTAAATTATATATAAATAAATAAATTAATAACTAAATATATAAATATTTAATTATTAAATATTTTATAAAAAATATATTTAAATTATATATTTTAAATATTTTAAATAATTATATCAATTAAAAAATTAATAAAAATAAAACCGCATGCCTCTCTCTCTCTCTCCCCGTTCTCTCTCTCCCTAGTGCTTTCTCTCTCCGAAGCACGCAAAAAAATAAAGGAAATTTTATTTTAAAAAAAAAAAAAATTTGCCATCTTGATGCGGCGCCATTTTAATCGGTGTAATGGTGAAAAATAAATTTTTTTAAGGATCAATTAGCTAATTACGTTTTTATTAAGGGTTAATTTAAAAATTAAGCCCATTTAATTTAATAATTAACTTAAATACACTTCTTAATTAAACTAATTATCCTTTTAATCCAATTGAATAAACACCAATTGGTGCAAACTTAATAAATTAAATCATCTTAATAAAATAAATTAACTTTTTAAATCAAATTCAAATCAAAAATTAATCTACTATTTTGATCATCTTAAAAATAATTAAGTCAATCAAATTAATCATATTAAATTTAAACTTAATTAAAACATAAATACAATTAAATACTAATCAAAACCTAAATTAAACCTAAATTATTAAGTCATTAATTACATCATTAACCTAAACAAATGAAATCAAATTTAAAATTAAACAAATCTTTATATTTAACATAAATACACTTAATTAAACTAATTACATAATCATGAGCTAAGCAAACCCACATAATAAACCTAATCAAATCAAATTAAATCAAATTAAATTAAATTAAGAAAGACTCAAAACTTAATATGTCAAATCAAATCTCATTAAATGAGATAAACTAATTAACTATTCAATGTATGAAATCAAAATACAAACCGAACTTTAATAAACATGATAAATGAATGTGATTAAAAATAAAATCCTAATTCCAAAGAATCAAACTCAATTAAAATCAAAATAAAATCTCAATTATTCTAATCTGATCAAACTACAAATAAATGAGCCACAATCAAATCAAATAACCACAAAATTAAGTCACATAACCATAATCAAAGAAAAGAATTAAATATTATTTAAAATGATATTGAATTATCAAGATTTAATTTAACCAAAACATCTAATATAAAATTAGTCAATCAGAAACACATGAATTTAAATAAACTTAAACTTCATTAGATATCGAGGATATTGAATTATCAAGATGTAATTAAACCAAAACATCAAAATTAAAATTAATCAATAAAATACTTAAACAAACTCAAATTATAAATTCTAAATCAAATCAAATAAATCAAATCAAATGAATTACACAAATTCAATAGGCTAATTAAGATACTTAAGGACCTTAGTTAGATTCTTTAGGAGTTAGGATGTAGAATACGGTGAGTTCTGTCTACAAATGGAATTCATTCTATTCTTCATTCTTTAAAACATAAACATCATTTTAACCAAATAAAAGTGAAATAAAAATAAAAAATAAATCATTAGATTATTTAAATTGAAATCATCCAAACGTAAAATTTAAATAAAGTCAAACTCCAAATTGAAACTTAAACTAAAGAAGCCTAATAAGTCTTGTCACATAGCACACATTAGAATACTAAGTGCCACTTTTTTAGTCTAAGTTAGGGCATTGTATGTATGATGTTGTGTTTTATTTTGTGATGTAATATTTTTAGGCTAGATGTTAGTGTATGTTTCATAGATTGGATCTTATGCCTAATCATATTTTATGTAGGGGTTATGCTTAAATCGATAAAATATAAATTTTTTTGTCAGGTTGCTTAGCCCCTAAGTGTAACTCATGTTAGGATAGATGGCCTTAGTTACCTATGTGTGGGGTGCTAAGTTCAAATTATTCATATAACTGCTTGGGTTGTATGGTGTGTTTAGCTAATATTTATTTTGCAGGTGTAGCTAAATTTACTTTTCCTATTTTTAATATAATTTTGCATTAGGAATTAGGATTAGTGTTATGGGGGATTAGGATGAAATAGAAAGTCCCAGATGCCTTTGGAGCAAATCAAAATCAAAAGGAAGAGAAGGAAGAAATGAAGAATAGAAGATGCCCATAACATATATTATTTTTGTAATCCGAATAATAAAGGTAGAGCTCGACTACCCATCTTTTTCTTCACATTTTGGGGTGTATGGCGGAACCCGACTGCAGTGGCCTTTTATCCTTTTATGGTAGTCTATAAAATTATTTGTTGTTGTGTTTAGATTATGCACTAGAACAACATGCTTTACCTCATTTCTTCATGTTTGATGTTTGAATGTGTGGCCTGGATGCGGTAGGCTCTTAGGATAAAATTAACTTTTCTACCCCAATTAATAGCTTGCAATTAAAATTTAAAACAACTCATAACGGCACCATAAAGCCTAGGAATTAAATCAAGATAATAAAATTTTTAGCAACCCCTTAGCTAGAAGAATGAATGTATAATATCATGCATCTCATATTCTTCCACTCTTGTTAAGAGGGGGCTTGCATCTATGCTAGAGAATGAAGGCTTGACTTGTGAGAGCCTGTGATGGAAGAACACCCGTTTCTCTCTTAATTTGGCCCATAATCAAGTTCTCATGCATTTTGGCATACAAAATCCCATAGCCTATGTCAAAATAAAGAGTTAAAAAAATCAAATAAATTTGATAAAATTTGCATAGAGTAAGTCATGGTTTCATACCACTCATGCTTTAGTCTCTTAGGGAGTGAGTTTAAAGACTTAGTTTCCTCTTTAAATAAATAACAACCTAGCCATCTTGCAAAGAATAAGACTTGCCTACATGGATTTAAAGTGTAGGAGGAGTTAGCAGGCTACCACTCCAAGCGGTAATAAGTCTAACAGTCAGGTGGTTTATTCTCTCTTGTGGAGGTAAACTATATACCCATTTTTGCCTTAGATTTAGGTCATAATTCGGCCGTTGCCAAAGTTCCCTAGCTTAGGATTTGAGGTAGATGTTTTCTTTGGGCTACAAGCATAAATCCTCACCTCTTAGGTATTTCTATAATTTTATGTTGTGGAATTATAAGCCCTAACAATCTAATAAAATATCAACTCAAATAATTAACTCTCTTCAATTTGAAAAATATATAGCCCAATTATAGAATAGATTGAAATGCTCATTAGGCTTCCTAGTATCATAAGCATTTCCTCCTTTCTCCCATTAGATTTTAAAAATAAGTCTTCTCCTTGATTTATCCCATTTGATTTTCTAAAATAGCCAATTCTTTGATAGTCTTAACCTTGAAATCTTTGGAGACCCTAATTGTCTATTTTAATCGAGAGTATTCTTAAAGAATTCCCATTTCTTATGATGTAATCTATAAACTTAATGAGAACAATTAAAATAAACCTACTTTACTTTATGTAAAGTAAAAAATCTCTTTTATTGAAGACCCATCATGCCTTAGGAGTCCTTATTAGGTGACTAGATCCATTATATGGTGATTTCTATCTTTTGAGATACATTTTCCTTAATGTTATACCCGATCACTTCAATAAGTACCTCCTAAGATCTGTGTGGTGTCCCACATCTCAAAAATAAACACCATAGATTTTTATAGCGACATGCCTTAGGAGTCGTTATATATATGCGCGTATAGAAAATGGTATCAACCATAATGAGCATGCATAAGATAGTCATATGACATGTTAAAATTAGCTATTTTTGTGACAAGATTTCCTTGTTATGCTTTTCATATAATAATTTTATAATTCATTGTTCATTCTTCTAAGATTATTCTATGAAGACAATCCAATAAGGTTTTATGGTAAGATAGCATTTTAACAAAGTTAAATCTAATATTGGACCACTAATAAAAATATAAAAAAGTTATCATAAAAAATATTTTATTCGAAAATAGTGTTTACTATTTTAATAAATTGAATGTCAAAATACAAATCATATATATACACACACACACACACAACACACACACACACACACACACACACACACACACACACACACACACACAGTTAGAAATTAGTCATTCATACTCAAAACAATTTTTTTTTGTTTTTGTTTTTTTGAAATAACTTTCACTTGAGCATAATCAAACTGAAGCTGTACATAATAAATTAGCATGCACATTGATTAATAAATGTGAATAACTAGTTAATCTTTAGGAATAAAAGATCAATATAAATTTATTTATAGATATTATACATTAGCATGAAATAAAGTGCAAATCAAATTAGTAAATATTTTAATTATTAAGTGGGAGTCTAATTTACTAACTAGCTTGGATAAAATTTCTTAATTTTTTTTTTAAATTGGTTGCTACCACAAAGTCCTAATTAGAGGAAACCATAAAGTTCAAAATGGGTGCTGACACAAAGTCTTAAGTTTAAAGTTTCATAGAATCTTAAAAATAGGTTGTTGTAAAGTTCTAAATGAAGGCTACCACAAAATCTATAAGAGAGGCTACTAAAGTCCTTGATAGTGATTGATCATTAATATTAGAAGGCAGACTCTTCATTATATAAGCTCACATGATTCTTTTTTATATAGCATCTCACAATTAGATTATATAAGAACACCAAAAGGAACAGAGGGAGAGGGAGAGGGAGAGAGAGAGAGAGAGAGAGAGAGAGAGAGAGAGAGAGAGAGAGAGAGAGAGAGAGAGATGAGGGGTGCTATCCAAGAAAAAAATAGGATATATTTTGTGTGCTTACAACTAGAGTTCTTTGGCTTTTCTAAAAGAAGAAATATCACTTTTCTCAATTCTAACAAAAAAGGAATAAAATAAAAACTTTAGGTAAAATTAAAAAATAATTTTTATGTGAACTCCTAACAGAAAAAAAGAGTAGTTAGTATAGCAATAATAACTATTCTTCATCTAGATTCCATCTTCTTAATAGATAATTATACTCTATGCTAGTTTGATAAAGTCATATCTTTATTTTTATCTTCAATTTTATATGAAGTGTAACCCTTTATCTATTCTTATTGAAGTTTAATAAATTTTCCAATCTTTATATGCCTATTTATGTAGACCTACTTGAACTAAATTAAGTAAATTTTGGTGCTATTTTGTGCTTGATGATATTTTCATAGTTATTATTTGATTTAACATACTTGCCCCTAAGTCAAGGTATAATCTCATTCCTAATAGTTAATATAAGTAAATTATAAAAAATATTATAGCCATGAAGTTCAAGATTAAGAAGTTTGGTGACTCAAAGAGTTTTGATTTTTAAAAAATTTAGATACATGGTGTCCTTGTTCAAGAGGGACTTATAATACTCATTAGCTAAACAAGATGCTTGAAATTATGAGTAAATTAGATAAAAAATAGATGAATGAGAAGCTCTCTATCAACTTTATTTGTTCGATGAGTATGCAGGTCTCAAAGAAAATATTTGTAGAAGATTTATGACTAATCAAGTTATATTCTTTATATATAACTAAAAGTCTCTCCAATAAGTTTTATATAAAAAAGGTATTTGCTTCACATGCAAAAATATATGCCTATAAATTTATATTTGAATCAGATTAATTCCATCATTCAATATTTAAGCATTATTTATATAATTATTGATGTGAAAAATAAAGATTTATTATTATTATGTTCTTTATCTCTCTCTTATTACCACACTTGAGATAATATGCTATATGGTCATTACATAATACACTTAAAAATATCAATAATTTATTTCTTTCAAAAAAGATAATTTTAAAACTCGAGAAAAGTGATAAATCAATTAAAAAATTATTGCTCATAATATCTTTATTAGGTTGTGATATCTTTCTCTTCTCTTAAGCAAAGGTTTTCTTTAGAAACTTGACAAGAGTTCTCTTGAAGGCTTCTGTTAAATTGATTTATCATAAGCTATATATTAAATAATTATTTTATCAATCTTATATATATTTTATAAACTTGTTAGCCTTAACTCTTAGAAAATGTTATCTAGGATCCCATTTTGACCTATCGAGCCAGCCCTTGTTTACTAGATCCCAACTTAGGTGTTTACACCCCTCGTGAACGCACTTAGCTTAGTTGATGAACCCCTATATAAAATCAAACCTATCCAATATCTAACATTAAGCTATCGGTTGACCCAAGCCTTGATTTAATTTAATTAGAAAATGATGTATATCAAATTGATAAATAATATGATTTTTAAAGAATATACCTTAGTCTTAAGGTATAATTAGGCTAATTAGATTTTTGATGAAACCTAATTAAGCCAAGGTCATTATTCAAAATCAATTACTTATAATTTTTCTAGATTTGCCTTTGAAATATCTTAAAAATGAGTATGAGTTTGCATTTTTTGAATTTTTTTATAATTAGTTTTGATTTTAAGAAGATTCAAAATAAAAATTAGATTAATTAAGCCTAATTAAACTCCTAATCATGTCAGACCACATTGCAGTTGACACTGCGCGCTTTCCACATGGTGCGACGGGATTAGTTATTTAAGTTGTCACATCCGTCGACTGACGGACGCACTTTCTTTGCAAGCTGTTCGATCTAAGATCGGATGGATGAGATTAATCCCATGGTTTAGTTTTAGAATCATAGTGGATCTGGCGTGATTTGATCAAGACTATCCAATCCGATCATGCTGAACGGATGGTCCATGATCTGTCTTCTCCTGAGCGGCGAGAGACGGATGTTGTCCGTCGATCGTCGCTTGATCTTAGCTCACCCCAGCTTGAATGGAGCTCAAATTCATCCAACACCTTCAGGGAAGCACAATCAATACATCTAATGATGGAGATTGCATGACTTGATCATTTCTTTCACAAAAGGCCAAGCAAATTTTACTATAAGGTCGGTTTCAATGGCATACCTCGCTAGAGGCTATCACCGATGCTTCCAACGATAGAGGAAGCTTCGTCTAGTAGAGACAAAGCCCTGTTGAAAAAATCTGGTCTTGATTTGAAGTGGTTTGCTTGATAGACCAAGCTCCTCTTCAATGGTGATTGGTCTTGATCAAACTTCTAGCTCTGGTCGTGGGAAAGCTCGAGATTCGATTCGTTTTGACTCGCCTTTGTCCAAGGATGGTGTATGCAAGATTAATTTCACTTTGGTTGAGAATTGAGTGAATTGAATTCAAAATCACCTCCCCTATTTTGGCTTTGAGTAAAAGTGAGACTAGGGAAGCAAGGGTGCTCGAAAATGTCTAGGGAAATCTCTGTGATGCTTGGCTTCGACTCCTAAAGCTGTGAGAAATGAATGCCTTTCATTTGAGTGAGAATGAGGGGGGTATATCTCCCCCTCCTTGGATTGGATGGTGGATGGTTGATTTTCTATTTTAGCTCAATGGCTTGGATTGGTTGATCGATTTGAGCTGAAAAATATTCCACATGGGTCGTTTAGGGTGGAGGAGTGAGGGAGGGTGGCTGCCCATGTATTGGTTAGTGAATTTGGTGAGCAAAGTGTCCCAGGGTGATTGGGGAGGTTAGTTTTGCCTTGTCTTGGGTAATGGCTGACCCAAGCTCATTGGGTTATGTTCACCACCCTCCTTTGTGTCCATGTGGATTAATAGATAGGTGCCAAGTGGCATTGGGAAAGCAATGACCAAATTTCAAGTGAATTTGGTCATGGGATACCCTTTGACCTATGGGTAGAGGGGTCTTTTGGCTATGAGTTTGATTTGAACAGATTTAAAATGATTCAAAAATGGGTTGGGCCAAAATTTTAAGTGATTTGGAGTTCATTTGATTTGATTTGGCTCAATTTGACTTATTTAGGTCAAATTGGGTCAAATTGGGTTAGGTTGACCAATTGGTCAAATTGGGTCAAACCATGGGTTAGTCAAGTTCAAATGATCATTTGGAGCCTATGGGTATCATTGGTTTGGTTTAATTTGATTTAGATTTAGTTTTGGTTCATTTAGATTCATTTAGGTCAAATAGGTCAAGTTGAGCAATTTGGCCCATTTGACCCAATTGGGTTAGGTCATGGGTTGGTTTAGGCTTGGTTGATAATTTGAAATGTATTACAAGCTTTGGTTTCAATCAATTTTGATTTGGTTTGATTTTAAGTTGATTTGACCTTTTGGGTCAAGTTGGGTTCATGGTAAATTAGTTAGGTTGGGTGGTCAATTAGCAATTGAGTTCAACAATCAATTTGACAATTTGTGAATGACCCATTGGTTGATTTGGCTTAGATCAAGATTTGACTCATTTTAGCTTTTTAGGCCAATTTGAGTTAACTTAGGTCAAATGGTCAATTAGGCTTGATTTGGCTCAATTGATGATTTGGACATGTTCAATCAATTAATTATGGATTGATTTAGATCAATGGTTTCAATCAATTTAGCTCATAGTAAGTTTTGGCTTGTTCAGATCTCATTTGGGCAAAGTGTTGACTTGGTCAAAAGCTAAGTTTGACTTGGTTTGACCCAATTTGAGTGATTGATCATTCTAGGATGATTGTTGGTCACAATGTGAGGTTTAGATGAGCTTAGTTCAATCCAATTTGGGTTGGATTAGTATTTGCTCAAAAAGATCCTTTAGGTCACTTTGGGTCAAGTGAGCCTAAATGGGTTTATTGGCTTGATCAAGGCTTGATTTAAGTTTGGTTGAACTCACATATGGACTTATGATGGAAATATAAATCCAATTGCAAGTGGTTTGGAGTTAAATAAGTTTTGATTCATTTGACAATTTCAAGTCAAAAGGATGAACATGGGTTTGACTTGAGTTAGTTTGGTTTTGGCTTGGTGATTGTAGTTTATGTTTATATTTGAGCATATGATTGAAGGAGTGATTATTTGAAGAAAAAATTTAAGAGTTTGGATTGATTTGAGAATGATTTGGCTAAATCCAAGAAATTGGCTTAAAGGATATAAATTGGTTTTGGATTTGAGCTTTGAATTTATATTGATTTGATTTTGGCCATTTAAATTTATATTTCATTTATATTTGTGAAGATAAATGAGAATATAAATGATCCATGAGAGAATCATGTGAATTATGAGTGATTTGATTGTGAATTTGGCTAAGGTAGGTCAAAAGATTTGAAAAAGGAGTTTTGATTTGATTTGATTTATATTCATTTGATTTGGATGATTTGGATGCCAATTTCATTTATAGTTGTGAATACAAATGATAGGATAAGTGATTTATAAAGAAATCACTTGGCTTTGGGTTGATTTGAAGGGTTTGGCTAAGATTATGGATGTGTTCCATATGGCTTTAAAAGGTTTTGGATTTGGAATTGATTATGAATTTCAATCATCTGGAATTGGAGTTGGATTTGGAATTGATCATGATTTAGATTTTAGCATTTGGATTTGAATTTGAGGTTTGGTTTGAAAGAAGGAAGCAAGGATTGGGTTCAAGTTATAGGGTAGGCAAGTCCTCTTAAATTCCTAAGGCACAATCTATTCCTATGGCTAATTCTTCTTAGTCTATAAGGTTAGTTAAGTGTTCACCTAATCACTAGAAGTGTCTCAAGACTAAGGAAATCTTAGTATCTAAAGGAGTCCTATGTCTAAGATGGAGAAGTTGAGAGCTCACTACAAAAGTGAGGTTAAGAAAGGGCACTGAATAAGTGTGGTGTGACTGACGAGGCTTACCACATGTATTGGTGTTGACTGAGACTATCAACAATGTTCGAATGATTGCAAGCACTAATAAAAATTACCTACTCCTAAACCCGAGGCATAGAAGGAATCAAGAACTTAGTGCAATGCAACTCTACTTATGTCAAAGACATAAGAGACTGAAGGAGAAATCCACTAGGGATCGAGTATGTGAACCTTTCACTAGGGGAAAAGGTTCAAGTTATCCACTGGGGATTAAAATTTGGAATCCAATAGGGATAAAAGTGTGAACCTTCCACTAGGGGAGTAGATTCGGGTTGGATTGAATTGACTCCATTGGGGAAATTGGAAAGATTTGCATCTCACTAGGGAGAAGCTGATTGATTTGATTGTTTAATTTGACTTCACTAGGGAGGTAGGTTGATTTTATTTCAGATTTTAAATTTTAAATTTTAAGATGGACCTTGTCGGTTTGCGATGGACCGTACTGAGTAGGGTTCATGTTGGCCTTGGCCTACTTCATATTTACAAATCCAAAGGGGTAGTTTACCAGCCACATAATAAGACTATCCAACCAAAGGGGTTTCCTTTCGGTGTGCAGTGGCTGTACTAGGAAGAAAGCATAGCAGACTTACATCCTCCAAAGTAGAGATCAGTCATTGGGGTGATCTATTGGTGACACAAAGAATCAAACCTAACCTTAGGCTGACTACTGAGTGAATAGTGCTAGGGGACTTAAATCAACTCAAAGATAGTCACGTTGGTTTGCCATGAACCACACTGAGTAGGGGCCATATCAGCCTTGACACTAGATTTATCGATCCAAATGGGTAATTTCCCGACCAAATCGAAAGAACCTATCTAACCAAAGGGGTGCCTTTCAGTTTATAGTGGCCAATTCAGGGAAGAAGGATGGGGACTCACATCTTACTGAACAAAAGACCACTGGGGTGACACATTAGCAAGGTAACATGTCAACTCGACCTAGGGCTGCCCGTCGATTAATGATAGTCATGGTAGGAAGAATACATAGTAGACTTACATGTTCTAGAGTGAAATGACCACCGGGGCAACCTATTTATGGAAAAATAGATTGAACCCAACCTAAGGGCGACTACTGAGAGAGTTGACCCAGGGACTTATCTCAACTCAAGTGTAGCCAGACAATTTCTATAGGGAGTTTCGCTGACACTGTCCTAAAGATAGGATGTCTGCTTGGGAAAGGGACCGCTGGGGGCTTGAATTCCTAATCCACAAGTGAAAAAATTTGTTTATTTGTTTGTTAATCATGGACCCTGTTGGTTTATGAGGGATCACACTAAGAAGGAGCTTATATCAATCTAGGCCTATCTCAGATTTACTGGTCCAAGGGAGAATCTGTGCATCCGCTGAACAAATTCTCCAACCACAGGGATGGCTAATAGAAAAGGGGGATTTCCCAATCCAAGAGTTGCCTGTGTAGTGTTTAAATGGGGTCGCAAAAGACATAATCCAAGTAGAGTGCCTACAGGGGAGGGGCCACTAAGGGCTTTATCTTGATCCCTGAAGAAGATAATGTCTATAGGTATTCGGTGGCCAACTCAAGGAAAAGTGCGGGACTCATATCTGCCAAGAGTGGTGTATCCACCAGGTTAGTCGCTATCAGCATAGCGAACATCAACCAACCTAAGGTGCCCATCGATTTATGATAATTAGCCTAAGAAGAAATCATTGGGGACTCACATCCTCTTACAGTGAAACTAATTGTCAGGATAGTCTATCTTGGCTCGACAGGTGCTAGCCGACCTAGGACGACTACTGAGTGAAAGCCACTATGGGACTTATATCAACTTAAAAATAGTCAAGAGGAAAGGAGCCACTAGGGGCTTACCTTAATCCTCAACTTGACCCAATCAGTTCACGATGGCTAGTTTTAGAAGAAAGTGTATATATTACATCCTCTCAAACACAGCTAATCATGACGGTAGCTTACCGACCATGCAATAAGGCCAACCATGCCAACAAGGCACTCATTAATTTACAATGGACAATTTAGGGAAGAAAGCATGGAGACTCACATCTTTCTGAATAAAAGACCATTGGGATGACATATTAGCTAGGCAACATGTCAGTCTGACCTAGAGCAGCTAATGAGTGAGTGCCACAGGGGGCTTACTCCCACGTCAAAATAGCCCAAGACAAAAGATATGTGTTTGTGTTTATGTTAAAGGAGGATAGGTTGTCACCTAGGTTCTCTTACACCTATCCTAAAACACACTTAAGAGTTGATGAAATGATGCGACGAATGACAATTGTGATCCCACCAAGAAAGGATGCCGCTTGGGTTCTCTTACATCTAACTTAGCCATACTAGTCAAACTAGGATGGCTCTTTGGTTCTCTTACACCTACTCTAGTAGCACTGGGGATCATGTTTAATTTGTGTTCATGTTGAAAAAGAAAGATAGGATGCCTCTTGGGTTCTCTTACACCTACCCTAAACACATCATGATAGATTTGCAAACAAGCAAATAATGCTTCAAATTAAGAGAATATTTTGATGAATTGGAATAGAATCTTTGAAGATAATTATTTTCAAACATGATTTTATGGATAGTATTTCTTAAAATAGTGCCCATTGATTGGAAGCATCAGGTGTTCTCCTTTATAATTAATAAGTTGGTAAGATCCTCCTTGGTAGACCTTCTCTATGACAAAAGGGCCTTCCCAAGTGGGTTCAAACTTGCCTCCCATCTTTTGACGGGCAACAATCGATCTTCTTAGAACTAAAATAAGCTCTTCTATTTGAAAAGTTCTAGGGCAAACCAGCTTGTTGTGAGCTTGAATCATCTTTGCTTTGCAACTCGAGGTTCTAGCATGCTTATAGGCATCTCTCCTCCAAACCTTCTAGCTCTTCTAACCGCAACCTGGTTTTATGCTCTGTAGTTATTTTACTTCCCATTGCTATCCTTAGTGATGGGATGCTTCTAAGTAGGTGACTTGATACTAAGAAGAACGGAGTAGATTGGGTTGGAGTCCTGTATGTGGTGTGGTATGCCCACAAGGCTTCAACTAGCTGCTCATGCCATTGTCACTTGTTATCGTCGAGTGTCTTTTTTAGTATTTGGATGAGAGTTTTGTTGAATGCTTCTATTAGGCCATTCATCCTAGGATAGTAGATGGTGGAGTATCTCCAATCTATACCATGTCTTCTAGCAAAGCTGTTGATCTTGGTGCTTTTGAATGTAGTACCATTATCTGATATAATTTGTTGAGGTGCCCCAAAACTATATATGATATGATTCCAGAAAAATTAGAGCACCTGCTGAGCTGTGACCTCTCTGAGTGGGATTGCCTCCACCCACTTGGAAAAGTAATCGGTGGCAGTTAGGATGAATTGATGACCCTTAGAAGAAGGAGGATCAATCAGACCCACTATGTCATGCCAACATTTGAATGATCATAAGGCCAATGTAGGGTGTAGAATTTTGGGTGGTTAGTGCAAGACTACACAGTGTACTTGACATTAGTGGCATCTCCCAGCTACATCCATGTAGTCTATAATCATTGAAGACTAGTAGTATCCTAGTCTCTTGATCTTTGTCTTCATCTTCAAACCGGATTGATACACTCCACATAGACCTGTATGTACTTCGGTCATGATCTTACAAGTTTTGTGTTTGTCTAAATAGCGTAACCACATTTGATCGAATGACCGTCTATACAAGGTGCCATCCATGAGAGCATATGAGAGAGCTCTCTACTTCATCTGATGGGCTTGTGATTTCTCTTGAGGTAGTTTGCCTCTAGTCAAGTAATCTATGAATGATTGCCTCCAATCCAACTCCTCGTCATTCTTAGCAATGACAATCTCCCCTTTAAGAGAGAGTATCTCGATGAATTCAACATCAATAAGAGATAAGACTTGTCTATTTGGACCCTTATGGGAATGGACTCAATCTTCGTACATGCCAACTCCTTGTCGAGTTTGGCCAAAGCATCTACTATTGTGTTCTCTCCTCAAAGAATCTTGTAGATGGTGACCTCAAGGAATTGGGCCAAAAACTTCTTGGCGTACATGGTAGTGACGAAGCTTAGGTTTTAGAACCTTATAGGATCCAACAATCTGGTTGATGACTAGCTGAGAATCCCCATATATGTTGATGCTTTTGACAAACACTGTAATAACTAACTCCAGATAGGCAATTAAAGCCTCATACTCAGCTTTTTTGTTGGTGCATGGATTAGAGAGATAGTATGAGAATCTTATCACATTACAGTTTGAAGTTAAAAGGATGATTCTTACCCCTGCCTTTCTTGGACGAGTAGATCGTGATTTTCTTCTTTTCGAAAGGAAGTTGCACCATCAAAATACATCTCCCACCAGTGAATGCTCGTGTCCCCCTAAGTTCATGATTTATTCATCAGGGAGGTCCTCACTAAGCGGGGAATTAGCAGAAGTGGGTGTGCTGCTAAGAAATCTACTAGTGCTTGTCCTTCCATCACATAGAGGGGTGTGAATGTGATGTCAAAATGCTAGAGAATCATGATCCAATGTGCCAGCTGTCCGGATAATGTTGGCAGTGGCATGACCTTATAACAATAGATTTTGATCGAGACTTGAAAAATAGTATTCCTCTCATCTTCGGGGCCATCTTAATTTGGTTGTAGCCAGATGACCCATCCATGAAGGAGAATATTGCATGAGATGAGGCAATGTCCACTATTAACTCTGGTATAGGAAGTAAAAATTCATCCTTAGGACATGCCTTATTTAAGTCCCTGAAATTGACGCATATGCGAATTTGGCTATTCTTCTTCTTAACTGGAATGGCACTGGCTAACCAGTCAGGGTATTTTTCTTCCCTGATAAAGCCAGTGTCGATTAATTTCTTGACTTCAGAAATGACATATTTTTCAATTTCTAATTGAATTCATCTAGGAGCTTGCTTGATATGGCTAGCATTAGGGTCTATTACTAGTTTATGAACTATTATATTAGAAGATAATATGGGCATCTCTTCATAGCTCCATGAAAAGCAGTCTTTAAACTCAGTCAATAGCCTAACAAAGTCATTGGTTTCTTCTTTATTCAAAAGATAACTGATGTATGTGGGGCATGGATCTTCTTCTATCCTGAGGTTGATTTCTTTGAGCTTGTCTATGGTTGAATTAATTTCTTCTTCAAATTATGGATGTGCATCTTTCATTTGAAGATCATCAGGAATATCTGAAGTTTCTAAACATACCTCATCATAAGAGTTAGTGTAGTTTGAGAAGATCCTATCAGACTTCAGATGATTGGTGACAACTAAGCAGTAATTATCATCGTTGTCTGGACCCACTACATCGAATCTTAGTCCTGGTCTTGATTGTGCGCTTTGTTGTCCCATGAAATACTATGACACTGCACGGACCATGTGTAAGGAATCAAACCTTTCTTTGCAAGATTATGAACACAAGGAGAGTATCAATCAAAATGTAATTCCATTAAATATTTACAAGAATCATCCTCAAGTTCTATATATGTTTCTTAACTTAAGGATGATGATCCCAATAGAATCTCTTTGGCTTGACATCTATGGAAGATCTAGGGGCTTCCTTAACTGCCAAACCCTCAACATTTTAAGAAGAAAGTGGGGTTAAAGCTAAAGTTCCTAATTGCTGCCTAATGGTTTTACATAATCTTGATTCGAATACATTTATTCTTTGCTTGGAGGCCTGGTCTTTGTCACTGTCTAGCTCAAGTGTCACCTCCAATGGACCCACTGAGAGGGGTTGGCTGGTATGTTAATCACATGAGACTCATCCTTTGAGCTAGATTCTAAGTCTATGTGAATAGCAGGAGTACTCCTATGATTTGGAATGTAGCCCCTGTTGGTTGGCCGCCAACCAGGGGGTCTTCCACCTCTAGAACTACCTCTGTATCTACCTCTGCCTCTACTTGGTGGTGGTTGAGTCATCCTACCCATATGTCTGTATGCTGGAATGAATAGTGGGTGGAATATAACATGCGGTTCTACCTCTTCCCTGGTGTCCCTTTCCCACTCCCTTGTACTTTCTTTTTCTTTTTCTTTTTCTTCTTCTTCTTTTTCATTTGTATTTAAATTTTGGCCAAGTTCATGAGAATAGATGTTTTGATTTTGAGGAAGATAGTAGGTCGCGCCCTCATATATCTCGACCTCTTTAATTGAGAATAGCTTTTCATCTCCTTTGACACAGCATTTGATTCCATCTTTTTAAAACTTGATGCATTGATTAAGAGATAATGGAACCATCTTATTCTGGTGTATCCAAGGTCTACTAAGCAAAGCAGTGAATGATGTATTCAAATAATTATATAGAACTTGGCTTTAGTCTTCTAGTCACCTATTTCCAAAGGTAACACTATGGAGGCTAAAGCCCTCTTGCCATGTTCATTGAATCCTCTCAACATCCGATCTTCTCAAAGTTCAAAGATGTCAATCCTCAAATAAGCAAGGGTTTTCAGGCTCATAATGTTTGCTGATGCACTTGGATTAACTAATACCTTAGAAAGTATGAATCTGCCCATTTCCATTATGATGTAGAGGGGACAGTTGTGCTCCATATCCCTTAGAAGAAGGTCTTCATCGGTGAATGTGACTACCTAGGATTCTTTTAAATAATGCACCTCCTCTCTAATAGAGGTCAATTGAGCTAAGCATATTTCTGGATCAAGAAGAGCTTTGATCAATGACTCCTTCATCTCTTTGAATAAGACAAGGACATCATATATGCTTAGTTTAGTTGGCAACTTTCTTATGTGAGTGAGGACATTGTAGTCAACTCTAGGCTGATCCATCACAAGCTTATCCATAGGTGGACCATCCTGTGGAGGAGCTTCTTGATCATTAGAACCAATAACTTATTTACCCTTATCTTGAGGTGCTGCCCTAGGAGGTAGAACCTTGCCACTACAGAGGTTAACTTTGATGATCTCTTGTGACAGGTTAATGGAAGATTCTACCTACTCATCGGACATACCTACAGTTTCTCCTATATGACCCTCAAAATTAGATGATTCCAAGTCTATCTCAAGAGGTGAACCCATATTATTTAGAAAAGGAAAGTCCATCTCTGATTCAGAAAGAGGATGATCGAAGTTGTTATTGTTATTAAAACTTGAAGAGTTTTCTAGAGGAGTAGAATCAGATAACCCATCAGAAGTGGCACAGATGTAATTAAAACTAGCTTTATTTTTTTATTTCTTAGATTTAAAAGGAGGTACATAATAGAAATCTAGTAAAGTAAGTGGGGTGAGGGATTTGATGCCCTCATCCACTGATACAAGATGCCTACTAGAAGAAGAACTAGCTGAAGTAGGAATGCAAGCTGAAGTAGTAGCTGCAATGGTGAAATGGAGGCTGGACTCGGTCGGTGGTTGCACTATTTGGCTATCTTAAGCAAGTATGGGTTTATACTGCCGCTATCGAGCTCCTACTTTCTCCAAGTTATCTTTGGCAACTTGTGAATCTTCCTTGATGTTGGAGGTTCAAGCTCCCTCAGGCACCTGTAAGGAAAGTTTCTTTATTTTAGAAATGATCTTTTTAGAGGTTCAAGATAAAGAGATATCCCAACCTTCTTTTATTTTGAGAGGATCACATGTATCCCCAAGGATTACCCTAACATAACTAGATGGTTATTTTACTAGATATTCCTTAGGGATAACTATAGAGCTCGACTTATAGCTATGCTCAAGCCAGTCCTTAAATATAAAGCAATCCTCTAAAATATGGCCTAGCATGCGGTGTTAGGGGCAAAAGTTAGGATCATTACTCCTACCCACTTCCTCCGGCTTCCTAGGCTTGAGTAGTTAAAAATCAGGTTTCTTTAAGAGGTTCTTAAAGATTTTCCTGACTACCTCCCTCTTAAATGAGTATGGTTTGTTTAATTTATCAAAAAGAGTAGGTGGGTGATAGCTACCTAGGGGTGGGTATGTATACCACTGCTAAGAGTATGGCTGAGGAGGAGGTGGCGAAGGTCATGGAGTCTGCGGCAACAGCCGATAAGATGGCCTAGGCGGTGGTAAAGGAGGTGGAAGTAAAGGCCGTAGAGCTCTAGGTCTCTCACACTAATCTCTGGCTGATTGTTTCCCCTTATCCAATGCTACTACTGCCCCTAGCTTATTTTTGTAGGCTTTTTGCAGATTTGGCTTTCATGATTGATCTTGAAAAGGCAACTGTTTGGCCTCCCATTATAGACTAGCCTTATTGATTAATTTCAAAAATATCTCAATGGTAAAATCTTTAAGCATGAAGGCGACCGGGCCATGAATATTCTTTAATAGAATTTCAATAGCATATTGTTCAGATAGCTGTGGTTCCCACTGGCCCTGAAGTGTGCAATATATTGGCGAGGGTTCCCACTACCATCAAAACTTTTGAAAGAAAGAGGCATAAAATCTTTAGGATATGAGATAACATCAAATTCCTCTGGGTAGGGTCTACTCTTTAATTGATGCACCACCTCGGCCTTGCGCTTCCTTCACTTGTTGTTCCACCATGAGTTTGATATCTTTTCTTGTATGGAGGTACTATCCACTACCTTCCCTATAAGCTGCTCTCTGAGATGAACTCTTGCATTGATCTAGGACATGTAATAGCTTAGGCTTACCAGTCTCTGCAATGGTAAGCTGCATTATTGGAGCTTGATTCTAAAGTGCTAGAACTGTCGCTAACAAATCTTCAACTCTCTTCCCCATTCTATCAATCTGCTCATCTTTCTGCTTGAGTTGTTGAAGGAGCGTGTTGGTAAAATAAGTTGTATCATCCTATTTGGCTGCAATACCTTTTGAACTATGATGATCCTAAAGGAGGGAACCTTTAGTATTGATCATGTGTACTGCTGCCGAGTCTTCCAACAAATCATCCTCTTCATGGTCGAAGCTAGCCTTCTCCTCTTCGAGGTCTGACCAATCATACCTTAGGATTTCTTTCTTTTTAGTAAAATACTGTGCCAAGATATCATCCAAGGAGCGGTCTAACTGTGCCATCACAAATACTCACGGATAATCAGTGGTGAGTTTATGCTCGTCAATGGAGACACACTTGACCTCCCTTGCTATTAGAGTGCTAACCCTGTGACGGCTATGCTCACTGGAGGACACATGCTCATGACTATCAACTACTATGGGTGGAGTGTTGCCCCTCGGGGGGTGGTGTCTACTGCCATGGGGATAATAGAACTATCCCCTTCCCCTTCTACCAAGGTTGCCACTCCTTCACCGCAACTGAAGTAGGAGGTCGAACAAAAGAACTCTCCCTTAGCTCAGTCGATGGAGTGGATGAAGTGAGATCCCTTGGGCATAGTCGAATTACCAGTGGGGCTTTCTTCTTCCTTGATGCTACTCTCATGGCTTTGGGTGGAACTGTAGAAGATGGAACTTGAACTGGCGATATCGAACGTAGAGTGGAGTGGTGTGGTGGAGACAACACCAACTGCCTCTGTACAAGGGATCTCCTCATATGATGGATGGTACCAGTCAACACAATACTATCAGTGTGACTAACGCGAGTAGCATGCATATCAGGGAAATCTATGAGGGCGGAGGCTGCTAACTGCCTGACATATCTTCGCCTTTCTCTGCTAGTGATGTGAACTAATACTCGAGCCTCTATGGCCTTCTCCCGATGGATCTGCTCACCTACACTATGAGGAATAACTGATCATAAATCAAACTGAGCATTGAACTCTGACCATCCATAAGCCCCACCAACTTGGTGTAAAACTATCCTAAGGCCAGCATATGACCTTCTCCTATCTCTGATAGGTGTCTCATAATGAACCGGAGGAAAAGGTGATGCTGCAATCCTCTTGACATCTTCCTCTCCTTTAGAACCGAAAGGGGATGAAACTTGTTCTGAGTAAGAAAAGGAGAAACCTCCCTGGGTGACCCCTCTTTTGTAATGTGAGATGTTATCTCTATCTCCTTGGCAATGCGCACGTGGTGCCGCTTGATCTTGTGGCTCCTATTGTGGCATTAGGTATGACTAGATGGAGCAGTATGGGCCTTAAAGGTAGGGGGAACTATTCCTAAAGCTAGGATAGCCTTCCACTTAGAGGAGGCCAATGAGTGGGTACTAGCTTGCACTAGGGCAGTGATGGGAACAATTGACTGTGTAGGCACTAGAATTATTGTTGTTATGGAAACCTCTACTGCCTTCCTCTTTAGAGGAAACTTCAAATCTAGAGCATCTTAATATGGATGATTGGCTTCTGCCCAACCATCACATCCCTACTAGTAGTGGTGAGGGTTGCCCCCTCATAAGTAATCCTAGCTCCCTCAAATCCTTAGCTAAAAAGTATTAAATGAGCAAAATCAATTTGGGGGAGTGTTGACCTCATTTTTAGGATGAGGTCTCAACCCCTCCATCTTAGACATAGGACTCCTCTTAGACTTTAAAAGATCCTTAGTCTTAAGACACATCTAGTGATTAGGTGAACACTCAACCTGGCCCTAGAGACTTAGAAGTGTTAGCCATAAGAATAGGTCATGCCTTAGGGGTGTTAGGAAAATTTTCCAACTTTGTAGCTTGAACCACATTCCTCACTTCCTTCCTTCAAATCAAACTCCAAATCAAATCAACATCAAACCAAAATTAATTCTAGCTTAATTGATTTTCTTCAAACTCAAATCAATGCCAAATGATTGAAACCCATGATTGAAACCCATGATTGAAATTTATGATTGAAGCCCATGATTGAAAATGCAAATAAAAAATCTTTCCCAAGTCCTTTAATCCTCTCTTAAGGACTTAGCCTAAATCAAGTTCAAATCAATTCAAATTCATGAATTTTTCTCACAACCCATTTATATTCTCATTTATATTCACATATATAAATGGAATATAAATTCAAATCAATCAAACTAAATCCAAAATTCAAATCCAAATAAAAAATAATCTTTCCTAAGTCCTTTAATTCCTTCTTAAGGACTTAGCCTAAATCAAATCCAAATCACTTCAAACTCTTGAAATTTTCTCATAACCCATTTATATTCTCATTTATATTCAAACATATAAATGAAATATAAATTCAAATAACCAAAACCAACTCCAAAAATCAAACTCAAATTCAATCAACATCCAACCTAAGCCTTTCAAGATAAAATCTTGAACTTAGCCAAATCAATTTCAAATCAAGCCAAACCCTTGATTTTTCTTCATGATTCAATCAATCATTTAATCATGAATCCAAATATAAATATAAACTTCAATCACCAAATCAAAACTCAATTCAAAAATCAAACCCAACTCAACTCATGTTCACCCCTTTGAACTTGAAATTGTCAAATGAATCAAAATCCATTTGACTTCAAACCACTTGCAAATGGATTTATATTTCAATCATAAGTTCATATGTGAGTTCAATCAAACTCAAATCAAGCTTGACCATTTGACCTACTTAGGCTCACTTGAGCCAAAGTGACCTAAAGTATCCTTATGAGCCAAATTTTAATCCTAACTAAATTAGATTGAACTAAGCCCACCTAAGTCTCTCATCATGATCAAAAATCATCATGAGATGATCAATCACTTAATTGGGTCAAATCAAGTCAAACCTAAAGGTTGACCAAGTCAACACTTAGCTAAAATGAAACTCAACATAGCCAAAATCTACTATAGGCCAAATTGATTGAAACCATTGATCAAAGTTCATTCATAATCAATGTTTGAACTTGGCCAAGTCAACATTTGAGCCTAACCTAGCCTAATTGGCCACTTGACCCAAGTTGACCCAACTTGACCTAAAAAGTCAAAATGTATCAAAACTTGATCTAAGCCAAATTGATTGAAACCAATGGGTCAAGTTCATTCCAAAATGATTATTGAACTTGACCAAAGCCTCAATTGGCCAACTAGACCTAACCTAGCCCAATTGACCTTGAACCCAACTTGACCTAAAGGGTCATATTAAGCCAAACTCAAGCATAAACCAAATTGATTGGAAATAGAGATACCAATCCATTTCATATGACCAACCAAACATGAACCCACCCATGACCTAACCCAAATAGGTCAAATGGGTCAAATTTGTCAACTTAACCCATTTGACCTAAATGAACTCAATTGAACCAAAACCAAATATAAACCAAATTGAATCAAACCAAAGCCACCAAAACATTTCAAATGGTCATATGAACTTGACCCAACCCCTGGTTTGACTCAATTTGACCAATTGGTCAACTTGATCCAAGTTGATCCATTTTGACTTAAATGGTCAACATGAGCCAAATCACACCAAACCAACTACAAATTCAATGAAACTTGCCCTAACCCATTTTTCAAACATACTAAATATGCCCAAATCAATCAAAATCAAATGTCCATTTTACCCCTAGGCCATAGGGTAACCCAAAATCAAAACCACTTAGAAATTAGTCAATTCCTTTTTATGGACACTTGACATCCTCTTAGTGGACCAAATGGTCATTAATGGACCTAGTGCACATGACCCAATGGGTTTGGGTTAGCCAAACCCAACCCAAACCCAAAACCAACCATATCCTTTAAAATCAGCCACATGGAATCCTCCCTCCACTTGATTTAAGCACATGGACAAAACCGAATTCAAGGACACCTCTAACAGCCTAACAAACCAATTACATAAGCTCAATTGGATCAAAATGGTAAGTGAAGGCATGACCATTCGATCCTTTAAGGGGGAGATATACTCCACCTAATTCAATTCAATCTTGAGTCTCTCATACTCGATTGAGCTAAGGGAAGCCAGAGGAGTCATTGCCAAGTGATCCCAAGCTTCCTAGAGTCCATTTGAATTTCCCATTTTTGGATTTCTCTAAATCGAAAATAGGGGAGTTCAAGTGGAAATCCAACTTTCTCCATACTTCAAACCAACCTAATTCCTCCTTTGAGCACCCTCAAAGGATCAAGTCGAGTTCACCCAAGCTCTTTGCCAAGCTCCAAAGGCAAGGGAGGATCTACTTTGATCTAGACTGAGCCCAAGTACAAGGGGAGTTGGCCTATAGGAGGATCTAGCCAATCTCAGAGTTTCCAAACTTCAACAAAGCTTTGTCTCCACTAGATGAAGCTTCTCCAGGGGAATCGAGTGCTGGTGATTACCTCCAACGAGGTTAGCCATTAAACTAAGCTTAAATTCAATGTGGTTTGGTCCTTTGTGAAGTGAAGTGTCATTCCATGGAATTCTAACTGTTAGATGTGATCCCCTTTCCCTCTATATGGTGTGGGTTGAGTTTCAATCCAATCTGAGCTCAATCAAGCTCGGATATTCTCCTAGAAGATGGATGGTGTCCATTCCTCACAAAGAAGAATAGGGAAGGATCATGGGCCATCCATCCACACATTTTGGATGGACGGTCGTGATTAAGACACATAGCATCAATGTTTTATCCCTTTAGATCCATGACTTTAACCTCAGCCATCTGATCTTTGATTGAACATATGAGGAGAAAACACATAGCACCACCACTAATGACGACACTACAATGTGACTACTTTAATATCGAATCATCCGCCACATGAAAAAAAGCATCGCGTGTCAGTGGCCGATGGGATTAAACATTTAATTAGGCTTTTAAATTATCTAATTAACCATGGAAACTTCCTAAATTTATATCTAAGCCTAGAAAAATAAAAAAAATATGAAATTAATTGCATTGGATTGATAATTGAATATAGAATATTCTAAAAATGATTTCAATAAATTTCGAATAATACTTTTCTCTGAATTTGGGTTTTATTAGGAATGTTATTTTATTAATTATCCCTAATTAATCCCAAACTTCTTGTGCATAATTAGTGGGATGACTTGTGCTTCCCTTAATTTTCTTGGGATTTATTGGTGGCTTAATTAGAAAAATTATTAGTTCATTCCTTAATCACTCTCTTAATATAATTAAGCTTAATTATTGGTATAATTAGTGGTTTAACCCTCTGATTGAGTCAATTAAGTTTTAATTAAGTGAATATGAGGTTTAGGGAATAATTTTGGGATACTTTCCTTAAGATATTCCACCCTTAATTAATTTCATAAAATTCTAAAACTCTCTAGAACTCAATTAATCTATCTTGGGTAGATGCTTAGATGTTCAAGAGCCTAAGTACATTAAGGAAATCAAAACTTAACTCACATGTGTGAGAGGTGTTATGAAATTACTTAAAATTAAACCCCTTAGTTTAATTAATCATTAATCATGAGACAAATGCATTAGACCCTTTTCTAACTAGGTGCATTACTGATTTAAATTCCTGGTGTGGTTTTATGTCATCTCATTGGCTCATATCTATTTGATTAACTATGCTAAGGTGGTGTAGGTAAGGGGTAATCAACACACTTAATTCATATCTTAACCTAACCAATGCATAAAATTGATCTAATCACCTAAAAATTAAACTAAAATAACAAACATATGTGGGAATGGGTTAGGAATATCAAACTCACCTCATGTTTTTCAAATTAAATCAAACTCAAAACAAAATCAAACCTTCTTTAAAAATAACTTGATTTGCTTTAAGCTTTCTTATTTGATAAGATTGCCTTTAGGAATTAATTAGGGTGAATGTGTTTACATGCTTTCATCACTTTATTTCTTTCCTAATATGCTCAATGTGTATGTCATATGAGTTTCATGCATTCATGCTTTTCAAAAATCAAATTTAAAATGAAATGCTTTCTTTATGTCAAATTGCATGTTTTGGCAAAAGTAAAATATGAATGGCTATTATCACTATTAAATTTAAAACTATTTTCAAAATCTATAAATCAAATATCCAAAACTGAAAGTGTACTACTTATAATTATTTATGAGCTTGCATGTGGATATAAATATGAAGATATGCATAATATAGCTTTCCTTCTCCTTTCATTTAGTGTGGTTTTGAATAGGATTTGACAAAGTGTATAGTTCATTTGAAAAGAACATAACACTTGCCTAATCCCCTTCCTATTCATTCCTATACTATTACTTAAGAAGGACATCTACATTTGCACATATAAATTGCATAAACAAAATAAATAAACAATTACAAACTTGTTGCATCTTTCTCTTTTCATTCATTTCTTTTGTACATGTGTTTGTATTTAAGGAAAGTGGTATATTAGTCTAGACAACCCCAGGGTTGTGAGGCTTTAAGTAGCCCTAAGTAATTCTTGTACCTTACACCCCTGGTGCTAACAATGGCATCGTACTCACTTATGCCTTTCATACAAACATGTGTGCATGTGAAAATGGATAAAAAAACCTCTTTTCTACTTAATGAAAATCATGCATCATAAGGTATTCAAATTCTCTTAAGTAATTCACTTAGAATTTATCATAAAGTGTGCTAAAAAATTTCCATTTGTATGTATAGATATGCTTAGGATTCATCCATATGCATGTTATACATGTTAGGAAAGCAATGAAGTGATGTGTATTTTGTGATATTAATTCACTTTTCTTAATCTTAAAATGCCTTTTTTTTAATAGGTTTGTTTAGAGTTAATCTAAACTTAGGATTAAATAAAACACATAATAAAACATTCACTAATTAAAATTAAATATGAATCCACTTTAGAAACTACTTCGGGTAGGAAGGAAAGAGAAGTTCTCTTCTCTTTTCCCACTCTTTACAACCTTTAATAATTAAGTAGGATTCATTCAAACCTAAACAAAACATCAAATAAAATCAACCTAAATCAACTAAACAACTTAAACAAAACCACCCATCTAAGTTGAACATCTTCACACTTAGAAAATCCAAACCTTAAAGCCATAACTAAGCATACTATACAAACCTTTTAAAGCACAAACATTAGGTTAAGTCACCACTTCTAGATTTAGGTTAGGGAAATGCATGGCTTAATGTTTACTTTTATTTTGTGATGCATTATTTCTAGTCTGGATGTTAGGGTGAATGTGCGTAGAATAAATAATAGGACAATTTAGTCTAATCATTATTTTTTGTAGTGGATTATGCTTAAGAGGTGCTATGATAAAAAAATATAAATACTTTTGCTGTGTAGGTGCTTATACCCCTAAGCATAATCCAATAGGCTAGGTGGACTTGATTACCTATGTGTGAGGTGCTAAGTCCAATATACATGCTTGGGATTTGTATGGTTTATTTAGCTAATCTCTATTTTTTCAGGTGATAGTTAGATTTACTTTTCCTTTTTATGTAATTTTTGTAATTAGGATTTTTGGAATGAATGTTATGGGGGATTAGGATGAGCATTGATCATAAGATTACATCTTATGCACCATGTGAAGCCTTTGGAGCAACCACCTTACAAATTTCTAAAAGAATGAACCAAAATATGAAAGAAGAAAGAAGAAAAAAGAAAGAAGAAAGAAGAAAGAAAAAAGAAGAATGAAGACCCCCATAACATGAATTTCCTTACTTGATTGTAAAGTAATTCAATTGTAATCCAGGTTGTATAAGGGTAGAGCTCAGCTACCCAATTTATTTTCGAGTTTGTGCGGTGGTGCCGACCACAATTGGTCTTTTATTCTTTTGCGTTAGCTTTATAAAATGTTTGATGTTTTGTTTAGCGCATTAAGATGATATGTTTTCCTAGTTTCTTCCTTGCTTGATGTATGGCCTAGAGATGATTATTCTCTTAGGGAAAAATAAATCTTCTACCAAATTAATCAACTCAAAATTTAAATAAATACCTCATAACCTCACCTAAAGCTTGTCTAAAAATAAAGATTAAAGAATTAACAACCCCTTAGCTAGATGAGTATTTTTTTTATAACATCATGCATAAAAGCATATTGTTACACTCTTGATTGGAGGGCTTCCACCTTTCTTAGAGAAACTTGGCTTGACCTTTGAGAGCCATGGTGGAAACACACCTCCTCTCTTCTCACTGATTTTGGCCAATAATCTTACTTCTCATGCATTAGGCATATGAATCTATAAGCTCGAGTCAAATGATTGTCCAAAAATAGAAATAACATGTAATATGTTTTGCATTAGATCTAGGTCATTTTTCATGCCCTTACATGATCTAGTATCTTAGGAAGTGAGTTTAACGACTTAGTCTCTTTCTAAATAAATAATAGCCTAGCTATCTTGCATAAAGCATATGACTTGCCTACATGAATTTAAAATCCTAGGAGGAGTTAGTTGGTGGCCAGCCCCAGGCTGTTATAAGTCCAAGCAATCAGGTGGTTTGTCCTCTCTTATGGAGGCAAACAAAATACTCATTTTGCCTTAGATTTAAGTTGTGCTTTTGGTCCTCGCCAAAGCTCCCTAGATTTATGTTTTGATATTGCTTCTCCCTTTTGTGGGCCTTAAGCATAAATCCTCACCTCTTAGACATTTCCATGACCTTGTATTGTGAAATTGTAAGCCCTAACCTTCTAATAAAAATTCAACTCAAATAAACTATTCAATTTCAAAAACATAAAGCCCAACCATAGGATAGTTTGAGATGCTCACTAGGTTTCCTAGCATCATGAGCATCTCCCACATATCTTCTTTTGGCTTCAATAATAACTCTCTCTCTTTGATCAATCCCATTTAATCTTTCAAAATAAATTAATCGATTGATAGTCCTACCTATTAAAATCTTTGGAGACAACAATCATTTACCTTAATCGAGAGTATTCCTAAGGAATCCTCTTCCTTAGGATGTAATTAACAATGGGGGCTTGCCCCTGTAGGGAATGTAATGAACCCGATTTAAAATAAATCCTACTTTACTTTTCCATATAAAGTAGGGGAAGAATATTTGGTACACATGTAGGCCCATTGTCCATAGGAGTCCTTGTTGAGGTGATTAGGTCCGTTGTAGAGTGGTGACTTCTATCTTTTGAGATAGTACACCTCTCCTCAATGTCGTACTCGATCACCCTTAATAAGAACTTCTGCCGATCTATGTAGTGTCACAAATGCATAAAAAGAGAAGTATATTCTATCTTCTTTTTATCCTGCATAGAGTGAAGATGGAAGTATACATTCTCTTTAGAAATCCTTATAAAATTTTACCATAGGAAGGCTTTCCCAGTCCAAGGCCAAATCCATCCTGAAGGGGAAAGTGAACACATACTTCTGTGAATCCATCTATACTGTGCTGCACTGAGAAAAGCTAACTAGACTGAGTTGAAACTGAACTAGAACTCTGAAATTGTTGAAAATAAACTCAAATCAGATTTTCTGCCTTGGTATTCTGCTGACTTTTTGAATTTAATTTAGAGTTTGAACCCACACTAGACAATTTGAATATGTTAAGTGGGGCTCATTGAATTTAGGAGAGAATTGAATAACCTCAAGGAGAAATTTTGAGTTCATTTGAGTTTAGAATCCACATTCAACAAATTTGTGTATGTTGAATGGATTTAAACATTTTGAAGAAACTTTTGATGCTTCCATTGGTTCATATTTGAATTTTATTTTATGTTTGGGGACTCTTTATTTAACAAATGTGAGTATGTTAAATAAAGGTTCAATTGATTTTATTTTAGATTTGATTTTGAGATTACTCATTTAGCAAATTTGGGTATGCTAAATGGAATATTTGAAAACAATTTTCTTTTTGCTTGTTCGCCCATGATGCATATCATGTGTGAATTTAGAAATGGAATCTTTACTTAAAAATTTTGTGTATGCTAAATAAAGCCCAAAAATATTTAATTTTTGCTTAGATTTTGAAATAAGATCTTTATTTAACAAATTTATGTATGCTAAATAAAGCCAAAATGTGTTTGATTTTTTATTTTGGTTTTGAAAAATGGGATCTTTACTTAACAAATTTGTGTATGCTAAATAAAGCTCAAATGTATTTTATTTTTGTTTTGATTTGTGTTATTTTTGAATTGGGGAATTTCTGTTTAGCAAATATGATGTGTTAAATAGAATCCAATTTATTTTAAATTTTCTTTCTGAAAAATGAAACTCTCATTTGACAAATTTGAGTATGTCAAATGGAATTCTAATATATTTTGATTTTCATGATTTTTGCAAAGGAGATTTCTATTTATCAAATTTGGGTATGTAAAATGAAAGTCAATCATATTTTATTTTTCAAAGATAAAATTTTTGTGTGTGATTATTACTTTTTGAAAAGAAGGAAATTCCAACTTAACACATGTGGAATGTGTTGAGTGGAGTTTCAAATGTTGTGATTTTATTTGAAAATGAAACCTCCATTCAACAAATTTGAATATATTGAATGAAGGTGCTTATTTTCAAATTTATTCTTTTTGAAAAAAAAAGAAAGAAACTCTAACTCTAATATATATGGAATATATTAGGAGGAGTTTCAGTTTTATGATATAATTTTATTTGGAAAAGAGATCTTAATTCAATAAATTTGGGTATATTGAATGAGGATTCTCATTTTCAAATATGTGCTTTTTGAAAGATGATTTTGATTTTGGTTTTGAAAAGAACCTACATGTAACAATCCTCAGGATTGTTAGATGGGGTTGAGTTATATATTTTATGAGAATTTTTGTGCAAGTATTTTATTATGTGAACTTTGGGAAAGTTCTTTCGAAAAGTGATTTTTTTATAAAGGATTTATTTTTCTCATTTGTGGAATGAACCTTACTTTACCATAGAGATGGTAAGGAGGTTCAAAAAGGTTTTTAGTCATCTCTTTTAGTTAAATTTTATTTTCACTTAGTGGGGGACCCAATAGGGGTTTTAAGACCTACATGGAGTGAGGTCCTAAAACTTAAAGGATGTTGGCTAGCTTAGCTTAAGAATGAAATGAGCTAAGTGCCAACAAAAAGAAGGATAGTCTTGGACTCATATGAAATACAAATCCACTATCGATACTTGGAGACAATGATCATTTATAGAAGATGGAGAGAGGAACCTTCCTCAACAAAGTTGCAAAAAAATTTGTGGTGTTTAATTTTGCTGGTGTTGGGTGTTAGGTGTGTGTTTATGTGTGGGGACACCACGCAGATCCGTAGATGTACTCATTTGGATGATCAGGTATGACATTAAGAAATAGTATACTATCTCGAGAGATAGAAGTCACCACCTTATAATGGACCTAATCACCCAATGAGGACTCCTAAGACTCGATGGGTCTTCGAATATACCAGAGATCTTTCCTTATATGGAAAAAGTAAAGTAGGGTATATTTTAAGCCGGGTTCGTTAAGTTTCCTATGGAGGCAAGCCCCCATAGTTAATTACATCCTAAGAAATGAGATTCCTTAAGAATACTCTCGGTTAAGGTAAATGATAGTTGTCGCCAAAGATTTCAAAGATTAGACTATCAATCAATTAGTTTTTTTAAAAAAATCAAGTAGGATTGATCAAAAGGAGAGAGTTATTATTGAAACTAAAGGGAGATGAGTAGGGGATGCTCATATTAGTAGGAAACCTAGAGAGCATCTCAAACTATCCTATGGTTGGGCTTTATATTTTTTAAATTATAAAGAATTATATGTTTGAGTTAAATTTTTAATAGAAATCTAGGGCTTACAATTTCACAATACAAGATTATAAAAATGCCTAAGAGGTGAGGATTTATGCTTGTAACCCCAAAGGAAAACAACAACCTCAGATCTTAAATCTAGGGAGCTTCTGTATAAGCCAAAGCACGACCTAAATCTAAGGCAAAAATGAGTATATGATTTACCTCCACAAGAGAGGATAAATCCACCCGACTGTTGGACTTACAACCGCTTGGGGCGGAAACCAACTAACTCCTCCTATGATTTTAAATACATGTAGGCAAGTCAGATGATTTGTAAGATGGTTAGCCTGTTATTTACTTAGAAGAGAAACTAAGTCCTTAAACTCACACCCTAAGAGACTAGCTCATGAAGGGCATGAATAATGACCTAAATCTAATGCAAATTTTATCAAGTTTTATTTTGATTTTTGGACATTTTTATTTGACACAAGCTATGGGATTTTATATGCCTAATGCATGAGAAAACCAGTTATGGGCCAAAATCAGAAAGAAGGAATTATATTTCCACCATGGCTCTTAAAGGTCAAGCCATTTTCTCTAGTAAAGGTGGAAGCCCTCCATTGGCAAGAGTGAGACAATATGATCTATGCATGATATGAGACATACAACATCTAGCTAAGGGTTGCTAAATCTTTTATTATCTTGATTTATGTCCTAGGCTTTAGGTGAGGTCATGAATTATTTTGTTTAATTTTGAATTGATCAATTGGATAGAAAATTTATTTTTCTCTAAGAGCCTAATCACATCCAAGCCATTCAACAATCATCAAACAATTAAGAAAATAAAAATCATGCCATCCTAATTGTGCAATCATAAACATAACATCAATCAATTTATAAAATTAGCATAAAAGAATAAGAGGCCTATTTAGTCGGGTTTCACCGCATACCCAAGGAAAATGGGTAGCTGAGCTCTATCCTTATACAACATGGTTTAAAAATGAATAATTACAATTATGAAATGAATTCATGTTATAGGGGTGTTCATTCTTCATTCTTCATTTCTTCATTTTTATTTCTTCATTTTGATTTGCTTCTTTTCTTTCTTCCTTTTGGTTTGACATGGGATGTAGTTTGCTCCAAGGCCTCACATGGTATATAAGACATGGTCTTATAACCAATGTTCACCTTAATCCCCATAACACTTATCCTAATCCTAATGTAAAAATTACATTAAAAGGAGGAAAGTAAATCTAGCTACACCTGTAAAATAAATGTTATCTAAACATACCATACAACCCAAGCAGTTATAGAAATAATTTGGACTTAGTACCCCATAGATAGGTAACCAAGCCCACATATCCTAATTTGGACTATGCTTAGGCTAAGCAATCTACACAATAAAAGCATTTATATTCTTTTTTATTTTTAATACAACGACCCCTTAAGCACAATCTCTTATAGAAGACATGATTAGGCTAAGATCATCCCATCATCCAGTCTACGCACATACAACATTCAGTCTTAAACATTACACCACAAATCAAAATCATGCATCAAATCGAGCACTGCCCTAACATAGAGCTAGAAGTGGTGACTTAGCCTAATGTGTGTGTGTCATTTAAGGCTTGTGTGTCATGTCTTAGCTAGGCTTAAGGTTGAAAATTTTCAAGTGTGAAAGATTCAATTTAGATGGTGATTTTATTTTAAGTGATTTAGTTGACTTGTCAATTTTAGTTAGTGATTTGATTTGGTTTGAATAAACCTACACTTAGTGACTAAATGTTATGAAGAGAAGAGAGCTCTCTTTCATCCCTACCTTAAAGCATTTCTAAGATAGATTCATTAATTAAATTCTCTTTAACGAATAATTTATTATGTGTTTTAATTAACTCTAAGTTTAGATTTGCTATAAATAGCCTTATTCAATATGAAATGCATCTTAGGATTAGTTAGGGTGGATTACTATGACATAACACAAACCCATTCATTTCTTTCCACCATGTATACCATGCATATGAATAATCCTAAGCATACCTGTACATGTAATGCAAATCTTGGCACACTTTGATGATGAATGCGATGTGATTTAAAAATTTAAATAATCCATTTGTTAATTGGATCATTAATGCATGTCTTTATTATGTAGAAAAGAGGAAGTTTTCATCCATTAGCTAAATGCACATCCACATGTATAAAAGTTATAAGTGAGTACGATGCAAATGTTTTCTAGATTAGGGGCGTAAGGTACAAGATTTACTTAAAGATACTTAAAGTCTCGCAGCCCCGGGATGTTCAGAATGATATACTACTTTTCTTAGATACATGCAGATGTACAAAAAGAACCAAATGGATAAGGAATCATGCAAGAGATTATGTTTGATTTAGTTGTATTATTTACATGTGTAATATGAAGATCCTTCCTAAGTCTTAATATATAGATACATAGGAATATGTTTATGCAAGTGTTGTGTTCTTTTCAAATGAACTATACACTTGTAAATCCTATGTAAATCCATGTTAAGAGAAGAAAAGCATGAAAAAAGAGAACATCATAATATACATATTATGCTATCATCACACGCAAGCTTATAAATATTTATAACTAACATCACTTCATTTATAATCTTTGATTTATAGGCTTTAAAAGATAATTTTTGGTTTAATAGTGATAATAGCCACTCATATTCTTAATTTTAGCTAACACATGCAATTTGACAAAAAGGAAACATTTTATTTAAATAAATGGATGTAAGCACATGACTTCATTCACCCTAATTAATTTGTAAGATAATTATATAAAATAAGATCATTTAAAATAGATTAAAATTCTTTAAGGAGAATTTTATTTTTGAATTTGATTTAATTTAGGAAATATGAGAAAGGTTTGCTAGTCCTAACCCATTCCCCCCATATGTGAATTGGTTTGGTTTAGTTTAGAACAATTTGATTTTATGTTTTGTTTAGGTTAAGGTATGAATTAAATGGATTAATTATCCCTTACATATATCACCTTAAGTTAATTAACTAATAATAATAAGCTAATATGATATGCAACCACATGAAAAGTAAATTTACAATGCTCCTAAGAAATGAAAGGGGGCCTAATGCAATTGGCTTATGATTAATAGTTAATTAAAATTAAGGGATCTCACTTAGTTACTCTTATGATTTTCTCACACATGTGAGCCAATCATAATTTCATTATCTATAACCTTGGGTTATTGAACACCCAAAGAGATACCTAAGACCAATTAAAGGTTGTTTAGGTTGGGTGAATTGATTTTTAATTTTGATTTCATTAGGCCATTAATGAATTGATTAAATGCTTTATTTATGCTTTGATTTAAATGATAAGATTAACTTAGGGGAAAGGATCAAGGGTAAGGCCTCAATCCTAATCCCTAAATCATTCAATCATTCCACTAAGTTTTGATTCCCTCATTTGAAGATCTAATCACTTGATTAACCAACTAATCATTCCATTAACCCATTCATTAATTTAATTTTCAAAGGTAAAGGATACGTAGGAAATAAATTAGGAAAAATATCCCTAATCATATTCCCTAAGTGATCTTACTATTTAGCAGGGATAATTATGTTCATGTGATTAATCAAGCTACTATTCATCCCTTAATTATAATTAATTTGATTAAGAGAGTGATTAGGCCTTACTCAAATGATTTCTCTAATTAAGCAATCAATAAAATCCTAAAAAAATAGGGGAGGTAGAGGTCATCCCCTTAAACATCCATAGAAAATTTGGGATTGATTGAGTGCTCAATTAAGGTATAATTAAGCTAATTAAATTTTTGATAAAACCCTAATTAAGCCAAGGTCACTGTTCAAAATCAATTAAATTTTTTTTAGATTCTCCTTTGAAATATCTTCAAAATGAGATTGAGTTTGCATTTTGGATTTCTTTTTATAATTAGTTATTATTTTAGGAAGTTTCACCATTAAAATCAGATTAATTAAGCCCAATTAAACTCCTAATTTCGTCGGGCCACATGGTGGGCGCTGACGTGATGCACTTTTCACATGGCACGATGGAATTGGTTATTTAAGTTGTCACATTTGTTAGTCGGTAGCGGGCTTTTCTCAAACCATCCGATCTAAGATTGGATGATCAAGATTCACATGGTTTAGAATCATAGTGGATCTAGTGTGATTTGATCAGGATCATCCTATCTGATCATGCGGAACGTACGGTCCATGATTTGTCTCTTCCCGAGCGAAAAAAGATGGATGCCGTCTGTCGATCGTCGCTTGATCCAAGTTCACCCGAGCTCGAATGGAGCTCAAATCCGGCGCTTTCAATGATGGAGGTAGCTTCGTCTAGTAAAGACGAAGCCCTGCTAAAGAAATCTAGTCTTAATTTGAAGTGGTTTGCTCGGTTGACCAAGTTCCTTTTCAATGGCAATTGGTTTTGATCGAACTCCTAGCTTCGATCATGGGGAAGCTCGAGATTCAATTCATTTCGACTCACCTTGGTCCAAGGATGGTGTGTGCAAGATTAATTTTACTTTGGTTGAGAATTGAGTGAATTGGATTTGGAAATCACCTCCCCTATTTTGGCTTTGAGTAAAACTGAGAGTAGGGAAGCAAGGGTGCTCGAAAATGGCTAGGGAAAGCTCTAGGATGCTTTGCTTCGACCCCTAGGGTATGAGGAATGAATGCCTTTGTTTGAGTGAGAATGAGGGGGTATCTCCCCCTCCTTAGATCAGACGGTGGATGGATGATTTGCTATTTTGGCTTAATGGATTGGATTGGCTGATCAGTTTGAGCTAAAAAATGTCCCACATGGGTCACTTAGGGTGGAGGAGTGAGGGAGAGTTACTGCCAATGTGATTGTTGAGTGAATTTGATGAGCCAAGTGTTCAAGGGTGATAAGGGAGGTTGGTTTGGCCTGGCCTTGGATAATGGCCAACCCAAGCTCATTGGGTCATGTTCACCACCCTCATTGGTGCCCATGTGGACCAATAGATAGGTGCCAAGTAGCATTGGGAAAGAAATGGCCAAATTCTAAGTGAATTTGGTCATGGGATACCCTTTGACCTAAGGAAAAAGTGGTCATTTGGCTATGAGTTTAACTTGGGAAGATTTGAAAATGGGCTGGGCAAAATTTCAAGTGATTTGGAGTTCATTTGATTTGATTTAGTTTAATTTGACCTATTTAGGTCAAATTGGGTCAAATTGGTTTAGGTTGACCAATTGGTCAAATTTGGTCAAACCATGGGTTAGGTCAAGTTCAAATGATCATTTGGAGCCTATGGATATCATTGGTGTGATTTGATTTGGTTTAGATTTAGTTTTGGTTCATTTAGGTCAAATGGGTCAAGTTGACCAATTTGACCCATTTGACCCAATTGGGTTTGGTTATGGGTTGGTTTAGGCTTGGTTGATCATTTGAAATGTATTGCAAGCTTTAGTTTCAATCAATTTTGATTTGGTTTGATTTCAAGTTGATTTGACATTTTGGGTCAAGTTGGGTTCATGGTCAATTGGGCTAAGTTGGGTCTAATTTGTCAATTGAAGCTTTGGTCAAGTTCAATAATCAATTTGGAATAAAATTAACCCATTGGTTGTAATCAATTTGGCTTAGATCAAGATTTGACCCATTTTGACTTTTTAGGCCAATTTGGGTCAACTTAGGTCAAATGGCTAATTAGGCTTTGTTTAGCTCAATTGATGACTTGGTCATATACAATTAATTGATTATGGATTGGTTTAGATCAATGGTTTCAATGAATTTGGCTCATAGTGAATTTTAGCTTATTTAGGTCTCATTAGGGCTAAGTATTGACTTTGTCAAAAGCTAGTTTTGACTTGGTTTGACCCAATTTGAGTGATTGATCATTCTAGGATGATTGTTGGTCACAATGTGAGGCTTGGATGGGCTTAGTTCAATCCAATTTGGGTTGGATTAGTATTTGGCTCAAAAAGGTCCTTTAGGTCACTTTGGGTCAGGTGAGCCTAAATGGGTCAATTGGCTTGATGACGGCTTGATTTAAGTTTGGTTGAACTCACATATGGACTTATGATGAAATATAAATCCAATTGCAAGTAGTTTGGTGTCAAATGAGTTTTAGTTCATTTGATAATTTCAAGTCAAAAGGATAAACATGGGTTTGACTTGGGTTAGTTTGATTTTGGCTTGGTGATTGTAGTTTATGTTAATATTTGGGCATATGATTGAAGGAGTGATTATTTGAAGAGAAAATCTAAAGATTTGGATTGATTTGAGAATGATTTGGCTAAATCCAAGAAATTGGCTTAAAGGATATAAATTGGGTTTGGATTTGAGTTTTGAATTTATATTGATTTAATTTTGGCCATTTGAATTTATATTTTATTTATATTTGTGTAAGATAAATGAGAATATAAATGATCCATGAGAGAATCATGTGAATTAGGAGTGATTTGATTGTGAATTTGGCTAAGGTAGGTCAAAAGGTTTGAAAAAGGGGTTTTGATTTGGTTTGATTTATATTCATTTGATTTGGATGATTTGGATGCCAATTTCATTTATAGTGTGAATACAAATGATGGACTAAGTGATTTATAAAGAAATCACACTTTGGGTTGATTTGAAGGGTTTGGCTAAGCTTATGGATTTGGAATTGATCTTGGATTTCAATAATCTAGAATAGGAATTGGATTTAGAATTGATTCATGATTTTGATTTTGGAATTTAGATTTGGATTTGGATTTAAATTTGAGGTTTGGTTTGAAAGAAGGAAGCAAGGATTGGGTTCAAGCTATAGGGTAGGCAAGTCCTCTTAAATCCCTAAGGCATAACCTATTCCTATGGCTAACTCTTCTAGGTCTCTAGGGTTTGGTTAAGTGTTCACCTAATCACTAGAAGTGTCTCAAGACTAAGGAGCTCTTAGTGTCTAGAGGAGTCCTATATCTAAGATGGAGAAGTTAAGAGCTCACTCCAAAAGAGGTCAAAAAGCTCTTAGGAAAAAATAAATTTTCTATCGTAACTACAACTTATATCTAAATTTTCTAAATGACTCATAACTTCGCATAAAGCTTATGCATTAAATCAAGATAATTAAAAGATTTAGTAACCCCTTAGCTGAATGATTGTATGTTTAATATCATACATTTATATTGCTTCAGTCTTGCTAATAGAGGGTTTCCATCCTTGCACGATAAGGGAAGACTTGACCTTTAATGGTCCATATGTAGTGAAAAATATCTTTTTCTCTCTGATTTAGCCAATAACCTCGTTTCATCTGCACTTAGACCTATACAAATCCTATGACGTTTATCAAAATGAAGAGTCTAAAATCAAATAAAAATTGAAAAGATTTGCATTAGACTAAGTCATGGCTCATACCACTCATGCTCTAGTCTCTTAGGGAGTGGGTTTAAGGATTTTAGTTTCTTTCAAAATAATAACATCATAATCATCTTGCAAAATCATATGACTTACCTACATGGTTTTAAAGCGTATGAAGAGTTAGCTAGCTACCTCTCCATCTGGTTATAAGTCCAGCAGCCAAGTGGTTTATTATCCTTTATGGACATAAACCATATGTCCACTTTCGCTTAGATTTATATCGTCATTTGGCTCTTGTTAAAGCTCCCTAGATTTAGGATCTAAAGTTGCTATTTTCTTTGAGGTACAAGCATAAATTCTTACCTCTTAGATATTTTCATGACCTTGTACTGTGGGATTATAAGTCCTAGCAATCTAATAAAATTCAACTCAAATAAATAACTCTATTCAATTTCAAATATATAAAGCCCAACTATAAGACATGTTGGAATGCTCACTAGGTTTCCTTATATCATGAGCATTCCCTACTCATCTCCTTTGGCTTCGATAATAAGTTTCTTATTTTTTATCTATCACAATTGATTTTCTAAGTATAACCAATTTATTGATAGTCCTATTGATGTAGAACATCATGAGGATCAACAAATTAGAGCCCAAGGCCCATTTACAAGATCTCAAGCTAAAGCCCAAGAAAATTCAAGAAAGAAGAAGACTTAGCCCATTAGCCTGCTAAGGCCCATTTTATGATTTCATCTTTTTTATTTATGTAATTTTTAATTTTCTTCTAGAAACTCTATGTTTGAAATTTTGCATTTAAAAATTCAAAGCATGACATGTGAGGTGGTTGAATCCACATAAAATAATAGCATGTGAAATGGGTGGATGGAATAAAATAATGAGGCAATTTATTGCTTCACATTAATGTGGCCACCTTTCCCTCCATGTTTTGAATTTTTTTCTTTTGAAAGATGCTTGTAATGGCTATAAATAGCCCCTCTTATTAGAATGAAAGAGATCTTTTGGCAATTATAAATTTTTGAGTTATTCTTGAAGTTTGAGAGCTTGGTGGCCAAACCTTGGCAATCCTTGGTGGGAGCGCTAGTTATCCAACATATCTTCTTCCTTCACCTCCAATACCCACGTTCTCTCAATCTCATTAAAAGAATAGGACGCCCACCTCCATCAAATTTGGTATCAGAGTGAAGCCTGGAAGGAGCAAATTTGGTCAAAAGTTTGCTTCAACAAATGGAGCAACTCAAGTGTTGGACTTGTCTTCAAACTTGTGAGCAAATTTGGTTAATTAATTTTCTTTTATGTGATAGTTTAAAAGCATATTAGTAGCTTGGAAAGATATATATTGCTTGCAAGTTTATGGTGATAGCATAAAATTTCAATTAGTAAGCTCCATTATATATTTTAGCCATTTTCCAATTGTGTGAATGCACTCCCTCCCTCCAAAAAAAAAAAGAGATAAAAAAAATTAAGAGAGTACCTTGGTGAGGTAGTTCATCACTGAAACCTAATATTAGTACAAATCAAAATCTAATTACTTGCTTTGTTATCTTTGTTATTGTTTATGGTTAATTTTAGAAGTTTCTTTGATTAACTTATGATAACTTGCTTTCTTAAGAAAAAAAGCTTGATAAATTTGAGCATTTTTATTTCATTGCATTAAAAAAATATATATATATACATATATAAAGTATGCATGAATAATAATATAAGTGTGTTAAACTTGGTGATTTTGGAAGCTAAATAGAACTTTGTCAAAAAGACCTAAACTATCTAAGGATAGCTTGGGATTTAAGTGGTCTTGTACCCCTCCTCACAGAAGTTCTCTTAGCTTAAAATTTTGCTTTGATTGCACAATTATATTATACTTATTTATTTATTTTTTTCATTTTTTTCATTGGTCCCTTTTCATATAAATTTTTTTCTTCCTTAAAAAAAAAATCTCATGGCACCAAAATCTATCTCTCAAGATCAAGTTGAAAATTTGACTAGAGTTGATGCCTTAGATCTTAGGATCCAAGACAATGAACTAAAAACTCAACAAATATTAAAAGAAAGTAAGAATCAAATGCAAGAACTTAAACAACAAATGCAAACTCTTTTAGTGCATCTACAAAATAATAGAGTACCAACTCCTCCTCCAATACCTACTCAGACTGTACCAATAGGGATAGATGAAGAAGATTCATATCCAAACCATACAGAAAATCAACCACTTAGAAGACAATCAATTGCTAGAAATGGTGGAAGGGGAGAAAATTATTTTAAGACTATAGAAGACTCTAATGATCCATCTCGAAGAGTTAAAGAAAAACTTATGATGGTATACATGATCCAAATAAATTTCTCGATTGGTTAGTTCAAATGGATGACTTCTTTGATTGGTATAAAATGGATGATTACCAAAGGGTTACTTTTGCTAAAATGAAATTGATAGGGCATGCTAAAATTTATTGGACAAATACTTTAGCTAAAAAACAAAGATTAGGAAGGACAAACCTAACTTGGATAGAAATGAAAGAAATGTTAAGAGCAAAGTACCTCCCATGATGATAAGAAGCTACATTCAATTATTAACTTTGAGACAAGGTAATTATCTTGTAATACTTGAACACTTTTGAAGATCTAGTTTCTAGAACCGATTGTCGATAATGATTGACAATTAGCCAATAAATTTGTTATTTATTGGACTTAGGGCTGAAATTAAATGAAGTTGAATTATTTGACCCACAATCTTTAGAGGAAGCATTTCATTATGAATTATTGGTTGAACAACAAAAGAAATTTGCCTCCCTCTCTAAAATTAAAAGTCAAGTACCTTCCATTTCAACTAATAGATCTACTGTTAGACCAACCCATCCAAATGGCCCATCCCATTTGCCTAAAACTTCAATTGAAGGGAGCTCTAAGAACATTAGGGAAGTAATATATTTTAAATGTCATAAAAAAGGTCATATGCAAAATCAATGTAAAGCTCAAATCTTATTTTTAGAAGAAGTTGAAAATCCAATAGATGATAATCTAGAAGAAGTTTATGATGACACCCCATTATCTGATGAAAAATTGGAATTAATGATGACTCTCATGTTAATGTGATGAGATGTCTTCGTAATAAAAATGAGAGAAGATTGGAGGAGAAAGAACATTTTAGCATGTATGTTTTGTGTAATGAAAAGAGATGTAGGTTAGTTATAGATGGAGGAGTGCTATGAATGTCATTTCACATACATACTTCGAACAACTTAAAATCTGAACCTCACCGAACCATTTCATGTTAGTTGGGTAAATCATACATCTCTTCCCATCACCAATGTGTTTAGTTCCTATTAAAATAGGAAGCTATGAGGATCAAATTTGGTGTGATGTTCTCCTATGGACATTGCTCATATTCTCTTAGACCTTAATATGATATGAATGTTATTACTATGGTAGGGAAAATACTTATATTTTTAAACATAATAATAAGACTATTAAACTCCTACCAATAAAGCCAGTAGAAAAAACACCCTCCATAACACCACACAAAACAACTTCTGACTTGGTTTAGATCATGATTTTTGTTAAGTCCTTAAGGGAAGATTAAGGACTTAGGCAAAATTTAGACTTAAGAATTTTTTATGGATTTTGGTCATGGCTTTCAATCATGGCTTTCAATCATAGATTTCAATCATGTATTTCAATCATGGGGAGTGAATTTGAGTTTGGAGAAAGTCAATTAAGATTGATTTGGAGTTTGACTTGAAAGAAGGAAAGTGATGAAGGGTTTAAGCTAAGGGTAGGAAATTTTCCTAACACCCCTAAGGCATGACCTATTCCTATGGCTAACTCTTTTAAGTCTCTAGGGCTAGGTTGAGCATCCACCAAGTCACTAGATGTGTCTTAAGACTAAGGAGCTCTAAAAGTCTAAGAGGTGTCCTATGTCTAAGATGGAGGGATTCAGAGCTCATTCTAAAAATGAGGTCAACAATAAGTTAAATAAACATCAATCAATTTATAAAGCTAGCGCAAAATAATAAGAGGCCATTTGTGGTCGAGCTCCAACTCAAGAACCCAAAAATAAATTGGGTAGCTGAGCTATACCCTTATACAACCCAGATTACAAATGAATTAATTACAATCAAGCAAGGAAATTTTTGTTATGGGGCTCTTCATTCTTCTTTCTTCTTTCTTCTTTTCTTCTTTCTTCTTTACTTCTTTCTTCTTTTTTCTTTTGGTTCCTTCTTTTGGATGGTTGGAATGTAGATGCTCCAAAGGCTTCACATAGTGCATAAGATGTAATCTTATGACCAATGTTCATCCTAATCTCCCATAATAATCATTTCAAAATCTTAATTATGAAATTACATGAAAAGGGAAAAGTAAATCTAACTAAAACCTGTAAAGTAGAGATTAACTAAACAAACGACATAATCCCAAGCATGTATGAAGTAGAACATCATGAGGATCAACAAATTAGAGCTCAAGGCCCATTTATAAGATCTCAAGCTAAAGCCCAAGAAAATTTAAGAAAGAAGACTTAGCCCATTAAAGCTCTTTTTTTATTTATGTAATTTTAATTTTCTTCTAGAAACTCCATGTTTGAAATTTTTTGCATTTAAAATTCAAAAGCATGACATGTGGTGGTTGAATCCACATAAAATAATAGCATGTGAAATGGGTGGATGGCATAAAATAATGAGGCAATTTAATGCTTCACATTAATGTGGCCACCACCTTTCCTCCATGTTTTGAATTCTTTTGAGATTGAATGGCTATAAATAGCCTCTTATTAGAATGAAGGAGATCTTTTGGCAATTATAAATTTTGAGTTATTCTTGTGGTTTGAGAGCTTGGTGGCCAAACCTTGCAATCCTGGTGGGCGCTAGTTATCCAACATATCTTCTTCCTTCATCTCCAATACTCACGTTCTCTCAATCTCATCAAAAGAATAGGACGCCCACCTCCATCACCTATCTTTGAAATCTTTGGAGATAATAATTGTCTACTTTAATCGAGAGTATTCTCACCTTCTTTAGGATGTAATTAACTATGGGGGCTTGCCTTGATAGGAAACTTAGAACCTCATTTAATATAAATCCTACATTATTCATCCATGTAAAGTATGGGAAAAATCTCTAGTATATTCGAAGACTCATCATGCCTTAGGAGTCCTTATTAGGTGATTAGGTCCATTATAGGATAGTGATTTCTATCTTTCGATATAGTGCACATTCCTTAATGTCATACCTGATCACCTCAATAAGTACACCATCAGATCTACAATGGTGTCCCTCATACACATATCAAAAATAAACACCACAGATTTGTTTGGCGATTCCGCTGTGGTCTATTCCTCTCTCCATCTCTAGTAGATAATTCTTGTCTTCAAGCATCGATAGTGGACTTGTATTTCATATGAGTCCAAGACTATCTTTCTTTTGACACTTAGCTTATTTCATTCTTAACCAAAGCTAGTCAGCATCCTGTAGGTTTTAGGACCTCACTTCTTGTAGGTCTTAGAACTTCTATTGGGTCCCCCAATAGGTGAAACATAAATTTAACTAATGAAAATAGATGACAAAAATTTAGAACCTCTTTACCACTAGCTTGGTGAGGCAAGGTTCATCTTATATTTAAGAAAATAAACTCTTTTGCAAAATGCCACTTTCTAAAAGCACCTTTTCAAAATCTATATAACAAAAACATTTTTGTACAAAATTCACAAGAAATTTTAAAAAAGCAAAAAACTCATATAATCAAACCTCATTTAATAATTCTTATAATTGTTACATGGAGGTTCTTTTCAAAAATCAAAATAAAACTTTTAAAATCCCTTTTCAAAAAACATTTTTTGATATCTTCATTCATACCCAAATTTGTTGAATGAATATTCTATTTTAAAAGTTCATGGTTGAAATCCACTTAGCATGTTTCATTTATGTTAGAGTTGAAGTTTTCCTCTTTTCAAAAGCAAGAGATCACACACAAAATCAAAGCATATTTGAACCCCCATTTGACATACCCAAATTTGTCAAATGAGAGTACCCTTTATTTTGGAAAATCAAAGTAAATTGAATTCTGTTTAACACACTTACATTTGTCATATAGAATTCCTCTTTTCCAAAGTCTTGAAAATAAAAACACATTTGGACACCATTCGACATACCCAAATTTGTCAAATGAGAGACCCATTTTCAAAAATTATAAAAAACAAATTGAACTCTATTTAACTTACTTAAATTTGTTAAATAGATTTCCCTGTTTCAAAATCACAACACATTTTGAACTCTATTTGGCATACCATATTTTGTCAAACGAAGAGTTCTCCTCTTTTTCCTAAAAAGAAAGAGAGCAAATCATAAGTACACTTGACTCCTACTTAACATTCTAAATTTGTTAAGTAAGAGTATCATTTTCAAATCATAATACACGACTCCTACTTAACATATCATATTTGTTAAGTAAGAGTCTCATTTTCAAATCATAATACACTTGACTTCTACTTAACATACCAAATTTGTTAAGTAAGAGTCTCATTTTCAAATCATAATACACTTGGCTCCTACTTAACATACCAAATTTGTTAAGTAAGAGCCTCATTTTCAAATCAACACACATTCAATACACTTGACTCTTACTTGACATACCAAATTTGTTAAGTAAGAGCCTCATTCAAAAATTATTTGGTTCTACTTAACATACTAAATTTGTTAACTAAAAGCCCCACTTTCAAATCAAATCAATATATATCACACACATAACCAATCATCATAAGCAATGATGTTTTCACAAAACTTTTAAACACATTTGAAAACATTTTTAGCACACCTAAATTTGATAAGTAAAGGTTCTCTAAATCAAAATTTCAAACATGAAATACAACATATATATCTCCAAAAGTCACTCCAAATATTTGAACCCCGCCCAACATACTTAAATTTGTTGAGTATGAGTTCTAAATCTAAATCATATGGCAAAGTCTCTCCTCCAATTGTCAAAAATCTTTCCAAAATTCAATGAACCCCACTTAGCATACCTAAATTTATTAAGTGTGGATTCAAATTCTAAATCAAGTTAACAAGTCAATGATTGAAGGAGAATACTAAAGCAAGGGTCTCACTCAGTTACATTTCAAACAAATGCAGTGATTCCAGCATAGTCAATTTTTCAGCCTTCAGTTAGTATAGTGATCATGGCTCCCAGCAAGTTCATTTGCTCATTCCCCTCTAGTGTGTATCTGGCCTTAGATCAAGCCAATCTCATCATGACTAATGTTACACATCTGATCTACTTTGACTGTGGCTTTGAGGGAGTCCGGATTACTTGTGAGGGGACAACCCTCACACTGTTAGCAAAGAGGAGGTGGCATGATAGACACTATTTATCCGCTTTGACATGTCATCTGATTTTGAGTTCCCCTCATTGAAGAGGAAGGCTATAGTGGTTCCCACACCCCATTCAATGTTAGTGTTAGTACCAGTTGCTTCCACATGGGTTCAGTAAATTGCCACTATCATAGCTTCAATGAGGGCTGCTACCCTCTTTGATCACCCAAAAGGGGAGGCTATCTTGGCCTCTGATATAGTCTCCCCTACCTTTGAGGTAGGTTGCAGTTCCTGCTCTGCTTTGCTGACCCACACCCAATGCCATAACAAAAATAGGAAGGTCAAGTGGTACCACGAGCAAGTAGTGAGGGAGCTCGATGCTGCTTTCCACATAGCTCAGGAGGGTTCTCCCCATGAGACCTCTCTACTTTTGAGTGACAGTAGATTCCACCCCCTCTCGGCCTCATATGGAGAGGAAGACTACAGAAGGATCGTTGCATTGCCTTCACCACTAGCATACTTTAAGACACCAACTAGGGAGCATAGGAGGCCCTATGCTAGACTTAGGACTATTCTACACCAGGTTGATAGAGCTTATGGATGCTCAGAGTCCGGTACCTTATTCGATTTGAGATCCATGATCCCTAGGAGCGTTAATGGTCAGATCCATAGAGGGAGAGCCATGGAGGCTCGAGTATCTACCTAGGAGGGCAAGAGAGAGCGACGGAGGTATGACAGGTAGTCGGCAGCCTCCGCATTAATGGAGTTCCTTGATTTTCACCCTATCAGGGCTGATCATTCAAAAAGTAGTGTTCCTACTAGTGCATTCTGACACAAGAGGAGATCTCCAGTTGAGAGGCAATCGGTGTTACCATCACACTGCTCCCCTTGCCGTCCACCATCGCCCATTTAGCTTACAGCATCCACCACTCTTGCTAAGTTTCGAAGCCTCCATTCAGGGAAAGACCATCCCCAATGGTGATCCAGCTACGACTCAAGGATCCTACTCCACCCACTTCACCTGTTGAGGTGAGATCGAGCTCCCCTGCTCAACCTCTACCTCAGCTGAGGTCAGGAAGGAGTGGTGACCCAAGAGCATCGTCATCACATCACCACAACTGCAGATAGAGGAAGAGAGGGGAGCGGACATAGACATAGCTCCCAAGATAATTGATCCTCTCAGTGAGGAAGTCTTGGCTAGACAACATCCATTGCATAGAGATAAAGGAGCATAGTCCTATGACTAGCAGCCAGTGGGAGTTCATACCAATCTAGCTGGACATAGTAGACCGATCGATAGATGACATTAACAGACTACTTTTTCGAGAAAAGGAAAATTCTTGGGACCATTCATATCAGGAGGAGGATAGAGTCAGCTTTGATCTTGATGAGGATGACATGTTGGATGACACATCTGAGGTCCACATGGTTGACACATAGGGATCCTTTCAGCGGGAACATCTTAGCCAAGAAGGTGCTGTGCTTAAGGAAGGTGATACTTCTCACTCGACTCAGCACCTCCTCCACCTACTCAGATAGAGGGATGATCACATTGACAAGATGGAGAAGAAAGTTAAGGAGTTAATAGTAGTGGTTTTAGCACTACAGACTTCAGCCCCAGTTTCATAGCCTTCTCCCATGATTGCCGATAGATCCAGTTGGTGCATACTTTAGACCATTTTAGGTGCACTCTTGTAGAGGATGATGCTAGTAGAATAGAAAGGTTACAGATGGCACCTACATGTATGAAAATGATATCAACCATATGGTAGAGCAGCAGGTGAGGGAGCGATGGAGGAAGCCAGGGGAAGCTCATCCATTCCAAAGAGTAGACCATAGCCGGAGGAATTCGATGTAGTTCAATACCCCAAGGGTTTTGTGCTGCATTCCTTCAAGATCTTTAATGGCAGTGGGAACCCGCATCAACATATTGCACATTTTAGAGCCAGCTGTTGCAATGTCGATGGCAGTGATACACTATTGTTCAGACTCTTTGTTAGCAGCCTAGCAAGGGTTGCATTTGATTGCTATGTTGAACTGCCCAATGGTTTGGTAGGGACTTTTGCTGAGTTGGAGCACCTCTACATCAAGAGGTTTGCTAGAGCTCATCAAAGAGTGACTGTAGGTGACCTCGTTGTTGAAGCAAGTTTCCAATGAGTCCCTTGTTGATTATATTCTCAGGTGGCATAACTTGAGCATGAAATATGAGCCATGGCTGTCTGAATAGCATTCCATTGAGATTCTTCTCAAGAATATCCATGGCCCGGCTGCCTACATGCTTAAGGGCTTTACCATCTAGAAATTTAAGAAACTAATCAACAAGGTGGCTAGCTTGCAAGAGGAAGCCAAACAGTTACCCTTTCCTGATCAATCATCTAGGCCCAAGCCATAGAAGGTGTTAGAAAAGAAGCCAAGGATAGTTGGGTGGATGATGAAAGCGTCAGTCTAGTATAAGACCCCGAGCGACCTCCTTTGCCACCTCCTCTGCCACCACCTTGGCTGTCATATCAGTCATCACAGCCACTATAATGGCCTTTCCCACCACCTTAGCAGCATACCCAGCAGCGGTACTCCTACCCATCACCAAGTAGCTATTACCTACATACTCTTACTGATATATTGAATAGGCCATATTCATTCAAGAGGGAGGCAGTTAAGAAAATCTTTAAGAATCTATTAAAGAAACTTGATTTTTAGTTACGAGGGCCCAAGAGGCCAAAGGAAGTGGGAAAGAGTAATGATTCTAACTATTTCCCCTACCATCACACGATTAGTCATGTTTTAGAGGATTGTATTACTTTTAAGAATTGGCTTGAGCATAGCTGCAAGTCAGGTGTTGTAGTTATCCCCAAGGAATATTTATTAGAACAACCATCCAATTATATTAGAGTAATTCTTGGGGATACTTATGATTCTCTGTTGACCTCAGTTTGGAGTGAGTTCTTAATCTCCATATCTTAGACATAGGAATTTTTAGACATTAAGATTTCCTTAGCCAGAAGATACTTCTGGTAATTAGGTGAACACCTAACCTAAGCCTAGAGACTTTGAAGTGTTCAACCATAGGATTAGGCCATGCCTTAGGGATTAGGGAAATCACCTACCCTATAGCCTAAACCCAATCCATGCACACCCTTTTAAATTCAATCCAAATCCAAATTTCAAACATAACCTCAAATTCAATTTGAACTCAAATCAAAATCCCAAATCAAATGATTGAAGCCCTTGATCAAATATTCCTTAAGCCTTATGATTGGATCCCATGGAATTAGCCAAATTTCAATCCAATCCACTTTAAACTTAATTTATTTCTTCATGAATCAATCATATCTTCAATCATCTTCATAAATATTAATGAAATCTACACTCAAATCATCAAAACTAAATCAAACTAAATCAAAATCTTCCTTAAGTCATTTTGGCCTATCTCCATGAACTTGGACAAATTTGCCTCCAAATCAATTTAAATTCAATTTATTTTCTCATGAGTCAATCATATATTCAATCATCTTTCCAAATATAAATCAAATAGCCAAAATCAAATTCAAATCAAGTCAAAATCCAAATTTGAACTCTTTGAGCCAATTCCTTGGACTCAATCAAATCCCACTCAAATCCTCCAAAATTAATTAATTTTCTCATGAATAAATCATTCCTTCAATTATCTATCCAAATATAAATGAAATCCATAATCATCAAGCCAAATCAAATTCAATTCAAGTCTAACCCAACCTAGCCCATTTGACTTGAAATATTCAAATGAATTAAAACTCATTTGAACCCAAACCAATTATAATTGAATTTATATAAACTCAATTAAATTAAGCTCAACTCAAAATCAAGCCAACTAAACTCAATTGGTTCACTTGCCTAAAGTGGCTAATTTGACCTACATGAACCAAAATCAAATTCAATCTAAATTAAAGTGAATTAAGCCAATCCAAACTTCATGTCATGATTGTTGATCATCCTAGGTTAATCAATTGTCATAAATTAGGTCAAACCAAGTCAACTTAACCCTTTAACCCATATGAACCCAAACTAGCTAAATTACAACTTTGACCAAATTGATTGCAACCAATGGCTTAAGTTCATTCCAAATTGACTTTTGAACTTAACCAAAGCCTCAATTGAGCCTAATGGACTCACTAGACCCAAAACCCATTGAACCCAACTTAACCTTAAGGGTCAAATTAATCAAAAACCTAATCAAATCTAAATTGAACTTAACCAAAGCCTATAATATATTACAAATGATCAAACAAACCCAAACCAAGCCATGATTCAAGCCAATTTAGTCAATTGGGTCAAATTGGTCAACTTGGCCCATTTGACCTAAATGAACTCAAATGAGCCAAAATCAAATCCAAACCAAATTGAACCAAATCAATGACACCAATACACTCCAAACGATAATTTGATCTTGATCCAACTCTTGGTTTGATCCAATTTGACCAATTGATCAACTTAACCTGATTTGACCCAATTTGGCCCAAATGAGTCAAATTGAACCTAATTAAACCAAATGAACTCCAAATGATATGAAATTTGGTCCAACTCACTTTTGACTCATTTCAATTCTGCCCAAATCAAATCCAATGCAAAATGATCACTTTACCCTTAGGTCAATGGCATCCTATGGGAAAAGTCACTTGCCTAAATGATCATTTCTCTTTCTTGGCCACTTGACACTCATCCATTGGTCCACATAGGCACCAAGGACACTGACCAACTTAGCAGAGGTAGTTGGGATAGCCGTGACTCATGGGAGGTGAATTCACCTCACCTCTCTTATTAGAACACTTGGCATGAAGGACTTCCACCTCCCCTTGCTAGGACATCCATTAGTTCTTCATGGCAGCCACCTCCCATGCCTTGGCCACTCAAATCAAGCCACCAAAGGAGAATCCCAACCACCCCAAGCCAAGGACACTCACTAGGAGCCAAAATCACAAAGAATGAGGTGATTTTTGGCCATTCCAAAAGCACAAAAATAAAGATGCAGAAACTCTTACTCACACCCTCATTTTATTCTTCTATAGCTCCCAAACCAACCAACAACCCTTCCCACTTCATTTTGGATTGAAAGCCATCAAAATCAAGTGGATTTCGGTGAGAAAGCGATGAAATTTGGTGGACACATCATTCTGAAGTGAAGCAAGAGCCCGAATCCATTTTGAAGCCTCTCAGTGCATTGAGAAGCATGCTCGAATCTTCATTGCCATCGAAAATCATCCTTAGTGAGGTAATTTTTAAGAACCATAGTCAACCTTAGGAGCTTTTATTTCTGATAGTTTTTGCACAATTTTCAAAATTTCCCTTAGAAAAATCTTGCATTTTTTATTTTATATCATCCCCATGCGAATCAGGAAGTTTTCGTCGATGATCATCATGAAATTGAGCCTGAACGGACAAAATATCATCCAATTTCACCAAAATGGTTCAATTTTACTACTCAATCCCATCATTTTCACTGCCTCAGATTCACGTACAGTAGCTACCATCCGATCTCCCATTTAGGAAGACAGGCGACTGAGATTAATGGCAGATCCACCCATTACGGCCCATCAGATCGCATGGATCGATCTGGATAGTCCAATTCAATCATCAAAAACTGATTATGATTCTATTCGCATTTGCCGTTAACTCGCCACCATCCAATCATGCGGTGCCATGTGGCACCACGTGCCACGAAGAATCACGCGGTCAAATTGCTCAGCACCATGTTGCCACGTCAGTGCCACGTAGAGCTCATTGTGTTAAGTAGGAAATTCCAGGTTTTCTAATTTTAAAAATTATTTAAATCAATATAAACTTCAAAAATTCATAAAAAATAAAATACTTAACTAAAAGTTGCAAATAATGGCTCATTGGATTCATCTTTCTAAGAGGAATCCAACAAACATAAAATCCCCAAATTTCAATGAATATTTTGGGCTTAAGTTTAGTTTTAGTAAAAATTAAATTTTATTAATTAAACTAAAAATATACATTAGATTGATTTGAAATTTTCAAGGATTGAAATTGAAGTTAAAATACACTCACGATAAAAATTTTAAGTCAAAATGATTTCTAGATTGGAAGATATTGCATTCTGAAGTTCAAATATTGAAAATAAATTAATGAACTTTATGAAAACCATGGAAAATCATTTAAATCAGCTAAAATTTTAGAAAAATAGAATAAATCATATAAAAATAAAAAAATACAAATAAATACTCATTTTAAGGGTATTTTAAAGGATATTAATTTAAAATTAATTCTAATTAATTTTGAGCAATAAATAAGGCTTAATTTAGGTTTAATTGAATACTTAATTTGGTTAATTACTCCCTAATTACCCATGTAGTTCATCCCAAACTTTCAAAGGTTGATTAATGGGATGACCTTTTCCTCTCATAATTTTCTTGAGATTTATTGATTGGTTAATTAGGGAAATTGCTTGTCTTAGCCCTAATTACTTTCTTAATTAATTTGATGATTAATTAATATTCTAAAGAGGAAGGAAACCATTAATTAAGCTTGCTAATTATTGTGGAATAGTGAATGGGCATGGGGAATGAGATTGGGACCTCTTTTTCATTCTTTTCCATAAGTTCATTTCACTTGACTTTAAACAAATTAATTCGGGACCAATTAATGGTTTAATTTATTAATTAAATGGCTTAAGTAATTAAATTAAAATCATATTCATTCCAGATCTCATCTAATTAATTTTATTGGGTAGATCTTTAAGTGTTTAATAACTCAAAGCTATTTAAGGAAATTTTGGCTAACCCACATGTGTGGAGAAGCTATAAGAGTACTTAATTAAGTCCTTTAGCTTAATTAACCATTAATTGTGAGCCAATTGATTTCATTTCTTAGGATCATTATTGATTTAATTTTTAATTCAAATGCATATCATGTTGGCACCATTACTTGGGTAAATATGTTAAGGTGATATAGGAAAGGGGCAATTAAAAGACTTAACTCATATTACAACCTAATTAATCTATAAAATCAACTTAATTTTTTTTTATTAAATCAAATTGATTAACCAATATGAAAATGGGTTAGGAGTAGCAAATGATTGAATCTCATCTTTTCTCTAAATCAAATCAAACATCTAAAAATAACTTAATGAGAAGCTTTGGTTTACTTTAAATTATTATATTTGATATGATTATTCTTAAGAATTAGTTTGATTGAATGAAATTTGTGTTTTATGTGTTATTATTCTTTCCAATCATATTAAATGATGTGTATCATGTGGTTCCATGCATTCATGTTTTTCAAAATGTTTAAACTTAAGTGAATTTCCTTTATGTCAAGTTTACATGTGTTGGAATTAATTTAATATATGTGTGGTTATTATCACTATTAAATCCAAATGTATTTTCAAAAAGCTGATAAATAAGTATGTGAAATAGACCTTTCTTTTCTTTAATATATATGTAGTTTCACATGTATTTGAATGTTAAATAAGTATATAGTCTGAACATCCCAGTAATATGAGGCTTTAGTTAGCCCCAATGAGGTAATTTGATTACCTCACTTCCCTGTTTAACAATGACATGTACTTATTTGATTTCATTCACATGTGTTCCTACATTAGAATTGAGATGAAATTCTATTTCACATACATAAATGTTCTAATCAAATAAAAATGTAACTCATAAACTCACATAAAGCCTAGGCATTAAATTAAGATAATTAAAAGATTTAAAAACCCCTTAGTATTGTTGTATGTCTAATATCATGCATGCATCTTCTACCACTCTTGCAAAAATGAGGGCCTCCGATCTTGTATGCATGGGAACCGCTTGACCTATGAGAGAAACTCCAAACTTCACCCTCTTCTCTTTTGACTTGGTCAATAATCCATTTCATCATGCATTTAGACATATGAAAATCCCAAAGCCTTTGCAAAATGAAGTGTCCAAAATTAAATAAAATTTTAAAATATTTGCATTTTTAGCTTAAGTTATATGCATCTTCTACCACTCAAACTCTAGTCTCTTAGGGAGTGGGTTTAAATACTTTAATCTCTTTCTAAATAAACAACATCATAACTAATCTTGCAAAAACCATATGAGTTGCCTACATGATTTTAAAGCCTAGGAGGAGTTAGCTGGTTGCCACTCCAGGCGGTTATAAGCCAAACAGTTGGGTGGTTTACCCTCTCTTATGGAGATAAACCATATCTCATCTTTGCTTAGATTTAGGTAACATTTTGGTTCTTACTAAAGCTCTCTAGATTTAAGATCTAGGTAGCTATTTTCTTCGAGCTACAAGCATAAATCTTCACCTCTTAGGCATTTTTATACCCTTGTGTTGTTAGATTATAAGTCCTAGCTTTCTAATAAAATGTTGATTTTAATAAAATCAATCTCTTCAATTTTAAACATATAAAGCCCAACCAATATGATAGATTGGAATGCTCATAGGCTTCCTAGTATCATGAGCATTTCCTACTTATTCCCTTTAGCTTCTAAAATAAGTCTTCTCCTTGATTAATCCCAATTGATTTTCCAAACATAACCAATTTATTGATAGTCTAATCTTGAAATCTTTGGAGACCCTAATTGTCTACTTTAATCGAGAGTATTCCTAAGGGATCCCATTCCTTAGGATGTAATTAACTATGGGGGCTTGCCTCCATAGGGAACTAAATGAACCAGCTTAAAATAAACCCTGTTTTACTTTTTCATGTAAAGAAGGGGAAAAATCTCTAGTACATTCAAATACCCATCATGCCTTAGGAGTCTTTATTAGGTGATTAGGTCCATTATAGGGTGATGATTTCTATCTTTTGAGGTAGTGCATCATTCTTTAATATCGTACTCGATCACTTCAATAAGTACCGCTTAAGATCTATGGTGTCCCCCACCTCAAAAATAAACACCACAGATTTTTCTAGCAACTTCACTGGGGATGGTTCCTCTCTCCATCTTTAATAGACAATTATTTTCTCTAAGCATCGACAGTGGACTTATATTTTATATATGCCCAAAGACCATCTTTCTTTCCATTGGTACTTAGCTTATTTCATACTTAAGAAAAGTTAGCCAACATCATTTGGATTTTAGGACCTCACTCCGTGTTGGTCTTAAAATCCTTATTTGGTCCCCCAATAGGTAAAAATAAACTAACTAAATAAAGGAAATGACAAAATACAAATTTTTGAACTTATTTACCACTAGCTTGGTGAAGTAAGGTTTATCCACATTTAAGAAAACTCAAACTAAAGCAAATTAAGTCTTTTGGAAAATATTTTCAAAAGCACTTTTCCTAAACAAAATCATTTTTAAATTCACTCCACATGAAGTTTGCAAAAACATAAAAATTTTCAAATCTCTTTAAATTAGCTCAACCGACTACTAAAGAGGAGGTGCACAACACAAAGGACATTCTAGGAGTTACATTCAGTGATGAAGACTTACTTCTAGGAACGTCCAAGCACAACTGCCCTCTTTATATTATAGTGGACATTGGTAGATATAAGTTATCAAGAGTTCTGGTTGACCAAGGTACATCAATCAACATTATGAGTCTAAGAACCCTTGTCTACTTAAGGATCAAAATCTCCAAACTCTAAAAAGAGAGAATGATGTTAAGAGGATTCAATGAACAAGGCAAGAGGGCCTTAAGCTCCATAGTATTGCCATTGGAGATAGATGATTGGAATACTGAAGCCAAGTTACATATCATAGACTTGGATACTTCTTTCAATACTTTGCTTGGTAGACTGTGGATACATGAAAACAACATAATTCCATCCTCTCTACATCAGTGCATGAAGTTCACAAGAGGTGGAATTGAGTACTGCATAAAAGAAGATCTCAAACCCTTCACAGTTCATGAGGACAGGATATATGAGGATGCAACCTATTTTCTTCCCAAAAACCAACAAGTCCCTTCTAGCGAATCTAGTCAAGATCCCCATGAGGGACAAAAAGAAAGAAAAGAAAAAGAAAAATAAATACAAAAAAGAAAAAAAAGAAAAAAAATGAAAATAAAAGAGAGTTAGACATGGATTCAAGGGAAGATATAGAGCCTGACATTAGATTCCACCCACAGTTCGTTACTTTGGGAACCTTTTAACCCCTACTTTTCTCATAAAATGTTGAGGGTTTGGTAGATAAGGAAGCCCCTGAGTCATCCATAGATGGGAAGACTCAAAGTTTCTTTTTGGAAGCATCATCCTCAAGTCAAGCTAATGTAGAACTTGAGGATGATTCATAAAGATTTAATATAATTACCTTTTGATTGGTACTCATCTTGTGTTCTAAATCTAGCAAAGAAGGGATTAATCCCACATACTTGGTCTAAACACATGTTATACTACTTTGAAAGGATATGGGACAACCAAAGTAGACATCCTCAATCAAGACTAGGATTTAGTACTGGTCATGATGATGACGATCATTGTCACATCACCAATCATTTAGAATCTGATAGGTTCTTTTCAAATCATGCTAACTCATATGAGGAGGCATGTTTAGAAACTTCAGATGATCCAAATGACTTTAAAGTAAAGGATGCACCACTAAAGTTTGAAGAGGAGATCAAATCAACCATCGACGAGCTCAAATAAATCAACTTAGGAACTGAAGACAATCCACATCTGACATACATCAGTTCTTTGTTGAATGATACTAAAACTAACAACTTAGTTAGGCTATTGATTGAGTTTAAAGACTCCTTCACTTGGAGTTTCAAAGAGTTGCCCAGTTTATCTCTTGATATAGCATTTCACAAACTAGCAATAGAGCCTAGTGTTAACCCTATCAAGCAAGCTCCTAGACGCATGCGATTAGACATTGAATAACATGTCATTTTTGAAGTCAAGAAATTGATCAATGTTGGCTTCATTAGAGAAGAAAAATATCTTATTTGGTTGGTCAGTGTCATCTAGTTAAGAAAAATAATGGCCAAATTCGCATATGTGTTTATTTTAAGGATCTAAATAAAGTATGTCCATAAGAAGAATTTTCACTATCAATCCCAAAGCTGAAGGTGGATATTGCCTCATCTCATGCAATCTTCTCTTTCATGGATGGCTCATTTAGTTATAACCAAATAAAGATGGCCCCTGAATAGGGAAGAAACACTACGTTTCAAACCCTGATCAGAATCTTCTGCTATAGGGACATGCCTTTCGGCCTTAAAAATTCCAGTGCTACATACCAGCGGGCTATGACTCTAATCTTTGACGAACTCATTCATCATCAAGTCGAATGTTACATTGATGATCTTGTAGTCAAAAGTAAAGAAAAGAAAGACCAGTTCTTTGACTTGAGAGCAGTTTTTGAATGGTTAAAATAATTTAACCTTAAAATGAATCCCCTGAAGTGTGCATTTGGAGTAGCTTTAGAAAAATTCCTTGGATTTGTTGTCCAACACCGTGAAATAGAAATCGATCTAGAGAAGATCATTACGATATTAGAAATGCCACCCCCTAAAAGCCTAACTCAACTCAGATCATTCCAAGGGTGATTGGCATATTTAAGATTCTTAATTTCTAATCTATCAGGAAGATGCCAACCATTTTTAGCACTTGTCAAAATGATGCCAAATTCAAGAGGGATGATAAGTGTCAACATGCCTTCAAAGACATCAAGCACTACCTGATGATGCTGCCAATTTTAGCAGCCCCTATCCCAAGTAAGCTACTCATCTTCTACAGTACTACATTAGATGACTCCCTTGGCATTTTATTGGCCCAAACCAACGATGAAGGGAAAGAGAATGCACTCTACTATCTTAGATGTCATGTAATCCCTGCTGAGGCAAACTATCCACCTATTGAAAACACATCCTAGCTTTAATCTTTGCATCTCAAAATATATAGCACTACATGCTTTCTCATTAGGTGAACTTGATCTCTAAGATCAATCCACTATAATATCTCATGACATGGCTCACACTATCTGGACAGTTGGCACGATGGTCCATGATTGTATCGCAGTTTAATATCACTTTCGTAGCCCTCTTTGCGGTGATGGGACAGGGACTAGCAGATTTCTTAGTAGCACACCCACTTCCTATTGATTCCCCACTTAGTGATGACCTCCCCATTGAACAAATCATTAACTTAGGTGACATTAGCATTCACCGCTGGGAGATGTATTTTGATGGCGCAGCTTCCTTTCAAAAGGGAGAAGAATCATGATCTACTCTTCCAGGACAGGAAAGGGTAGGAATAGTTCTCCTAACTCCGAACCGCATTGTGATGAGATTATCATATCACATATCCAATCCATGCACCAACAATGAAGCCGAATTTGAGGCTTTGATTGTCGGTCTAGAGTTAGCCATTATGCAATGCATTTAGGATATCAACATCTTTAAGGATTCTCAATTAGTTATCAACCAAATCATTGGGTTTTACAAAATTCTAAAGCCTAAGCTCCATCACTACCACAAGTACACTATGGAGTTTTTAGCTCAGATCCCAGAGGTTACCATTTAAAAGATTCATCGAGGAGAGAATGTAGTAACATATGCATTAGCCAAGCTTGCTAAAGAGTTGGCATGTCTAGAAGATGAGTCCATGCCAATATGGGTTCAAAATAGACAAGTCTTATTCCTTGTTGATTGTTGAACTCATTGAGAGACTCTCTCTTAAGGGGATGTCGCCATTGCAAAAAAAGGATGAGAAGTTGGATTGGAGGCAACCATTCATGGATTATCTAAATATAGGAAAACTACTTCAAGAGAAGTCATGAGCACATCAGGTGAAGTAGAAAGCTCTTTTCTATGCTCTCATAGATGGCACCTTGTGCTGGTGGTCCTTTGATCATATGTGATTACATTGTTTGGACAAAAATGAAGCCTGTAAGATCATGACTGAGGTACACTCAAGTTTATGCAGAGTGCATCAATCTGGTCTGAAGATGAAAGCCATCAAGAGACTAGGATACTATTGACCTTCGATTGATCATAGACTGCATGGATGTAGTTAGGAGATGCCACCAATGTCAGGTACATGATATGGTCTTACACCAACCACCCAACATTCTACACCTTACCTTGGCCTAATGGCCATTTGAGTGTTGGGGTACCGACATAGTGGGTTTGATCGACCCTCCTTCTTCCAAGGGTCATCGGTTCATTCTATCTGCCATCAACTACTTTTCCAAGTGGACGGAGGCAATCCCACTCAGAGAGGTTATAGCTCAGCATGTGCTCCAGTTTTTTAGGAATCATATCATATATAGGTTCGGGGTGCCTTGATGAATTATATTTGATAATGGTATTGCATTCAAGAGCACCAAAATTAATAGTTTTGCCAGGAGACACAACATAGATTGGAGATATTCTGCCATATATTACCTAAGGGCAAATGGCTTACTAGAATCCTTCAACAAAACTCTCATCTGAATATTAAAGAAGACAGTCGATGATAATAAGCGATAGTGGCATGAGCAGTTAGTTGAACCCTTGTGGATTTACCACACCACATACAAAACTCCAACTCAATCTACCCCTTTCTTCTTAGTGTATGGGTCTAAAGCAGTTCTACCATTAGAAGTCCAACTCCCATCATTAAGGATAGTTGTGGGTAACAAGATCACAATGGAGCAGAACACCAAGTTGCAGTTAGAAGAGCTCAAAGGTTTGGAGGAGAGACACCTCCAGGCATGCCAAAACCTCGAGTTGTATAAGGCCAAAATGATTCAAGCTCATAACAAGTTAGTTTGTCCTAGAGCTTTTTAAGTAGGAGAGCTTATTTTAGTTCTAAGGAGACCAATTGTTGCCTTTTCAAAAGATGGGAGGCAAGTTTGAACCCATTTGGGAAGGCCCTTTTGCCATAGAGAAGGCCTACTAAGGAGGATCTTATCAACTTATAAATTATAAGGGAGAGCACCCAATGCTTCCAATCAATGGGCTCTACTTTAAGAAATACTACCCATAAATCTTATTTTAAAATAATTATCAATAAAACTTCTTTTCATCTCAAATTCCATCTCTTCATATTATTGAGAAACATCTTTATTTGTGAATCCATCACGATGTGTTTAGGGTAGGTGTAAGGAACCCAAGCGGCATCCTATCCTTGAATAACACAACACTAACACAAACTACACATAATCACATATAAAACAAACACATATCTTTTGTCTTAAGCTATTTTATTGTGGGATAAATCCCCCTATGGCACTTACTCATTAGCTGCTCTAGGTCAGGCTGACATGATATCTTGTTAGTGTGTCACCCAAGTGGTTTCTTATTTAGAGGATGTAAGCCTATAAGATTTCTTCTTAACTTGACTGTTGCAAATCGATGAGCACCTTGTTAATTTAGTATTACTTTCTGTGTAGTCGATAAGCTACCTCATGTTGACTTTGTTTAAGAGGATGTAAGCCATCACACTTTCTTCTTGAATTAGCCATCATGCACTGACTGGGTTGAGCATATTTTAGGCTTAGGATAAGTCCCCTAGTTGCTCCTTTCCTCTTGACTGCTTCAAGTATGGGTCTAGTCCATACATGGGGACTTCTTGCTTAGTAGTCTCCTTAAGTCGGATAGCATCTATCCCATTGATGATGGACTATCCCGATGATCATTTTCGTCTATGAAGATGGAAGTCTACAAACCTTCTTCTTAGATTGATCATCACAAATCAATGGGCACCTTAGGTTGGTTGGTTATCGCTATGCTAACAGCGACCCACTCGATGGATACACCACTCATGGTAGATGTAAGTCTACAAGCTTTCTCTCAGAGTTGGCCACCATATACATATAGACTTTCTTTTATAGGGTCCTAGATAGCCCCTAGTGACACCTCCCATGTGGGCACTCTTTTTGGATCACATTTTTAGAGATCACATTTAGACACTACCTGGGTTACTCTTGGATTGGCAGTCCCCTTTCCTAGTAGCCACCCTTATGGTTGGAGAACTTATCTTGTGAATATGCAGATTCTACCTTGGTCTAGTAAGTCTGAGATAGGACTAGGCTGATATTAGCTCTTTCTCGGGCCCTCGCACACCAATTGGGTCCACACAAACATATAAACAAAAAATATATTTTTTCTTGATGATTAGGAGAACACGCTGATTCCTTTTCCACAGCACATCCACCTGTGAAAACTCGATAGGAATTGCCTGACTACTTTAAGTTGAGGTAAGTCCCCAGGCGGCACTCTGTCAGTAGTATCCCTTAGGTTAGGTTTGACTTTTTGTACCACCAATGGGTCACCCCAGTGGTCATCTTTGCTTTGGAAGATGTAAGTCTATTATGCATTTTTTCTAGCATGATCGTTGCACACCAAAGGGTAGCCTTAGGTCGGGTTTGATTTATTGTGCTACCAATCGATCACCCCAGTGATTGCTCCCTGCTTTGGAAGATATAAGTCTACATGATTTCTTCTTAGCATAATCGTTGCATACTGAAAGGCACCCATTATGTTGGTTAGCTCTACCCTGCGTCGGTAGACTATCCCTTTGGATTTGTAAATCTAAGATAGGCCAAGGTTGATATAGCCCCTTCATAGTGAATCCATTGCACACCGACAGGGTCATTTAAATTAAAATGATTTCTCTAGCTACTCTTGAGTGTAGATAAGTCCCAAATGGCACTCTCTCGGTAGTCATCCTTAGGTTGGATAGTTCTACCTGATGAAGGGTAGACTTTCCCTTTGGATTTGTAAACCTGAAATAGGATAAGGATGATATAGTCCCTTTTCAATATAGTCCCTTTTCAATAGTGGCCTGCCTGGGATAGGGGCTGCTAGAACTGGCAGCTTCACTAAGTAGTCTTTGATGTCTTCGAATGCATGTTGACACTTGTCATCCCACTTGAGCTTGGCATCCTATTTGACAAGTATTGAGAAGGGCTTGCATCTCCCTAATAAGTTTAAGATAAAACATCTTAGATACGCCAACTGTCCTTGAAAGGATCTGACTTGAGTTAAACTCTTAGGAGGTGGCATTTTTAAGATAGCTTTAATCTTTTGAGGATCTATTTCTATTCCTTGGTGTCGAACAACAAACCCAAGAAATTTTCCTGAAGCGACTCCGAATGCACACTTTAGGGGGATTCATTTTAAGGTTATATTATCTTAACCATTCAAAAACTACTCTCAAGTCAAAGAGGTGGTCTTCCTTTTCTGAACTCTTGACTACTAGATCATCAACATAGCACTCATCCTAATGATGGATGAGTTCGTTGAAGATTTGAGTCATGGCCCATTGATATGTAGCACCTACATTTTTAAGGCCGAAAGGCATAACCCTATAACATAAGATTCCAATCGAGGTTTGACAAGATGTGTTTCTTTCATCCTCAGAAGACATCTTGATTTGGTTATAGCCAGATGATCCATCTATGAAAGAGAACACAACATGAGATGAGGCTATGTCCACCATTAACTCTGGTATAGGAAGAGGAAACTCATCCTTAAGGCATGCCATATTTAAGTCCCTAAAATTGACACAAATGTAATTTGGTCATTCTTCTTCTTAATTGGGACGACACTAGCTAACTAGGTAGGATATTTTTTTCCCTGATGAAACCAGCATTGATCAATTTTTTGACTTCAGAATTAACCTATTGTTCAATTTCTAATCGCATGCATCTAGGAGCTTGCTTAATAGGGGTAACGTCAGGGTCTATTGCTATCTTGTGGGCAACTACATCAGGAGATAATTTGGACATTTCTTCATAACTCCATGCGAAGCAGTCTTTAAACTCAATCAATAGTCTAATTAAGTCATTGGTTTCTTCTTCATTCGAATGAGCGATGTATGTGGATTTTCTTGTCAGGTTGATTTCTTTAAGCTTGTCTATTATTGAATGAATTTCTTCTTTGAATTCTGGCGGTGCCTCTTTAACTTGGAGATCATCTGGACCATCTGAGATATCTAAACACACATTCTCATAAGAGTTGGGGATGTGTGAGAAGAACCTATCAGACTCTAAATGATTGGTAACAACTAGGCAATAATCTTCATCATCGACCGAACCCATTATACCAAATCCTAGTCATGCTCTTGATTATACTTCTCTGCCTGAATTGTTCCATAACTTTTCAAAATACTATGACCTGTGCATAGACCATGTGTGGGGAACCAAACCTTTTTGCACAAGATTTTGAACATAAAGAGTAAAAGTCAAGCGGTAATTCCATTAATTCTTTAAAAGTATCTTTCTCAAGTCCTACATCAAGCTCTAGACATGAGGATGATGAACCCAAAAAGAACCTCTTCTGCCTCATGTCACTGGAAGACTTAGGATCTTCCTTAACTATCAAGCCTTCAACTTTCAGAGATGTAAGTGAGGTAAGAGCTAAGGTTCCCAACTGTTGTCGAATAGTTTCACATAAATTAGATTTGAATACTTTGCTTTGCTTGGAGTCTTAGTCATCATCTCTGTCTGAGTCAAAAGCCACCTCCAATGGAACTCCTTGAGAGGAGTTGGTCGGTATACTAATCGCATTAGACTCATCCTCTGAGCTGGATTCCTAGTCTATGTGAATAGTAGGAGTACTCCTATAAACTAGAACACGACCTCTATTGGCTGAAGGCCAACTAGGGGGTTTCCCACCTCTGGAACTGCCTCTATTTCTACCTTTGCCTCTGCCTGGTGGAGGTTAAGCCATTCTACCCACATGTCCATATGATGGAATGAACTGTGGGTGAAATGTAATATGCAAAACTATTTCTTCTTCAATTCTCCTTTCTTGTTCACTTGGACTTTTATTTTCCTTTTCTTTTTCTTTATCTTTTCTTTTGCTCCATTTTATTTTTCTTTTCTTTTTGCATTTGAATTTTTTTCCAAGTTCACGAGAAAGTGTGTTTTGAGAAAGATAGTGGGTCGCATCCTCATAAATCTCAACCTCTCTAACTGAAAATATCTTTCATCTCCTTTGACATGGTATTCAATCTCATCTTTTTTTGAACTGAAAATAATTGGTAACAACTAAGCAGTAATTGTTGACATCGACTAGACCCACCGTACTGAATCTTAGTCTTGATCGTGATTATGCTTCCCCGCATGTATTATTCCACAGCTTCTCAAAATACTCTGACCTGTGTGGACCATGTATGAGGAACCAAACCTTTCTATATAAGATTATGAACACAAGGTGAGTGAAAGTCAAATGGTAATTCCATTAATTCTTTGTATGAATTCTCCTCAAGTTCTACATCAACTTCAGGCTTGGGGAGGATGATCCCAAAAAGAATCTCTTCGGCTTCATATCTTTAGAAGACTGAGAGGCTTCCTAAACTACTAAACCTTCAACTTTTTGGGGTGAAAGTGAAGTTAGAGCTAAGGTTCCTAACTGTCGCCTAATTGTTTTATAAACATATGATTCAAATAATTTGCTTTGTATAGGGGCCTAGCCTTCATCACTATCCAGCTTGAGTGTCACCTCTAATGAAACCTGCTGAGAGGGGTTGGCTAGTATGCTAATCACATTAGACTCATCCTCTGAGTTGGATTCCAAGTCTATGTGAATAGTAGAACTCTATGAACTAGAACATAGCCTGTTGGCCAAACCAGTCTTCCACCTTGGAACTCTCACCTTACGCCTCGCCTGGTGGAGGTTGAGTCATCCTACCCACATGTTCATATGATGGAATGAACTACGGGTGGAATGTGATATGTGGCTCTATTTCTTTGTCAATTTTCCTTTCTTATTCACTTGGATTTTTATTTTTCTTTTCTTTTTCTTTTGCTTTTTCTTTTTCTTCATTTTTTTTATTCAATTTGAATTTTGTCCAAGCTCATGAGAAAGGGTGTTTTAAGGAAGATAGTAGGTCGCATCTTCATATATCTCAACCTCTCTAACTGAAAATAGCTTTTCATCTCCTTTGACATAGTACTTAATCCCATCCTTCCTAAACTTGATGCACTGATGGAGGGAGGATGGAATTATCTTATTTTGATGTATCCAAGGCCTACCGAGCAAAGCGGTGAATGAAGTATTCAATCAATTACATAAAAATTGGCTTAGCCTTCCAGTCACCTATCTCCAAAGGTAACACTATGGAACCTAAAGCCCTCTCTCCTTGTTCATTGAATCCTCTCAACATCATCCGATCTCCTCGATTGTGAGAAAATTCCTTGAATTTGAATTGATTTAGATTTGATTTAGGATAAGTCTATAAGAGGGAATCAAAGGACTTGGAAAATATTTTGACTTGGATTTTCAATCATAAGCTTCAATCGTTTGGAGTTGATCATGGATTTCAATCATTTGGAATTAATTTGAGTTTGGAGAAAATCAATTGAGTTGGAATTGATTTAAATTTGACTTGAAGGAAGGAAGTGGGGAATTTGGTTCAAGCTATAGGGTAGGAAAATTTACCTAACACCCCTAAGGCATGACCTCTTCATATGGATAACTCCTCTAAGTCTCTAGGGCTAGGTTGAGTATTTACCTAATCACTAGATATGTCTTAAGACTAAGGATCTCTTAAGTCTAAGAGGAGTCCTATGTCTAAGAAGATGGGGTTGAGAGCTCATCTTAAAAATAAGGTCAACAACCTCACTTTTGGAGTGAGTTCTCAACTTCCTCATCATAGATATAGGACTCTCATAAACACTAAGAGCTTCTTGGTCTTAAGACACTTCTAGTGATTTGGTGAACACTTAGCCTAAGCCTAGAGACTGAGAAAGGTTCATAGAGATAAGTTATGCCTTAGGGACTTAGAGGGAAACTTGCCTGCCCTATAGCCTAAACCAAATCCATGCTTTCCTTCTCAAATCAAACCTCAAATACATACTAAATCCAAATAAAATTTCCAAGACTCATAATCAATCTCATGATCAAATTCAAGCTCAAGATTTTCCATGAACCTTATGATTGAGTTCAAAACCCTTTCGAAGCCCTTTGATTTCATCTTATGGACTTAGCCTTAACAAAATTCAAATCAATCCCAATTCATTTGATTTTTTCAAATATCAATTCAATCTCTCAATCATTTATAAAATTCCAATTCAAACCCAATTCCAAATGATTCAATCCTAAAATCAAATTCAAAGTTCCAAAATTCCTTCCTATGCCATATGACGCATTCTCATAAACTTAGCAAAATCTTCATCTAAGTCATCCAAAACTGATTGATTTCTTTATAAATCAGTTATTCATTCATTTTTATTCACAAATATAAATAAAATTCATACTCAAATGACCAAAACTATACCAAACTAAATCAAACCAAGCCAAACCCCTTCTTAAGCCATATGGACTTACCTCCATAAGCTTAATCAAATCTTAACCCAAATCAACCCAAAATCAATTGGTTTCTTTTTAAATAAGTTACTCCTTCATTTATATTCATAAATATATATGAAACCTACCTTCTAATGACCAAAAATAAATTAAACTAAATTGGTTTCCTCCTTAGCCATTTTGACCTACATCCTTAAGCTTGGTCAAATTTTCTTCCAAATCACTCCAAACTCAAGTGATTTTCTCATGAATCATTTATATCTTTACTTATATTCCCAAATACAAATGAAATATAAATTCAAATAGCCAAAACAAAATCCAAAATCAAATCAAAACCCAATTCAAGCCGTTTATGCCATTTCCTTAGAACTGGCCAAATCCTATCCAAACCAATCCAAAATTAATGGATTTTCTCTTGAATCATTCATTCCTTCAACCACCTATCCAAATATAAATGAAACTTATAATTATCAAACCAAATTCAACACAATGCAAGTCAAGCACCAGTTAGCCCTTTTAGCTTGGAAACTTTAAATGAGCTAAAATCCATTGGACTCTAAATTGTAATTGAATTTATATTTAAATTATAAGCTCATATATAAGTTCAACTAAACTTGAATCAAGCCAAAATCAAACCAACAACCCATTTAAGTACACTTGACCCAAAGTGGCCTAAAGGATATTTTTGAGCCAAGTTTTAATACTAAATTGTATTGAACCAAGCCCATCCAAGCCTTATATCATGATCAACAATCACCCTAGGATGATCAACCACCTTGAATTTGGTCAAACCAAGTCAAATTGGTCCTTTGACCAAGTCGACCTTTAGCCTAAATGAAACCTAAACTAACCAAAATCCACCATACACCAAATTGAGTGAAACTGTTGATTCAAACCAACTCATGATTAGTGATTGAACATGACTCGACCCTTAATTGAGCCAAACCAAGTCCAATTGGCCATTTGACCCAAGTTGACCCAAATTGGTCGAAAAGGCCAAAATGGGTCAAATCATAATATAACCAAGATTGATTGCAATGAATGACTCAAGTTCATTCCAAATTGACTATTGAACTTAGCCAAAGCCATAATTGAGCCTAATTTGACTAATTGGTCAACTTGACCCAACCTAGCCCAAATTGGCTAAAGGGTTAAATTGGCCAAAATCCAAATTAATTCTAAATTGATTCAAACCAAAACCTACAATCATTTTTAATTAACCAATTGAACTTAAGAAAACACCTAACCCAACCCAATTTGGTCAATTTGGTCAACTTATCCCATTATACCTATATGAATCCAAAGCCAAAATAAAACCCATAAAACTAACCCAAGGGACTTTGATTGAAATCACTTGAATCAAAACTCTTCAAATTATCATTTGAACCCAACCCAAGCCTTGGTTTGACCCAATTTGACTAATTGGTCAACCCAACCCAACATGAACTCATGTGAACCCATTTGACCAAATGAAGCCAAAACCCATAAAACTAACCCAAGGGACTTTGGTGGTTGACCAAACCCAACTAAAACTCAACTTAGGTAAACCTAAAATCAACCCAAACCCATTTAGATCCAAGCCCAATGCAAATATTCCATGGATTCTCTCCCCCATGTGGGATTTTGCCAATATGGCAAAGTCCACCCTCCTTTCACCTTGGAGCCATCAAAGTTCCAAATGAGGGATCCCTATGCCTCCTAGCCCACCCTAAATGGAGTAGGATTTGCCATGGACTAAAGGGAGGTGAGCCAACTCACCTCCCATGAAAGTTAAACACAAAAGGACCTAAGTAAGGAGACTTCCCCACATCAGGCCTTGAGCAACCTCCCATGAGTTCATCCAATCCATACGAGCCACGTGGACCAGATTGAGACCCCTCTGGTGCTCTGACAGTGGCTGGCCAGCCAAAAAATGAGAAGCCATCTCGTACATCCACCTCAGTAAACTAAGGGATATAGCCCCTCAATTCAAATGAGAATCTCATGACTTGATTGTGAGATCTTCCTAACACGATTTTGAGTCTCCCTGTAATTCCCAGAGCCATCCCAAGCTTCCCACTTTGACATTCCCTCTTCCTGTGTAGAACCAAAATAGAGGAGGCTAATTTTGATCATAACTTCGCCAATACTCCATCTCAATCAAATTCCTCTTCCACACATCCTCTACGCACATCGTCAAAGCTATCCAAGCCATTTCCCAAGCTCTAAAGTCACCGAAGGAGGGACTTCTATCAAGATCGAAGCTCTAAAGCTCGATCCTTGGCCTTCCAAGCTATCCACTTAGAACAAACTCAATTGCTACTCAACAGGGCTTTGTCTCAGCTAGATGAAGCTTCCTTAAGCTTTCAAGCTGTTGGTCTTAGCTCCGGTGAAGTATTTCCATGAAAATCGATCTCTAGCTTAAGTGGTGTTGGTCCTTTTCAAAGAAAATTTGCATGTGAGTTGATCTTGATCGTTGTATGTGTTTGAATTCCTTCCCTAATGGTGTGGGTTGATTTTGAAGTTCATCCGAGCTCGGTGAGCTTAGATCGAATGATCCATGGTGGATGGATGTTATCATTTATCGTTGGCGGGAAGGGGGATCACGGGTCATCTATTCCATGTGATTGAAGTGGATAGCTCTGATCAAATCATGTTAGATCTCCCCTATTTTCTCTTTTATGACATTGGTTTGATTTGTGTTGTCTGATCTGAGATCGGACGGCAGAGATCAATACCATGTTCACTGTTGGCTGACTCAGCATGCGGATGTAACAACTTAAATAGCCAATCCTATGTGCCATGTGGAAAGCGCACCGAGCGCCATGTGGCGCCAGCAAGATTAGGCTTAATTAGGGTTATTTAATGTATTTTTAAAGCTGAAACTTCTATAATTCATAACTAATTTTAAAAAAATCAAAAAAAAATAAATAATGGCTCATTTTAAAGGTATTTCAGAGAATTTAATAAAAAAATATTTTTAATTAGTTTTGAATAGTGAATAAAGATTAATTAAGGTTTCATTAAAAACCTAATTAGCTAAAGTACTCTCTAATCACTCAAGTAATTGATCCTAAAAGTTTTGAGATTGTTTAGGAGGATGACCTCTGCCTCCTCTAATTTTCTTGTGATTTACTATTTTCCAAATTTGAAGAATTGATTAATTAAGCATATATAACATGGATAATTGATTAATATATGTTTAGCCTCTCTTCTCTTCTCTTTATAACACTTAGTTGTTAAGTGTAAACTAAATGGAACAAAAGAAAATATTAAGTAAAACTCTCAAATCAATTAAACCACTTAAAGTGAAACCATTATTTATAATTAAATCTTTTTATACATAGGAAATCATAATAAAGCTTAGTTAAGGCATACCACACAAGCCTTAATACACACACACACTTTAGAATTAAGTCACCACTTTTATCTTTATATTAGGGTGGTGCATGGAGTGATATATGTTTAGTTTTATGATGTATTATTGTAGACTGGATGTCAGGATGTATGTTTCATGGATTGGATGTTAGGTCGTGATTAGCCTAATCATATTTTTTACAGGAGATTGTGCTTAAGGGGTACTTAAAATAAATATAAATGCTCTCTTTTCTAGGTTGCTTAACCTCTAAGCATATTCTAAATTAAGACAATTGGGCTTGGTTACCCATGTGCAGGGTGCTAAGTGCAAATTATTCATATGATTGCTTATGTTGTATGGTGCATTTAGCTAACACTTATTTTGCATGTGTAGTTAGATTTGCTTTTTCTATTTTTAATATAATTTTTATTAGGAATTAGGATTAGTGTTATGGAAGATTAGGATGAGTAGTGGCTAGAAGGTTTTGTCCTGGGAGGCCCTATGATGCCTTTTGAAGTAAATACATCTAAATGGGGAAATGAAGGAGACATGAAGAATGAAGATAAGAAGACCCCATAGCATTTATTCATTTGTAAAATTATAATTATTCTTTCATATACCTGGATGTATAAGGGTAGAGCTTGGTTATCCATTTCTCTTTTCGGGTTGTACGATGTCACCTGATCGCACCGACCTTTTATTCTTTTGCATTGGATTTATAAAATGCTTGATGTTATGTTTAAATTATGTAATAGAAATAACATGCCTCTTCTTAGTTTCTTACTTATATGGTGACTTAATATGTGGCCTGGATCTGATTAGGCTATTAGGGAAAAATAAATTTTCTACCACAACTATAACTCATAACTAAATTTTCTAAATTACTCATAACCTCACATAAATCCTAGGCATTAAATCAAGATAATTAAAAGATTTAGTAACCCCTTAGCTAAATGATTGTATCTTTAATATCACGCATCCACATTGCTTCACCCTTGCTAATAGAGGGTTTTCATCCTTGCACATTAGGGAAAGACTTAACCTTTGAGGGTCTCCTCTGTGGTAGAAGATACCTCTTTCTCTCTAATTTATCCAATAACCTTCATTTCATCATGCATTTAGACATATAAAAATATTATGGCCTTTATCAAAATGAAGAGTCCAAAATCAAATAAAAATTGAAAAGATTTGCATTAGACTAAGTCATGGCTCATACCACTCATGCTCTAGTCTCTTAGGGAGTGAGTTTAAGGATTTTAGTTTCTTTCTAAATAATAATAACATAACCATCTTACAAAATCATATGACTTGCCTACATGATTTTAAAGCAAAGGAGGAGTTAGCTGGCCACCACTCTAGAAGGTTAAAAGTCCAGTAGTCTTGGTTTACCCTCTCTTGGGGAGGTAAACCATATACCCACTTTCATTTAGATTTAACTCATGCTTTGGCCCTTGTTAAAGCTCCCTAAATTTAGGATCTGAGGTTATTATTTTCTTCAGGCTATAAGCTTAAATCTTCACCTCTTAGGCATTTCCATGACCTTGTATTGTGGGATTATAAGTCCTAGCAATCTAATAAAATTCAACTCAAATAAATAACTCTCTCCAATTTCAAATATATAAAGCCCAACCATAGGATAAATTGAAATGCTCACTAGATTTTTTAGTATCATGAGCATTCCCTACTCATCTCTTTTGGCTTTGATAATAAGTCTCTCTTTTTTTATCTACCCCATTGATTTTCCATGTATAACCAATTTATTAGTAGTCCTATCTTTGAAATCTTTGGATATAATAATTACCTACTTTAATAAAGAGTATTCCTAAGGGATTCACCATCCTTAAGATATAATTAACTATGGGGGCTTGCCCCTATAAGAACCTTTAGAACCTGGTTTATTATAAATCCTGCTTTATTTATCCATGTAAAGTAGGGTAAAAATCTCTGTTATATTTGAAGACCCCTCATACCTTAGGAGTCCTTATTAGGTGATGTGGAGAGAAATTTCCATAGTGAGTCTCGCCTTCAAATCTATGGGGAGAAATGAAAAAGGCAAGCATATAGAAATTCATCTTTTTAAGTGATCGAGTACGTCATCAAAGAATAGTATACTATCTCAAAAGATAGAAGTCACTACCATTTAATGGACCTAATCACCTCAATAAGGACTCCTAAGGATGATGGGTCTGCATATGTGCCTTAAATTCTTCCCCTATTTTACATACAAAAGTAAAGTAGGGTTTACTTTAAATCGGGTTCATTAAGTTCCCTACAGGGGCAAGCCCCCATAGTTAATTACATCCTAAGGAATGGGGATTCCTTAGTAAAACTCTCGATTAAGATAAATGATCATTGTCTTTAGAGATTTTAATATGAAAAGGGATTATCAATCAATTGGTTTAATTTTGAAGATTAAAATGGCATTGATCAAAGAGAGGGAGTTATTATCGAAGCCAAAATGGAAGATAAGTAGGAGATGCCCATGATGCTAGGAAACCTAGCGAGCAATCTCAAATTATCCTATAGTTGGGATTTACATTTTTTGAATTTGATTTAATTTGTTTGAGTTGTATTTTTCATTAGAAATTTAAGACTTATGATTCCTTAACACAAGATTAAGAAAATACCTAAGAGGTGAGGAATTATGCTTATGGCCCATGAAAGGAAGGAGCAACCTCAGAACCTAAATCTATGGAGCTTTGGCGAGGGCCAGAAGCATAACCTAAATTAAAGAAAAAATGAGTATTTGGTTTGCCTCCACAAGAGAGGACAAACCACCTAACGGCTTGGACTTACAACCGTCTGGGCATGGCCACCAACTAACTCCTCTATGATTTTAGATACATGTAGGCAAGTCTTTATGCTTATGTAAGATAGCTAGGCTAATATTTATTTAGAAAGAGATTAAGTCCTTAAACTCACTCCCTAAAGAGACTAGATCATGTAAAGGGCATGCTTCAAATGACCTAAATCTAATGCAATACAAATTTTATTTTATTTTTATTTTTGGATAATTATTTTGACTCAAGATAATAAGATTCATATGATTAATGCATGAGAAATTAAGTTATTGGCCAAAATTAGCGAGAAGAGATGAGGTGTGTTTCCACCATGGCTCTCACAGGTCAAGCCAAGGTTCTCTAGCAAAGGTGGAAGCCCTCCAATCAAGAGTGAAATAAGATACTATTGTGCATGATATTATAGAATAAATGCTCATCCAGCTGAGAGGTTTCTAATTCTTTTATCTTGATTTTAAACCTAAGATTTATGTGAGGTTATGAGTTCTTTATTTTTAATTTGAGTTGTTAAGTTTGGTAAAATATTTATTTTTTCCTAAAGAGCCTAATCCACATCCAGGCCATACATAAAGTAAGGAAGAAACTAGGAAAATCATGCCACTTAATACAAAAACTAAATAAATTATCAATCAATTTATAAAGCTAATCGTAAAAAGAATAAAAGGCCGTTGTGGTCAGGCACCACCGTACAAACCCGAAAATATCAAATGTGGGTAGCCGAGATCTACCCTTATACAACCAGATTACAAATGAATTAAATTATAGTTAAGCAAAGAATTCATTATTATGGGGGTCTTCAAGCTTTATTCTTCTTTATTCTTCTTTCTTCTTCTTTTCTTTCTTCTTCTTTTCTCTTCTTCTTTTCTTCTTTCTTCTATGATTCTTCCTTTTGGTTGGTTGGAAGGTGGATGCTCCAAGGCTTCACATGGTGCATAAGATAGGATCTTATTACCAATGTTCATCCTAATCCCCATAACAAATCATTCTAAAATTGTAATTGTACAAATTTACATGAAAAGGAAAAGAATGGAAATCTAACTAACACCTGCAAAATAAAAGTTAGCTAAAATAAACCACATAAATCCCAAGCATATATATTAGACTTATCACCCCACACATGGGTGACTAAGTCCACCTAGCCTATAGGATTATGCTTAGGGGTATAAGGCACCTGCAAGCAAAAGCATTTATATTTTATTTATGATAGCGCCCCTTAAACACAATCCTCTACAGAAAAGAATAGTTAGACTAAGAGCGTCCTACCATTCATTCTACGAGCATACACCCTAACATCTCGTCTAAAACATACATCATAAAATAAAACAAACATCAAATCATGCACTGACCTAACCTAAAGCTAGAAGTGATGACTTAGGCTAATGTGTGTGCTTTGAAGGTTTGTGTGGTATGCTTAGATATGACTTTAGGTAAGAATTTTCTAAGTGTGAAAATATGTTCAACTTAGAGGAGGGTTTCACTTAAGTTGTTTAATTATTTTAAGTTAATTTTATTTCATGTTTTGATTTATTTCAAATGAATCCTACGATTAATTACTAAGTTATGGAGAGAGAGAAAGAGAAGAGAACTTCTCTTTCTTCCCTAACCTAAGTAATTTCTAAAGTAGATTCATATTTTAGTTTTATTTGGGTGAATGTTTTGATTAAATCTTTTAATTAATCCTAAGTTTAGATAAACTCTAAACAAACCTATTCAAAAAGAAAGATATTTTAAGATTAAATAAAATGAATCAAAATCCACATAACACACATTACTTCATTTCTTTCCCAACATGTATAACATGCATATGAATGAATCCTAAGCATATCTATACACACAAATGAGAATATTTAACTCACTTTATGATGCATGCTAAGTGATCCATTAAGGAAATTTAGAATATTAAGATGCATGATTTTCTTTAGTAGAAAATGGTTTCTTTATCCAAATTTTTTACACACATAAAAGTAAGAAAGGCATAAGTGAGTACAGCGCCATTGTTAACCAAAGGTGTAAGGTATAAGACCTACTTAGGGCTACTTAAAGCCTCACAACCTCGGGGTTATCCAGATTAATATACCACTTTCCTTAAATACAAACATGTGTATAAAAGAAATGAAATGGAAAAGAAGAATGCAAAAGTTGCATTAATTGGTTCATTTTTGTTTATGCAATTTATGTGTGCAAGCATAGGTAATCCTTCTTAAGTGGTAGCATATGAATGAATAGGATGTGGAATTAGGTAAGTGTTAGGTTCTTTTCAAATGAATCATACAACTTACCAACTCCTATTCAAAACTATACTAGCATAAGAGAGAAAAGAAACATATGCTAAACACATCCATATATTCTTCACATGCAAGCTTATAATTAAAATATATGTAGCATAATTTCAGATTTGATATTTGATTTATATGTTTTGAAAATAATTTGAATTTAGTAGTGATAATAGCCACTCAGATTTGTACTTTAGCCAACATAAGCAAATTTGACATAAAGTAAACAATTTCATTTTTTTGAGAAAATTTGAATTTGAAAAGTATGAATGCATGAAAACACATGACATACAAATTTAACATGTTGGAGAAAGAATCAAAGAAATGAAAGCATGTAAACAAATTCACTTTAATTAAATCCTAAAGACTTTTTTTATGGAATAAGAAAGTTTAAAATAAATCAAAGTGTATTCAATGTCATTTTTGTTTAGTTTGAAGTTTGATTTAATTTTGAATAGGTGAGTTGAGTTTGTTGTTCCTAACCCATTACCACATGTGTTTGATATTTTTGTTTGAATTTTTAGGTGATTAGATTCATTTTCATGTGTTGATTAGATTAAGGTATGAATTAAGCAAGTTAATTAACCCTTACCTACACCACCTTAACATAACTAACAAAATAATTATGAGCCAATGAGATGACATAAAAATTCACAAAAATTTTAATTTGCAATGCACCTAATAAGAAAAAGGCCTAATTCAATTTGGCTCATGATTAAAGGTTAATTAATTAAGGGGTTTAGCTTAAGTAATTTCAAAACACCCTTTCATACATATGAATTGGGTTTTGATTTCCTTAATTGAACTTAGGCTTTTAAACACCTAAGCATCTACCCAAAGTAGATTAATTAAGTTCTAGAACTTTTAGAATTTTAAAAAAATTAAAGGGGATAATTAGTGAATTAACCCTTAATTAATAGAATATTAAGGAGAGAAAAGGCGTTTAGGGAATAGCTTAGGTGAGATGCCCCAAAATTATTCCATAAACCTCTTATCTACTGGATCTAATCTTAATCAACTCTAATCATGGATTAAAATCCCTAATCACACCCTAATTATGCTTAATTAGGTTAAAGGGGGTAATTAGGAAACTCAAATGCAATTTTCCTAGTTAAGCCTTCAATAAATTCCAAAAACATTAGGTGAGGAAGATGTCATTCCCTAAAATACACCCAAGAAATTTGGAATTAATTAGAGGCTTAATTAAAAGGTAATTAGCAAAATAAAGTTTCCAATAAAACCTAAAATTAGAAAAAAGCATAATTCAAAATCCCTTGAAATTAATTTTAAAATACTCTAGGTTGAATTATATTTTCATAAAATTTTATTTCATATTTTTCTGAATTTTATAGATAGAGTTATGAATTTTAGAACATATCTAAATTAATTAGAATTAATTAAAGCATTTTAACTAATCCTATAGCTCACAGCGTGACACGTGGTGGTGGCGGCGATCAACGCGCTTTACACGCATCACGCAGTGAGCCACTCACTTAAGTTATCAAATCCAAAAGGTGGTTGACGGCCGACGTGCATTGATCTCGGTCGTCCGATCAAAGATCGGATAGCCAGAATCTCCCCACAGTTTTAAAATGGATAAAGGATTTTCTAAACGTGGGAATAATCTCGGCCGTCCATCCAAAACACGCGGATGGATGGCTGAGATCTCCCAAGTTCTGCCCCCTTGATCAATAGAGGTCATCCATGATCTAGGGGAAGATTTGAGCTCGATTGAGCTCAGATTCAAACCAAATTTAACCCACACCATCTAAAGCCAAGGAGTGACACATCCAACGGTGGGATTCACTTGAATTGAAAATTATCTTCACAAAGGACCAACACCTCTTATCCTAGGTTTTGAAAAAATTCCATACATCGCTAAAGGTGATCACCAGCGCTCGATTCCCTTGGAGGAGCTTCGTCTGGTTAAGATGAAGCTGTGTTAGAAGAATGAGCTATTGAGGTTATGTGAATTGCTCTATGAATCAACTCCCCTTGCTCCCCTTTGCGTCTTTAATCCAATTCAACTATTCCTTTCTATGGGAACTCTAATGGAAGCTTAGGTGCACTCGACTTAGCTCCTTGATGAAGTATGCAAAGGCAATTTGGTGGAAATTGAGTATGGAGAAAGTTAGCTCTATGATTTTCTCCCTTATTTTCACTATTCAAAAACCGAGGATGGGAAAATGGATAGAGCTCTAGGAAGCTAGGGATCACTCTCTGATGGCTCCTTACTCTCTCTAGTACTCAATCGAATGTTGAATTCTATAATTCAGACTAAATTAAGGGGAGTATATCTCCCCCTTGAAGGATCGAACGGTTGCAAGCCATTATGTCATTTTGATCCAATTAATCACAATGGGAAGGCTATTTGAGCTGTTAAGAGTGTGCACATGATTGGTTTGAGCCAAGGAGTGGATTGCCAACCTCCCACGTTCTTGAATTTGCCATTTTGACCCATGGGGTCGGGTTTGGTCTTGGGGCCAATTGGGCTAACCCAAACCCATTGGGTTGGGTGCTCCACTCTTTATTAGGTCCCCTTGAGCTATTAAGAAAGTATCAAATGGATATGAAGAGGTATGACCAAATTACCCATGGATTTGGCCAAAATTTGTTCTATGGCCTAGGGCTAGAATGGTCATTTTGCTAAATTTTTAATTTGGATATGTTAGGTATGTGGAGAAATAAGGTTTGGCCAAGTTTCATGAGATTTGGAATTCATTTGATAAGATTTGGCTCATGCTGACCCATTTAGGTCAAAATGGGTCAAGTTGACCAATTGGTCAAATTAGGTCAAACTAAGGTTGGGTCAAGTTCATATGACCATTTGAAATGTTTGGGTGGCTTTGGTTTGATTAAATTTGGTATAGTTTTGAATTTGGCTCATATGACTTTATTTAGGTCAAATGGGTCAAATTGCCCCATTTGACCTATCTAAGGTGGGTCAAGGGTAGGTTTAGGTTAGGTTAGTCGTACAGAGTGGATTGGTATCTTTATTTCCAATCTATTTTGGTTAAGTTCAAATTTGGCTTAACATGACCCCTTTAGGTCATGTTGGGTCTAAGGTCAATTTGGCTAGGTTAGGTCTAGTTGGCCAATTGAGGCTTTGGTCAAGTTCAACAAGTGATTTGGAATGAACTTGGCTCATTGGTTTGAATCAATTTGGCTTAGATCAAGTTTTGACACATTTTGACTTTTTAGGTCAAGTTGGGTCAACTTGGGTCAAGTGGCCAATTGGGCTAGATCAAACTCAAATATTGGCTTTGTCAAGTTCAAACATAGGTCATGAATGCACTTAGATCAATGGTTTCAATCAATTGGCCTATGATAAAATTTGGCTATGTTAGGTTTCATTTTGGACTAAGTGTTGACTTGGTCAACCCTTAGATTTGACTTAGTTTGACCCAATTTGATTGATTGATCATCCCATGATGATTGTTGATCATGATGAGAGGCATAGGTGAGTTTGGTTCAATCTAATTTTATTTGGATTAGAATTTGGCTCAAAAGGGTACTTTAGGTCACTTTGGGTCAAGTGAGCCTAAGTGGATCAAATGTCTTGGTTAAAGCTTGATTTGAACTTGATTGAACTTGTTTATGGACTTATGATTGAAATATAAATCCATTTGCAAGTGGTTTGAAGTCAAATGAGTTTTGATCCATTTGACAATTTCATTTTCAAAGGAAGAATATGAAAGGTTTTGGCTTTGATTTTTGAATTGGATTTTGATTTGGTGATTGAGGTTTGCATTTATATATAAATTTATGATTGTAGGGTTGATTGAATCATGAAGGAAAATTAAGAGTTTGGCTTGATTTGAAGTTGATTTAGCTAAGTTCAAGATTTTGACTTGAAAGGCTTAGGTTGGATTTTGAGTAGATTTGAGTTTGAATTTTTGGAATTGATTTTGATTGTTTGAATTTATATTTCATTTATATATGTGAATATAAATGATAATATAAATGGATCATAAGAAAATTTCAAGGATTTGAAATGATTTGATCATCATTTGGGATAGTCCATTAGAAGGATTATAAGTACACTTTTTGGTGTTACATATATCAAATAAATTTAATTATTTTTTTTATATGTATTAAATACAAATGCATTGTAATGTCTTAATGAGAAGAAAATATTAATGATCCCAACTAGCATTACATGAATCATACTACAATCAGCCTAAACTCATAAAGAAGATATGAAGTATGTAGATATGTTAATAAAAATAAAGATTCAAAAACATATGAAGTGTGCTGCCTAGTAAACAACAACAAAAATTGAAATGGCCTAGATGAAGCGTGATGCAATAACCAGATGATTCAAAGGGACAATCAGAAAAATTGAAAACCAAAAATGAAATAAACTCAATCCTATAAACCATGTTTTTAGTAAACTCTAAAAAGTTATTCACCATATCAAAATGAGAGTGATAATAACCATGTTATATTAACTACAAACCCACGAAAAATGCAGATCCCTAATTCCTCCCAAAATGGTTGTGGTGTTTTATTTTTAGTATGTGTTGTTGATGGGGTGTTAAGTGTGTGTTTATGTGAGGAGACACCACATAGATCCATTGATGTACTCATTAGGATGATCAGGTATGATATTAAAGAATAATGTACTATCTTGAGAGATAGAAGTCCTTATGATGGACTTTCACTTAGGGTCAAGGCATGATGGGTCTTCGAATGTACTAGAGATCTTTCTTTTATTTTACATGGAAAAGTAAAGTAGGGTTTATTTTAAGCTAGGCTCATTAAGTTCCCTATGGAGGCAAGCCCCCATAGTTAATTACATCCTAAGGAATTGGATTTCTTAATAATACTCTAGATTAAGGTAAATGATCATTATCTCCAAAGATTTCAAAGATAGGACTATCAATCAATTGATTATTTTTAGAAAATCAAGTGGGATTGATCAAAAGAGAGAGTTATTATTGAAACAAAAGAGAGATGAGTAAGGGATGCTCATGATACTAGGAAACCTAATGAGCATCCCAAACTATCCTATGGTTGGGCTTTAAATTTTTAAAATTGAGGAGAATTGTATATTTGAGCTAAATTTTTATGAGAAACCTAGGGCTTATAATTTCACAATACGAGATTATAAAAATACTTAAGATGTGAGGATTTATGCTTATAGCCCAAAGGAAATAGCTACCTGGGATCCTAAATTTGGAGATATTTGGCGCATAAATCTAAAAGGCAGTGGGTATATGATTTACCTCCATAATAGATAAATCCATTGATGGACTTACATGGGTGGCAACTAACTCCTCCTATGATTTTAAATACATGTAGGCAAGTCATATGCTTTATAAGACGGTTGGGCTGTTGTTTATTTAGAAAAGAAACTAAGTACTTAAACACACTCCCTAAGAGACTAGATCATGAAGGGCATGGATAATGACCTAAATCCAAATCTTGTCAAGTTTTATTTTTTATTTTTGGACTTTTTTTTACAGAAGCTATGGGATTTTATATGCCTAATGCATGAGAAAATCAGTTATGGGCTAAAAAAAAAGAAGGTATGTTTCCACCATGGCTCTTAAAGGTCAAGCCATTTTCTCTAGCAAAGGTGGAAGCCCTCCATTAGCAAAAGTGAGATAATATGATTTATGCATGATACGAGACATACAACATCCAGCTATGAGGTTACTAAATATTTTATTATCTTTATTTATGACCTAGGATTTAATTAAGGTTAGGAATTATTTAGTTTAATTTTGAATTTATTAATTAGATAGAAAATTTATTTTTTTCTAAGAGCCTAATCGCATCTAGGCCATTCAACAATCATCAAATAATTAAGAAACTAGAAAAATCATGCTATCCTAATTTCTCAATCATAAACTTAACATCAATCAATTCATAAAATTAGCACAAAAGAATAAGAGGTTGATGTGATCGGGTTCCACCGCACAACCCGAAAAAGAAAAATAGGTAGCCGAGCTCTAGCCTTATACAACCCGGATTACAAATGAATGGTTACAATTAAAAGAAATTCATGTTATGGGGTCTTCATTCTTCATTCTTCATTTCTTCATTCCTTCATCTTGGTTTGCTCCATTTCTTTCTTTCTTTTGGTTTGACTTGGGATGTAGTTTGCTCCAAAGCCTTATGTGGTATATAAGACATGGTATTATAACCAATGTTCACCTTCATCCCCCATAACATTCATTCCAAATCTTAATTATAAAATTTACATCAAAATGAGAATGGTAAATCTAACTAAACTTACAAAATAAATGTTAGCTAAACATATCACACAACCCAAGAAGTTATGTAAATAATTTGTACTTAACATCCCACACATGGGTAACCAAGTTCAATTATCTTAAATTGGGTTATGCTTAGGGGTATAAGTAACCTGCATAACAAAAAGCATTTATATTTTTATTACAACGCCCCTTAAGCACAACCTCCTGTATAAGACATGATTGGGCTAAGATCACCCTATCATCCAGCCTACGCACATACACCCTAATATCCAATCTAAAACATTACACCACCAAATAAAGTCATGCATCAAACCATGCACTGCCCTAAGATGGAGCTAGAAGTGGTGACTTAGCATAATGTGTGTGTTATTTAAGGCTTGCATGACATGTCTTAGCTAGGCTTTAAGGTTAAAATTTTCTAAGTGTGAAAGATTTAATTTAGATGGTGGTTTCATTTTAAGTGATTTACTTGACTTGTCAGTTTTGGTTGGTGATTTGATTTGGTTTAAATAAATCTACACTTAGTGACTAAATGTTCTGAAGAGAAGAAAAGAGAAGAGAACTCTCTTTCATCCCTACCTTAAAGCATTTTTAAGGTAGATTCATTAATGAAATTTTCTTTAATGAATGATTTATTATGTATTTTAATTAATCCTAAGTTTGGGTTCTCTTTAAATGGTCCTATTCAATAAGAAAGGCATCTTAGGATTAGTTAGGGTGGATTACTATCACATAACACACACTCATCTTTATATTATATATACCATGCATATGAATAATCCTAAGAATACCTATACATGCAATATAAATCTTAGCACACTTTGATGATGAATGCAAAAAGATGTGATTTGAAAATTTATATATTCCATTTTCTAATTGGATATTAATGCATGTCTTTGTTATGTAGAAAAGAGGGATTTTTCATCCATTAGCTAAATGCACATCCGCATGTATAAAAGTTATAAGTGAGTACGATGCCATTATTTTTCCACCCTAAGGTACAGACCTACTTAGGGCTACTTAAAAGCCTCACACCCCGATGTCTACGATATACCACTTTTTTTAGATACATGTAGATGTATAAAAAGAATCAAATGGATAAAGAGTCATGCAAGAGATTATGTTTGATTTAGTTGTATGATTTACATGTGTAATATGAAGATCTTTCCTAACTCTTAATATAAAGATGCATATAAATAGATTTAAGCAAGTGTTGTGTTCTTTTCAAGTGAACTATGCACTTGCAAATCCTATGTGAATCTATGTTAAGAGAAGGAAAGAGAACTTCATAATACACATATTATGCTATAATCACATGCAAGCTTATAAATATTTATAACTAACATCACTTCATTCATAATCTTTGATTTATAGGTTTTAAAAGATAATTTTTGGTTTAATAGTGATAATAGCCACTCATATTCTTAATTTTAGCCAACAAATGCAATTTGACATAAAAGAAAATATTTTTATTTAATCAATTTTGAATAGAAATGAATGCATGATTTCATATGGTAAATAATATTTAGCATGATTGGAAAGAAATAAAGGGATGTAAGCATATGACTTCATTCACCCTAATTAATTTCTAAGGACAATCATATAAAATAAGATCATTTCAAACGAATCAAAATTCTTTAAGGAGATTTTTTTTTTGAATTTGATTTGATTTAGGAAATATGAAAGGTTTGCTATTCCTAACCCATTCCCCCCATATGTGAATTGGTTTGGTTTAAATTAGAACAATTAGGTTGATTTTATATTTTGTTTAGGTTAAGGTATGAATTAATTGAACAAATTATCCCTTACCTATATCATCTTAAGTTAGTTAACTAATTAATAATGGTATACAACCACATGAAAGTAAATTTGCAATGCTCTAAGAAATAAACTAATGCAATTGGCATGATTAATAGTTAATTAAACTTAAGGATCTCACTTAATTACTTTATAATTTTCGCACATGTGAGTCAATCATAATTTCTTATATCTCACCCATTATTGAACACTCAAGAATAAGATTATTAAAGGTTATTTTGGTTGGATGAATTGATTTTTTTTAAATTTTGATTTCATTAGGTCATTAATGAATTGATTAAATGCTTTAGTTATGCTTTGATTTAAATAATAAAATTAACTTAAGAGAAAGGATCAAGGGCAAGGCCTCAATCCTAATCCCTAAATCATTCAATCATTCCACTAGGTTTTGATTCCCTCATTTTGAAGATCTAATCACTTTATTAATCAAATAATCATTCCATTAACACATTACTTAATTTAATTTTCAAAGGTAAAGGATACTTAGGAAATAAATTAGAAAAAATATCCCCATTCATGTTCCCTAGGTGATCTTACTATTTAATAAGGATAGTTATGTTCAAGTGCTTAATCAAGCTACTGTGCATCCCTTACTTACAATTAATTTAATTAAGAGGGTGATTAAGGCTTACTCAAATGATTTCCTTATTTAAGCAATCAATAAAATCCCAAAAAATAGGGGAGGTAGAAGTCATCCCCCTAAATATCCATAAAAAATTTGAGATTAATTGAGTGCTCAATTAAGGTATAATTAGGTTAATTAGATTTTTGATAAAACCCTCATTAAGCCAAGGTCACTATTCAAAATTAATAAATTATAATTTTTCTAGATTCTCCTCTGAAATATCTTCAAAATGAGCCTGAGTTTGTATTTTTTTGAAATTTTCTATAATTAGTTATGATTTTAGGAAGTTTCATTATTAAAATTGGATTAATTAAACCTAATTAAACTTCTAATCTATTCGGGCCATGTGGGTGGCGGCGCTTTCCACATGGCGGGTTGGTTATTTAAAATTTGTCACATCCATTCAACTAGCTGACGAGCTTTCTCTGCGGGCCATCCGATATAAGATCAAATGGCCAAGATTAATCTCATGATTTAGGCTTAGAATCATAATGGATCTAGCGTGATCTGATCAAAACTATCCGATCCAATCACGCAGAATGGATGGTCCATGATCTGTCTCCTCCCGAGTGGAGAGGCGGATGTTGTGCATCGATCATTGCTCGATTTGAGCTCACCGCTCGAATGGAGCATAAATTCTTCCCACACCTTTGAGGAAGCACAAGCAATACATCTAATGGTGAAGATTGCGTGAGACAGTAATTTTTCACAAAGGACCAAGCAAAAATTACTCTAAGGTCAGTTTCAATGGCATACCTCATCGGAGGCTATCATCGGCACTTCCAATGATGGAGATAGCTTCATCTAATAGAGATAAAGCCCTATTAAAGAATTCTGGCCTTGATTTGAAGTGGTTTGCTTAGTTGACCAAGCTCCTCTTTAATGGCGATCGGCCTTGATTGAACTCCTAGCTCTGATTGTGGGGAAGCTCAAGATTCGATTCGTTTCAACTCACCTTGGCCCAAGGATGGTGTGTACAAGATTAATTTGACTTTGGTTTAAAATTGAGTGAATTAGGTTTGGAATTCACCTCCCCTATTTCTTTGAGTAAGCAGAATGAGCGAGGTCTTGGAAATGAGGAAAGCTCTAGGATACTTGGCTTTGACTCCTAGAGCTCTGAGGAATGAATGACTTATGGTTTGAGTGAGAATAAGGAGGGGCGGTTGTATATCTCCCCCTCCTTGGTTTACGGTGGGTGGCTGATTTACCATTTTAGCTCAATGGCTTGGATTGGCTGATCTGTTTGAGCTTGAAAATGTCTCACATGGGTCATTTTAGGTGGAGGAGTGAGGGAGAGTGACTGCGCCATGTGATTGGTGAGTGGATTTGGTTAGTTCAAAGGTGATTGGGGAGGTCAGGTTTGGCCACTTGGGTCATAATGACCCAAGCTCATTGGGTCATGTTCACCACCATCCTTGGTGCTCATGTGGACTAATAGATAGGTGTCAAGTGGCCTTGGAAAAGAAATGGCCAAATTCCAAGTGAATTTGGTCATGGCATACCCTTTGACCTAATGGCAAAGTGGTCATTTGGCTATGGGTTTGATTTGCGTAGATTTGAAATGATTGAAAAATGGGCTGGGCTAAATTTCAAGTGATTTGGAGTTTATTTGATTTGATTTAGCTCAATTTGACCCATTTGGGTCAACTTGGGTCAAATTGGGTTTGGTTGACCAATTGATCAAATTGGGTCAAACCATAGTTAGGTCAAGTTCAAATGGTCATTTGGAGCCTATGAGTATCATTGGTTTGGTTTAATTTGGTTGAGATTAGGTTTTGGTTCATTTAGGTTCATTTAGGTCAAATGGGTCAAGTTGATTGATTTGACCCATTTGACCCAATCAGGTTAGGTCATGGGTCTAATTGGTCAATTGAAGCTTTGGTCAAGTTCAACAATCAATTTGGAATAAATTTGACCCATTGGTTGCAATTAATTGGGCTTAGATCAAGATTTAACCCATTTTGGCTTTTTAGGTCAATTTGGGTCAACTTAGGTCAAATGGTCAATTGGGTTTGGTTTGGGCTCAACTGGTGATTTGGTCATGTTCAATCATTGATTATGGATTGGTTTAGATCAATGGTTTCAATCAATTTTGCTCATAGTGGATTTTGGCTTGTTTAGGTCTCATTTAGGCTAAGTGTTGACTTGGTCAAAGGTTAGGTTTGACTTGGTTTGCCAAATTTGAGTGATTGATCATTCTAGGATGATTGTTGATCATAATGTGAGGCTTTGATGGGCTTAGTTCAATCTTTGGGTTGGATTAGAATTTAGCTCAAAAAAGCTCCTTTAAGCTACTTTGGGTCAAGTGAGCTTAAATGTGTCAATTGGCTTGATCAAGGCTTAATTCAAGTTTGGATGGACTCACATATGGACTTATGATGGAAATATAAATCCAATTGCAAGTGGTTTGGAGTCAAATGATTTTGGTTCATTTGACAATTTCAAGTCAAAAGAACGAACATGGGCATGTGATTGAAGGATTGATTGTTTGAAGAGAAAATCCAAGGGTTTGGATTGATTTGAGAATGATTTGGCTAAGTCCAAGAAATTGGCATAAATATAAATTATGTTTTGATTTGAGTTTTGAATTTATATTAATTTGATTTTGGCCATTTGAATTTATATTTCATTTATATTTGTGAATATAAATGATAATATAAATGATCCTTGAGAGAATCATATGAATTAAGAGTGATTTGAATGTGAATTTGGCTAAAGTAGGTCAAAAAGTTTGAAAAAGGGGTTTTGATATGGTTTGATTTATATTCATTTGATTTGGATGATTTGGATTCCAATTTCATTTATAGTTGTGAATATAAATGATGGAATCACTTGGCTTTGGGTTGATTTGAAGGTTTTGGCTAAGCTTATGGATGTGAGTCATAAGGCTTAGGAAGGTTTTGGATTTGGAATTGATCATGGATTTCAATCATCTGGAATTGGAGTTGGATTTGGAATTGATTTTGGATTTAGATAATTTGAGATTGGAGTTGATTTGAGATTTGAGAAAATTAATTAAGTTGGAATTGATTTGAGATTTGAGAAAATCAATTGAGTTGGAATCGATTTGAGATTTGAGTTAGATTGGTTTGAAGGAGAGATCATGGGGTTGGATTTGAGCTATAGGGTAAGGGGTTGCCTTAAATCTCTAATGCATAGCTGAATCCTATGATAAACCCTTCTAAGTCTCTATGGCTAAGTTAAGTGTTCACCTAATCACTAGAAGTGTCTCAAGACTAAGAAACTCTTAGTGTCTAGAGGAGTCCTATGTCTAAAATGGAGAAGTTGAGAGCCCACTCTAAAAGTAAGGTCAACAAAGGCTTAGCCTAATAACAACTAATATAAACTGGGAAATGAAATAGCCAGTGCTCATTTGATAATAAGTGTAATGGAGGGGAAAGAAGAGAGCAAGAATCATTTCAATTGGAACCACAAAGAATGCAGATCCCCAAAATTCCCTCGAAAACACCACATCCCTTAATAACTAATAGAAATAGTAAATAAAATAGTCACATCTAACTTGATTACAACTGCAATAGAGTAGAAAAAAGAGAAAAAAAAACTCAGTTCACTAGGAACCACAAATGTAGGGAGAAATCAAGAAAATGATGAGATAGAACACACCGTAAGAGTGAAACCATGTAGAAAGAAGGAAGTAATATATCATAGGTGATACCGTAAAGAAGTGAACATGACGGTCAGAACAGACCTGCTTGGGGGACGAAAGCTGGCTGTAAGTGAAGGGCAACGAGGAGATGTAAATTTTCGGGGTCACAGGGTTGAGGCGAGGGCTGGTGAGGGTAAAAATTCCTTACAGATAAGTGAACACGGTCGACATCCCTCAGTTAGAAAACCCCATTTTTGAACGGGAAGCGGGCCAAAAGTGGCATTTTTGTAGTCCCCAAACGGTATCACGTCGCATTTTCGTGATGCGATGGAGCCGTGATGTGGCCCTAAATGGCCCTTAAGTGATGAGAGAAAGAATCAAATTTCAGAAGTGCAGAGAATGCAGCTTTTGGTGTTTCTTTTTTTCTACTTTATACCATTATCATATGGATACTCGCCCATTATTGAATTATCTATATTAGAATCATCATATTTGTTTCTACAAACTTGAACAAAATTGTCAAGATCTATAACACCTATGAATAAGAGTTTTGAGATCAGGCACGGGAATGTGTAATCGTGAAATCGTTGATATAAAATTTCAAATTTCTTATTAAAATATTTTCCTCTCTTCATGAATCACACTTCTTTAACTCAAGTTATGTGGACTTTAAAAGAGGCGTCATGAGTAAAGAATATATCATCTCAAGAGATTGAAGACAAACCTTGCTTATTGATTTAATGGAAAGCTATTAAACTACCTACTGCTATAAAAATTCAATTGATATTGCACATTATGAGAGTGAGTTTTTGTTGGTGGTTATTCTTCCTCATTCTTTACCTACTCTAATCATGGCACAACTTATTAATTTAAAAGCTCAAGTAGAGCATAATTTCATCCATAATAATACTAACTCTAAATATGATCTTTACATGAACTCTTTTATTTATTTCAAAGAAACTTAATCGAATAAAACATACATACATACATACATACATTCATACACACTTTAGCTTTCTCCATTGCTATCATCATCATTCTTTAGAACAAAATTTCTTTGCTCGTGAGGGTAAGATGATTGTGTCAATGAACTTTGCATTTTGTTATTCATAAGTGACTTCAGCATATATATGACCTATTTTTAATTTACTGATTAGGCCATTTGGAGCTTTAATGTAGAGTTACATAGAATGTTCAAAGAGTGTATTTCAAATCTTATTAGAATAGGTGTTCAAAGTATGTTTAGATCCTGTCTGAACTATGATCAAACATAATTTGAATATATTTGAACCTTATTAGAATTGTCACTTGACTATAATTTGAACCTTATTTCAAGAAGTATTTGAGTAAGAGGTTAGAAGAAAGAAGAAAAAAGATAAAATAACAAGATGGCTTCACATTTTATTGGACTATCAGTAAGCTTATTATAGAACATTAGTCTAATTGTATGAAAAAGTGACTATAGTTAATTTCTTCTATGATTAAAATTGGGCTTATATTTTTGTGTAACTTTTTTATATATTTTTCATTATTTCTTTTTTTATTCTTTGGCACTAAGATTTCCTCTTTTGTATTTTCATATTAAAGAATAAAACATGCATACATACACACATACATTCATACACACTTTAGCTTTCTCCATTGCTATCATCATCATTCTTTAGAACAAAATTTCTTTGCTTGTGAGGGTAAGATGATTGTGTCAATGAACTTTGCATTTTGTTATTCATCAGCAGCATATATATGAACTATTTTTAATTTAATTATTAGGCCATTTAGAGCTTTAATGTAGAGTTACATAGAATGCTTAATGAGTGTATTTCAAATCTTGTTACAACATGTGTTCAAAGTATGTTTAGATCTTGTTTGAACTATGATCAAAAATAATTTGAATATATTTGAACCTTATTAGAATTGTCACTTGATTATAATTTGAACCTTATTTCAAGAAGTATTTGAATAAGAGGATAGAAGAAAGAAGGAAAAATATAAACTAACAAGATGGTTTCACATTTTATTGGACTGTCAGTAAGCTTATTATAGAACATTAGTCTACTTGTATGAAAAAGTGACTATAGTTAATTTCTTCTATGATTAAAATTGGGCTTATATTTTTGTGTAAATTTTTTATATATTTTTTCTTTATTTCTTTTTTTTTTTATTCTTTGGCACTAATATTTCCTCTTTTGTATTTTCATATTAAAGAATAAAACATACATACATACATGCATACATACATTCATACCCACTTTAGCTTTCTCCATTGCTATCATCATCATTCTTTAGAACAAAATTTCTTTGCTCGTGAGGGTAAGATGATTGTGTCAATGAACTTTGCATTTCATTATTCATCAATGACTTCAGCATATATATGAACTATTTTTAATTTAATTATTAGGCCATTTAGAGCTTTAATGTAGAGTTACATAGAATGCTCAAAGAGTGTATTTCAAATCTTGTTAGACCAGGTGTTCAAAGTATGTTTAGATCTTATTTGAACTATGATCAAACAAAATTTGTATACATTTGAACCTTATTAGAATTGTCACTTGACTATATTTTGAACCTTATTTCAAAAAGTATTTGAATAAGAGGTTAGAAGAAAGAAGAAAAAAGATAAACTAACAAGATGGCTTCACATTTTATTGGACTGTTAGTAAGCTTATTATAGAACATTAGTCTAATTATATGAAAAAGTGACTATAGTTAATTTCTTCTATGATTAAAATTGGGCTTATATTTTTGTGTAACTTTTTTATATTTTTTCTTTATTTCTTTATTTTTATTCTTTGGCACTAAGATTTCCTCTTTTGTATTTTCATATTAAAGAATAAAACATACATACATACATACATTCATATACACTTTAGCTTTCTACATTGCTATCATCATCATTCTTTAGAACAAAATTTATTTGCTCGTGAGGGTAAGATGATTGTGTCAATGAACTTTGCATTTCGTTATTCATCAATGACTTTAGCATATATATGAACTATTTTTAATTTAATTATTAGGCCAATTAGAGCTTTAATGTAGAGTTACATAGAATGCTCAAAGAGTGTATTTCAAATCTTGTTAGAACAGGTGTTCAAAGTATGTTTAGATCTTGTTTGAACTATGATCAAACATAATTTGAATATATTTGAACCTTATTAGAATTGTCACTTGACTATAATTTGAACCTTATTTCAAGAAGTATTTGAACATTGTTCGAAGCTCATTTGAACATGATCTAAACCATAATGAAACAACATGCTTTGGGATACACTTCAAGTATTATGTTAACTATGTTCAAATGCTTATTCGAATAAGGTTTGATCATAATTTGAACATGGTTCACACTATCATTGATAATGGCTTAAATCATGTTGAACATATATTCTAGCAACAATGAAGTTATATACTAACTCATTACTTTTTAAAACTAAATCAAGAATATACTTGCATTGTATAAAGAAGAATGAAAAGAAGATAACCAAATTGGTTGAATATTTATCAAAAAATGGAGCAAGAATTTATAGTACAAAGAAGAATTTCTCTTAAGGATCTCATAGATATTATGTAAAACGCTAAAGAGATTAATAAAAATTAGTTTTGTCTAAAATCAAGGTGATGTATTACTTTGGTAGAGTACAATCTATACTTTTAAATCTTCTAGTTAAGCTACTAAGAGATTATAATATTATTTTTAAAAATAAAATATCTATATTTATCTGATATTGATATCTTATATATATATATATATATATATATATGTGCATCTAATGTTCCCAAAAATAATTTAATTATAATTCTTTATGCAAATAAAGATGATACATGATTAGTCAATTCATCATCTTTTGCTGATGTAGATGAAAATGTGGACATACCACATACAAAATTAAAGAATGTTGTGAACATTCCAAAATCAGAAGTGTTGATTTTGTGGACAGAATGGCTATATATGATACTAAATTTATGGATGTTGTAAGCGACCATTAGATATTAAAATCTTAGTTTATGATCTACCTAAAATTGGTAAGTGAGATAGGTCATATGATTCTTCATATACCTTGGAGATAAAAGCAATAATACAATATATTAAAAACATATTAGTACCTAAAGTACCTTCAACATAATGGTTACTAATATAATGGCCTCATGCTTATCCTCAATTGAATTATAAGTTGGACGGCTTTTTAAGAGAAAAAGAAGAGTTTAAGAGAATATTATATTTTTATATGATGAAAAACAACTTTCAATTTAAGGTGAAAAAAGTAGGTAAAGAGGCATGGTATATCCATTTGCACTCTAGAGAAATACTAATACTCATTATTATCCAGTGACTATCTCATTAGATCTTTTGAGGTATATAATATAAAAAGTAATCCTTTGATAGATTCACTATTGTACTAATCACAAAAATAATTTTGAAAAAGAAATTTATAGGAGCACTTGAAAAAGCTTGCATAATTCTTAAAGTTTGATTATAGGCTCTATTAGTCAATTTGAATTATAAGTCATTAATAGTGAGCTTAAAGGTAATATTGATTGATGAGAGAAGACATATATGTGCAAAAAATGTGATGTTATGAATCTCCCATATGAACATAGATGTTAGTTATTATATTTTATATTCAAATTTTTATATACAATAAACATGCCTAATTGTATATATTGCAAATATGTATCCACTAAAAAACAAAGAATTATGGGAGGTTCTAGTTGTGTTACTCCTATTGGTGAAGTCAAATGGTGGCTATCCTAAAAAATATAAAAGACCCTCAAAGAGGAAGATAAATAAGGTGTGATGTAGGTACAATCAATGTAGAATGAGAGGCCATAATAAAATTACTTTTAAAGCCAAATTTTTAGTTCCTTCATAACAACTTTTTATGTTACTCTTTTGTTATTATAAACATATTGCAACTACTCACATTTAATGTAATTAATGAATTAATGTCACTAATTGATTGTGTAAATATATAATGATTATTTATTATAATTATTAGTTTATACTGTTTTGTATCCATCTTATAATTTAATATAAGCTACCTATTATGATGGACTTTTAGTGTGTTATAGCTATTGAACTATACTATGAATGCATGCTTTCTTAGAGACTATAGTGTTATAGCTATTGTAATTACACCATGTTGTAATAGCCGCATAGTCTCATATGCTAAGAGTGTTGGAACTACAAACTTTATTCAAGCCCAATTTGAATATTGTTTGAACCTTATAAGTTATTCGAAAGAGGTCAGAGATAGTACCTTGAACCCATTTTAAGCATTGATCGGATTCTATTCAAACCCTATTCAAAGATAATTCAAATAATATTTAAATAAGATTCAAAAAAATTTTAATATGATTTCAATCTTGTTTCAACCTTATTCATTAAATGCGTCCACAAAACATATTTTTATTTAGTTGTAAAACATCTAACTTAGTTTTTAAAATAACTATAAAAGTAGTTAGCTATAGGTCATTATATTTTTTATAAAATAAAAAAGTTATTTTGGAAATGAAATTATTAATTTTATAATTTAAGAAAAAACTATGATATACCGTAAACCAATTTTAGTGCACAATTCAGATCATACCACTAAAATATTACAATTACAAAGATGCATGAGTTTGCAATAAATTTCTATTGGCCCTTATTGATGTCATTGCAATGGTATGGCACATATCCCTCATAGGTATTACTGAAAAATATATCATTATGGTTCCTCCAGCTAAGTTTGCCCAATGTTCGGAAAGAGGGGATTGATCACTGGGGATAGGTGTAGTTACTACTTCCTACTTCTTAGAAGTGGGTGCTCCACACTCGTGAACCACCCACTCTTCACTTACCCAAACTCAAAACAGTAGCACATTACTCAAGACAACAAAATATGCTTTCCTGGAGAATTCCTTTCATGATCTAAGAAGCAAAAGAACAAGATTAATGAGGTCACCCTTAGGAAGAACCCGAGAAAGCCTAGAAGCCTGGTACATCAATAAAAAAGATGGTTTTTCATGATTGAATGCGCCCTTTTTTGGCTTTCTTGCTCTACACCTTGCTTCATGCAATTCATTAATGGCCACTACTTCATTGACAAAGTCTCAGCTCTCACCTAGGGCTGATCTAGGCATATCTAAGGCTAGAAAGATTGGAATTCTAATATCTGAAATTGAACTAGAGCCTTACTTTACCAAGAGGTTCCCTCAAGACTCAATACTTCATCAATATGCGATGTATCCAATATAAATAAAGTACAGGTACACTACACCACAAATCAGGTTGTGTAATAAGGTCGTCGACAATGAGGTCACCTGTTATTCAATAGGCGATGGAGGGGAGTCTAGTATAACATTTGATTGAAAGTATATCACCCTTGCGCCTCTTTGTTGTAAAGCTCTAGAATAAGAAGAAGTTTTCACATTAGGCTGGTCAAGTGAGTATGGACTTCTTTTCATAGGTAACTAGATACTTCACTCTAGGTCTAAGCCTATTTCATTTCAAAGTATGATCATGGTCATTTCCTTGGTTTAGGGATTAGGGTGGTGTGCTCTATTGAAATTTCAAGTGTTCTCTTGTGAGTGGGGTGTGTGTTGTAACAAAAGGGGCTTACCGAGTAGGTGATTTAAATTATTGCATATAGAAAGAGAGAGTCGAACTTTGGAGAATTATTGACCCAAGTGGAAAACTAGAGTTTTTTTAGACTATATAGGGTCTTTTCTACCTTAATTTCTTATCAATGAAAAAGAGAGCATAATGGGTACATAATACTTCATTACTAGATTCTATTTCTTTTATTTTTATTCACTATTAATTAGAATAATAGAGAGAGAAAAAAAGATATGAAAAATGGAAGAGTTATTTTGAATCAATTCCAATTGAAGTTGAAAAAAGAATCGAATTCGAATATTCATGTTGACCTCCATATATGTGTCATAAGTCAAGTCAAGCTCACAAGTCGAATTCGACGGACTTCGAAGGTGACAGTGCAAATCGGGGCTCAAAACGTACTGGATATCACCGAAAATGGTCGAAATGACCTCCGATCGATGAACGGACTTCATTGTTGCGTTTAGAATGTCAAAATTGATCAGAATATAAATATTATAAAATCTAATGAGCAATCGATTAAGCGCTCGAGCTATCGATAATCGACATATCGAAGTCGGCTGCGGCGATGTCGAACCCTCACATTCTGGCGTCGTTAGCTCCAAAATATCGAAACCTATCAAATGAGGCTCGCGTTAATTCGATGAGTCTGTGAGCGCAAATCGAAGCGATAATCTTTTGAGCGACGCCGATGTAAAACCAGCGGCCCTTCATTCACAAATGGACTACATATTGAGTCGAATATCAAATTATCTAAAAGTAGATATATAATTTGATTAAGATTGTCACGCTTAAAATTTCATTAAAATTAGCACATATTTGAAGATAAATTTATTTAATTATCTGTTAATTACATCCAAAATAATGACCGAACCTTTTTATGTCTTGTCTATCCCTGCGGCAAAGAAAAAAAAAAGAAACGAACTTTTTTTTTACAATTCCTTATACCTCGCGAGTCGTCCGTCTCTTTCTCTGCATAGCCGCATGCTGGATTTTCTCTCGGCCAATCGCATGAGTCCATCCAATACCAATCCCTCTCTCTTTATCGCCAATCTCAACGCCACCATCTCTGATCTCTTATCCCAGATCTCCATTGCATATGGCGGCGGAGCTCTCCGCTACGGTGGAGAGCGCTCGCTCATCCATGCCAGTATATGCACTTGTCTTCTATCGTGGCTACTTATCATGCGGAGATTTTTTGGCCTGTCTGGCCTCGGCGGCGGCGTGCTTGCGAACCTGCGGTTCGTGTACTAGCGGCCGTGTTATCTATGATGGCTGTAACCTGCGGTATGAGAGCGCGCCTTTTTTTTCTCGACCAGGGCACAATCCCCGGAAACGCTCCTATCTACGTCAATGGAACTGCTTCGACGGGCAAGTTTGTCACCACGGCGGAAGGGTTGCTACAGGATCTGAGCTTGGCCACTCCAAATTTCGATGGGTACATCGTAGACAATATTGAAGGGGGAGTCTATGCGGTGGCGCAGTGTGCTCCGACGTTGAGCAAGGCGGTTTGCACGGATTGCCTGCAGGTGGCTTATAAGAACATAAAGGGGTGTTTTCCGTCGAGCGAAGGGCGGGCCATAGATGTCGGTTGCTTCATGAGGTATTCAGATGGCGCTTCAGCGTACTTGAGCTCAAGGCATAAGAGGGATAAAAGCGTTATCGTTGCAGTGGCTGGAATTTGCACACTTGTGCTTGAGTCTTCTGCTGTTGTCTTGGTAAGAAGACGCAGAGGGCACCAAGAACGTTGGAGAGAGATATTGGGGGCAATAGAGCTTCGAGGTCCTATGAGTTTTCATTATCGTGATTTGAAATCCGCAACAAATAATTTTAGCAAAGAAAATAAGCTGGGAGAAGGAGGATTTGGTCAAATGTATAACGGCACACTTAAAAATGGCAAAATAATTACTATGAAGAAGTTGGCAATGACTCAATTAAAGAATGTGAAAGCAGGCTTTCTGAGTGAAGTGAAGCTTATAAGCAATGTTCATCATCAGAATTTGCTTCGATTGCTTGGCAGTTCTACCAAAAGTGATGAGCTTTTTTTTGTTTATGAGTACATAGCAAATGACAGCCTTGATAAGTTCTTATATGGTGTTTGAAGATCTCATTATGCTCAGTAGAGCTAATGAGTTTGAACCATTATCTTTCGATGAGAATAACGGGTAGAAGATCCGAGTAGTGTTGCAATGGCCGTTATCTTCGATAGAGGCGATGGGAAAGTCGATTAGCCGCATGCTATGAGGGAAGATCTTGATACGAAATACGGAAGAGAACTCAATTAATTTAATACAAAATGAACTCGAAACTCAAAATTAAAATCTGAATTAAACTTATAGGTGTTTGAAGACCTTATGCTCGGTGAGCTAGCAATAGAAGACTCTGATCGTGAATATTGAAGCCCGACCATTCTCGATGCGGAGAGGCTGAATAGACTCCGATGTATGTGGGGAAGATGCCCGGAGGCTGCCAAAATTCAAACTGGCAAAGAACTTAATTAATTTAATACAAAATGAACTTGAAGCTTAAAGTTAAAATCTGAATTAAAATTACAGGTGTTTGAAGACTTTATTATGCTCAGTGGAGCTAACAAGTAGAAGATCACGTAGTGTGCATGAGACTAATTGTGTCTTTGTGAGGCGGGAAGGCCAAATAGACCGGGTCTATCGAGGGGCGACGTGGGAGGCTATCGAGACAGGCGGAGGACTAAAATAAAATAAATAAAAGTGTTAACGAGCTTAAATTGAACTTATTTGAAAATAATAAATTAAAGAATAAACCTACATATATGCTCTTTGTATGCAAGTATTTGAAGCTTAAATGAGTAATAAGATCAATAATTGAACTAAGTATAATGTACTAAGCTACTAAGACAAATTAAGCTTACAATCATCTGACTGACAATAGTTTACAATAAATTAGATGTCTACTTAATGTAAGCAAAATACTTAACTGAATAAGAAGTATGATGTATTGTAAAGTATTCAAAAGATTTAAAGTTGGATATGAATAAAATATACAACAAATACCACCAGATTCTTAACATATCATACAAGCGAATAGAAGGCGTTAATTAAGACATTCTTAGATACACATGCATGTGCTCGGACATAAAGATTTAAAGTGCAAATTTTAATTTCTGAAAAGGCTGCGTAGTCTAAATTGGAATTAATTAAATATTAATCTGAAAAATCTAATAATATATTAGATCAATCTATAACATCTTCAACGCCACCGAATTCGCAACATATCACACAAGCGAACAGAAGACGTTAATTAAGGCATTCTTAGATACACCTGCATGTGCTCGGACATAAATATTTAAAGTGCAAATTTGTGCAGGCTAAATTGGAATCAATTAAATATTAATCTGAAAAATCTAATAAGATATTAGATCAATCTATAATATCTTTTATACCACCAGATTCGTAACACATCGTACAAGCGAACAGAAGGCGTTAATTAAAGATTCACTTAAACTCTTGCACACATTATAAAGCATGATTGAAACTCAAATTTAATATCTCAAAAGTTTGTAAGCATTCTTAAATACACCCCGACACTATCTTTGAATGCTTAAACTTAGTGTAACGAGGATCTACGCGGGTTGATTCTGGGTTGACTCTGGTGGTGCAGGTTAACAAAACCTAATGATGTTGTTATAGCTAATTTTGTCATTTAGCAGTATAACGACTATCTCCTAACTCCCCAATGATAGTTGAGTTGATTGAAGATATCTGAGGGCTATTATCAAATATTTATGATATTATATTCAATATTCTCAAATTCAAAATCCTCAAAATATAAATCTAGTTCTGATCCTCTATTATTAAATTAATAGAGTCAACAAGATCTAAAACAAAAAATAAAATGATTTAAACACCCGCATGAGCCCTGACACTATGTTGAATGCTTAATTTAGTGTCTGAGAATGTTTGCAGGTTGTTTTTTAGTCTTGGGTAGATTAGGGTTAACAAAACCTAAAAATCTATTATAATAATTGTAAAATATAGAAGCTAATTTTGTCATGTAAATGATAATATGATCTCTGGAGCTAAAGAGTTGACAAGATGCTCTCAAATATATTTGATTAATCAATTAACCACCCCGATGATCGTGTTAAATGAAAATTTTAACAGGAGGATACTTCAATCAAAATATGATTACAATCTCAAAACAAATTAACTTAGATTGAATCTCAATCTAAATGTAGAATTTAAAATATCATTGAGCTATAAATGTCTAAATGAAATTCAATTTTTAAAGAACTTAAAGCTAAAAATTAATCCCCCTTCCACAATAGTTTGTTGGAGATGACAAATTAAAAAAATCCTAGCTCACAAAGAAGTCAAAGTCAAATCAAGTACACAACTATGTTTACTCTCAAATAATCTCATGCCATCAAGGACGTGGCATGTGTCCTTTGACTACGTGGATTGGCCAGTACACTCCACGTAATGTAGTTACGACTAGAGTCCTCTGATCGGGTGGTAGCTGCCAAACGAAACCATTATATTATGGTCACAAATGTAGCCCGTATGCTCCCCAATGGCTCCGCCTTTTGAGCTATGAACCATAAAGTATACTTGATTGGGAAAAATGTCCTCTATTAGCTAAGGTATACTTAAGCTTGTCTCCTTAGATAAACACCACCCCAGTCTATAAGGATTTTTTAGAGAATGTAACACATGTGTTGTTGACAAGGAACCTTCGATCAGGCTGGGTCGACTATCTCCTCTGACTAAGTAGACTAGGGACCATGACAGCCTGGGATGACAAAACCATGGGATCTAGATCGGGCGTGTCATCGTTCCCCCAATCATCCGCTTTAATTTAAACACAATGAAGTTCATAAATTTTAAATTTCAAAACTCCACATGCTGCTACTATACGCTACACACTAAGCTACCTAATGACTAACCTTAATCGAAAGTTCTCTCTCAGCATTGAGAGGGGTAATTAACTATGGGTGCTTGCGTTATAGGAAACCTAGAACCAGATCTAAAGTCCTCACAAAATGAGGATGAAATCTCTGGGTAGTGTCTTATCTACTATTCCATCTACCTTCTGAAAATTTCATCGACACTTTAAATCACTCTCTTCATCAAAGCGGTCGGTGGTGAATTTTTGGAGCCCACAGATTTCTGGTGACTCCGCTGGAGATAGGTTTCTCTTTCCATCTTGGGCTAGTTGAATTTGAGCTATAGTAGTTATGGAGCATGATAAAAATTAAAATTTAAAATCAATTATCAATGAAATTAAATTTAAATCAATCATATTCTTATGATTAATTTGCTTGTTCTATATATCGATGGATCTTCAGAACACTGTTCATCATGCAACTAAGTCACAGAGCCAATATTCATCTAATTAACGTTGTAATGAATACTGAGGATGTTAGAGCTACTTTTCAATTTGGTAGTGTAGACTTTCAAGTCATTATTGCTGCAAATAATCCTTTATTGAAGCGCCTACATATTGTACACACTAACCTGTACAAGGGAGGAGGACAACTGGAATGGCCACTATTACTACTAAGGTTCCTTGAAAGAGAGCTTTTATATTCAAAAGATTGAGTTATTTTAAGGCATCGGTCATGAAAAGAATCGTCAATAGGAAAAAGTTTTATTCATATCTATGAATGCGACAACTCTGATAATTGAACCTTTCGCACTAAGAAGACATGATGCTGAAGCATCTCTTCTCGAAAAATTGAGTAGAAGGCAAGGAAAAAAATGTTGAACTGTGAGTTCAGTAGTTGTTATCTGAATCACAAGTCATACAACTAACCTTACACCAGAAGCAAGTATTTCTATCTCACAATAAATTTAAAAATTTTGAGATGGGTGAAAAAGAGTAGCTCTACTGGTGATGTTAAGCAAGATTTTTGGAATCTATAGCAGTCAGCTTCAACCTTTCTGAAGAAACAATATGAAACTCTATCTACTCGAGTACACAGAGTCCTGAAGGTTGTCAATGAAAAGGTCCTTATGAAGAAGAGGTATCAAAGGACAAATATTAGAGAAACCAAGAATGCTCCACTACAGAAACTACCATCAGTGGTAATAAGAACTCAAGATCATTCTAAACAAGTTTTGCCAAGTGAGCATCGGAGCACGACACTTGGACAGTGCGTCCAGGAATCTGCTACTGAAAGATCCCGATAGAAAGAAAAATAAATCTAGAGAATGAAGCCTCGAGAGCAAGTCCTACACGGTGAACATCGGTGTGTGAACTGCATGTTGGGAATCCGCCGAAAGGTAAGAAAATAAATATATGGTCGAGCCTTGAGAAGAAGTAGCGATGCAAAAGCTTCCTCATTTGGAAGCAAGCTAATCCAGAGACAGCGGAGAAAAGAAATGTTGAACTGCATGCTCAACAGCTATTGTTCAAATAGAAATTGTACAACTAGCTATGGAACTAGAAGCGAGTGTTCCAACACATAATAGGTTTGACCAGATGGGTAAAAGCGGCTCTCTTGGTCAAATCAAATAGTCCTTCTGGACTTGACAATATTAGGTTCCAACTTCTCCAATGAGAAACTCAAAATGCAAGAGTGCATCAGGTCCTCAAAGGTGCTAAGGAGAAAGGATTGATAAAAAAATTTTTGAAGTCCTATCATTAGGGAGGCTAGAATTACTCCTCCAAAGAGACCTCCTCCTACAACCCTGACAAGATGTCAACCAATTCAAGTCCCGCACGATGAGCATCGAGGCATGACACTTTGACCACAGGTTCAAGAATCCATCGTTGAAAGATTTCGGCAAAAAGATAAGCAAATTTGGAGGCTAAAGCCTTAAAGTGAAACTGCTTTAAAGAAGAATTGCGACATGACATCTGGACTGTACTCCCAGAGATCCACCATAAATGAAACTCGTTAAGAATGTGTACCTAAGAAAAATATTCTATGTGATGAGATTTCTGACGGTCGACACCTTGGAGCTTGTTGCCAACCATCTCCATATCTTCGAGAAGAGGTCAGGTTCGATCGTAGTCCTCCGAGGCAGAAGTTTATTGGAGGCATCGATCAGAGTTTCGCGTCCAAGAGGAAGAAGCTGATGTAAAAAGATACTCCTTTCAAGTAGGACAAAAAAATGCCGAGAGGCTTCTAATAGTATCAAAAAGTATCTATTAAATATGCCCATTCTCAGGAAAAACCTCTCATCTTATACACAACTTTGGAAGAATCTCTATGCTCTCTGCAATGAAGAGGGAAAGGATATCACTCTATATTACATCAGTTAAAGATTGATAGAAGAGGAAATATGCTATTCTATAATTGAGGAGCATTGTTTGACATTAATTTTTATTTTTCAAAAACTATATCATTATATGCTATCACATAAAATTAATGTCATCTCAAGAATCGATTCACTAAAGTTCTTGATGACAAGATTAGCGTTGGCAGGTCGCTTAATATGATGGGCTGTTATTCTACTACAATTTGACATCACATATGTTTCCAGAAAGTGGTGAAGGGGTAAATTCTGATAGACCTCCTTGTTGCACACCCTATCCCGATAAATTCATCGCTCAATGATGATCTTTCTATCGAGCAGGTCATGCATATATATGAAAAAAGTAGCGAATGTGGGATTATATTTTGATGGAGCTTTATCCATCAAATATACTCACCCCTCAAATCTCTCAAAGGCTCAAGCTGGCATTGGCCTCATCTTGATTACGCTAGAGGTTGGTATAATGAGGCACTCATACATGTTAACTGAGCCACGAACTAACAATGAAGTAGAATATGAAGTCGGTGGAAGGTTTAGAGGAAACCATCTCTATGGGAGTCTAGAATCTACAAGTTTATGGCGATTCTCAGCTTGTCATTAATCAATTGTTGGGTTTCTCGATGCAAGAATAGCAAAGCTAATTGCCTGACTAAGTTAGCTAAAGAGATGGCAAGTATGGGTGACGATGATTTTATACTAATTAGTGTTTGCACTTGTCTGGTCCTAGAGCCAATAAATCTAAAATCTCTGCTAGAAGAGGGGTCATCAAATGCAAGCCAGCAGGATGCAACTCATGTTGCTCCTTACACTCCCTTACAAATTGCTCCTCGAAATCAACAAGATGAGGCTCAAACTATTCAGGAGGCAAGACCTCAATCTGAAGAAACTCCAAGACCACAAAGTGAAATCCTTATAGTATAAGAGAAGGAAGATTAAAGACAGCACTTCGTTGACTACTTTAAGGAAAGCAAATTGTCGAGCAATAAGCAGATGGATGCACAACTTGAGAAAATGCTTCGACTATATGCTTATATTGGCAATACCCTATATCATAAATCATTCAAGCAGATTGCCTACGTTGTTTGGGAATAGAAGAAGCCAACATTATCTCAGACAATGACCCAGCCTTCAAAAGCACTAAAATTTATAGATTTATTGATCGACATAAGATTAATTGACATCGTTGATTTATAATCAGAGAACAAATGGCTTGGTCAAAACACTAGTCAAGCTACTTAGAAAAATCCTTACAAAAAATAATAGGGAGTGACATACCAAGCTTGTTGAAGCATTCTGGACTTACCGCACCACCTACAAGACTCTCACAAAATTCATTCCTTATGTAGTAGTATTTTAGTCTTCCCACTTCAAGTTGAATTACCTTCACTCTGAGTAGCCATTCAACACAATCTCACTTAAGATGAGAATGTCCATCTATGGATAAAAGAGCTTGATGTGCTTGACAAAGCTAGGGGCTAAGCTCAATAAAATTTAGAAGTCTACCGAGTGAGGACGTCCAAAGCATTCGATCATACAGTACATCCTCGAGCTTTACAAGAAGGAGAATTGGTCATGGTACTGAGAAGACTAATTATTTCTTACTATCATTATATGTGTAAGTTTTGCTTAGAAATTTTCTTGTAATACAAGAATGCATTTCCAAAATGAAGCAAAAAATCTCCCTGTCAGACAGGGGGCATTTTTTAAAATTTCATAGAAAAATGTCAGGCTCTCCTTGTGATATATGGGGCCTTTCTGTTATATTTGGGTTGATATCACACCTAAGGCCGAGATCCCCATATACATAAAGTTCATAAGTCTCAAAGTCTTACCAGCCGAAAAGAGAAATTTTCAAGTCTACAAACTACAACAAATCAAGTTGGAAACACATCTTCCATTCATACATCAAATTTAGGGCTCGAGTGGGTGCATAAGGTCGGATTCAATAAACCCAAATATGGTCGAGTCGCTGACAGGTCTGCTTACTCAGCATGCCACAAAGCCACATTAAGTGATCCCCCATCTCATTAGCCCGATGATGAAATCTTCCATCAATTGCTCAAGCCTAAGACTCAAGTAGGTTCATAAGGTCGGACTCAATAAGCCTAAATATGGTCGAGTCACTGACAAATCTACTTACTCAACATGCCACAAAGGCCATAGTAAGAGATCCCCCTACTTTGTTAGTTCAAAGACAAGAGCATCCAAATCTCCAAATCCTTCTAACTTGGTGAGTTCAAGTGGCCCAGACTGGGAGATCATCCCTAATGGTCGTAAGGTTATTTTTTTCAAAATCCAACAAAATGATCCTCACTCGAGAAAGCACTAAGCCGAGTTTGGTATCAATATCAAATGAAAAATGTCAACTCCTTCAATAAGTCTATTAAAGCAGAAAGCAAAAACCAAAAACTCTTCTTTAGTAAGTCCAACCAAGCAGAAAGCAAAGGACTGAAGAAGTCATCCCAATGTTCGTACAAAGCTAGAGGCTAAACTAAGGGAGTTACATTATCAACATGTCCGTTATGTGCAAAGCATGGGACTGATGACTCTTCACCATTGACCCAACACAAGCTCTAAGGGCTAGGTCACTGGTAGACATCCTTCTATAAGCCCATGAAAGTAGAAAGCTGGGGCAGAAGGTAATTTCGTATCACCTAACAAGTCTTTAAGATAATTCAGGACTTTCTTCCATCAAATCCATCAAGGCACGAAGCCAGGATATGAGAAAAAAAATAAATTTCAACTTTTGAGATTGAATCTTCAACAAGTCCGTCAAAGCATAGGATCGAAGATATTCTCATCTCAACAAAAAACCATCAACTCCATTAAATCCATTAAGGCACAAATCCAGGACATGAGGAAAATACAAATTTCAAACTCTCAGGAGAAAGTCTTCAACAAGTCCGAGAGCACAAAGCATAAGACTAAATACATTTCAAATTCTCTCAACAGTTACTACGAAAGTCCTCCTGTTAGACAGGAGGCATTTTTATATATTTATCTAAGTCGATATCGTGCTTTAAGATGATAACCTTAGATAAATACATATCAAGATTGAAAATATATCACTTATATTTTGCATTGAAGGAAATCAAGTTGTGTAATATATTTATCTAAGTCGATATCGTGCAATCCCCTTGTTAGACAAGGAGCATCATTTTTGTGATTAAGATTGTTCAACCTTCTCTTGTGAAATAGGAGATCTTTTTGTATATATTCAGGTTAACATCGAGCTTTATGTCGAGATCTTTGAATATATCTATAATTGGTATCGTTAAAATTACAGACTCTTGCAATAGCAAAAAGAATCTATTTATGTGCACGAAAAGATGGCTTTAAATATCAAAAGTTTATCTCCAAGATTTGTCAAAATTTGAAGATCAAGCTAGAAGAACTCTCAGTTTTGAAAGCTTCAATCTACTAAGTTGGAATAACATCAACCATTACGTCTTCAAGTCTAGGACACGAATGGGTTCCAAAAGGTCAAACTCAACAAGTCCACAAATGGCTGAGTTGTTGACGCTATCCTCACTCAACAAGCCGCAAGAAAAGGCCCAGCGAAAGAGCTCCTGTTCGTCAGTATAATGATAAGACCGCCAAGCCATCACAGCTTAAGTCAAGAACTCGAGTAGGTTCTAAAGGTCGGACTCAACAAGCCTAAAATGGCCGATTTGCTGACGCTCTTCTCACTTAACAAGCCACAAGAAAAGGCCGCAATGAAAGAGCTACTGCTCGTCAGTCCAATGATGATAGTTATTCAATCTCAAACTAGATTTAGCTTAGTGACTACAAGCACCAAAATTCAAGAGATCTTTTCACTCGATCGATAGACCAAGACAATCTGAGGAAACTCTCAATTGAGTTGTCTCAAATCAATCCATATATTGCTTGCAAGGTAATATTTCAACCTCTTTTCAAGCAGTCTGATGAAGCACAAAGCACAGATCAAAGCCAATTTCTCATCAAGTTTGCCAAAGCAAAAAGCATAGGACCAAGGAAGCGATCTATAGTTCGCACAAAGACAATGACCGAACTAAAGGAATTTCGTAGTTATTTAGTCTGTTAAAGCACACGGTGCTAAACTGATAACTCAACATTGACCTAATATGAGCCGAAAGGTTGGGTCAACTGTATGCACCCTTCAACGAGTCCATCAAGATAGTAAGCATAGGACTTAGGGCGTACATACACTTCCTGACAAGTCAATATGGACAAATCAGGTCAATCCTTCATCAATTCTGCCAAGCTTAAAGCTAGGGCAGTAGGAATTTCAAATCTCAAAGCAAACAAACTAATTCCTCCATCAAACCCAACCAAGCATGAAGCTAAGGTTGGAGAAAATTCAAATTTACAATGACATAATAGAAATAGATCTTCAGCAAACTCATTGAAGCAAAGAGTAGATGGTGGAAGAAGCTCTTTAGTGAATCTAGGGAAGTTGAAAGCTGAAGTGATTCAAGACCCATGGCTAGCCCAAAGGGTCAATCAATTTTCAACAAATGTGACTCGCTCCATGCATGAATCACATTTATTGGGGGGCATTTTTTGACCTCCATATATGTGTCATAAGTCGAGTCAAGCTCACAAGTCGAATTCGAACTTGAAAGTAAAGTGTCGCTCAAAATGCACATCTGAAAATGAAAGCGACCCTCCGATCGATGAACGGACTTCACCGTTGCGTTCAGAACGTTGAAATTGATCCGAATATAAATATTACAAAATTTAATGAACAATCGATTAAGCGCTTGAGCTATCAATGTGTCAACGCACATATCGGAGTCGGGAAGCTGCGATGATGTCCGAACGATATACGTTCATGAAACTAATCATGTTGTTAGCTCTAAAACGTTGAAATCTATCAAAAGAGACTATTCACTCAATTCGGCTAACCGAGCGTCAAGAAGTGATATTTTTGAAGTGAAAGTATTCGGACGTCGGTCGAAGCGATCTCCGCTTCACAAAGCGGTTGTCAAATTTGAAATTATTTAGAATAGATATCTAATTTGATTAAGGTTGTCATGTTTAAAATTTCATCAAAATTAGCACGTATTTCAAGATAAATTTATTTGATTATCTCTTAATTACTTTCAAAATGCTTCGGAATTGGCAGCCGTCCATCTCCACGCTTTCACCTCTCATTTGACTAATAAAAAGCCGTCACATCATTTATTCCATGCGGGAACGACTGAACTTTTTTCTTATGTCTTGTCCATCCTTACGGCAAAAAAAAAAATTTTTCTTTCCCAATTCCTTATCCCTCTCGAGCCGTCCGTCTCTTTCTCTGCATAGCCGCACGCAGCTCTGGATTTTCTCTCGGCCAATCGCATGAGTCCATCCAATACCAATCTCTCTCTCTTTATCGCCAATCTCAATGCCACCATCTCTGATCTCTTATCCCAGATCTCCGTTGCAGATGGCGGCGGAGCTCTCTCTGCTATGGCGGAGAGCGCTCGCTCATCCACGCCAGTATATGCACTCGCCTTCTGCCGTGGCTACTTATCACGCAGAGATTTTCTAGCCTGTCTGGCCTAGGCGGCGGCGCGCTTGCGGACCTGCGGTTCAGGTACTAGCGGCCGTGTCATCTATGATGGTTGTAACCTGCGGTATGAGAGCGCGCCTTTTTTTTTCTCGACCAGGGCACGCTCCCCGGAAATGCTCCTGTCTACGTCAACGGAACCGCTTCGACGGGCAGGTTCGCCACCGCGGCGGAAGGGTTGCTACAGGATCTGAGCTTGGCCACTCCAAATTTCGCTGGGTACTTCGTAGACGATATTGAAGGGGGAGTATGTGGTGGCGCAGTGTGCTCCGACGTTGAGCAAGGCGGTCTGCACGGATTGCCTGCAGGTGGCTTACAAGAACATAAAGTGGTGTTTGCCGTCGAGCGAAGGGCGGGCCATAGATGTCGGTTGCTTCATGAGGTGTTCAGATGACGCTTCAGCGTACTTGAGCTCAGGGCATAAGAGGGATAAAAATTAGCTGTTATCGTCGCAGTGGCTGGAATTTGCACCCTTGTGCTTCTCAGTCTTCTGCTGTTGGTCTTGGTAAGAAGACGCAGAGGGCACCAAGAACGTTGGAGAGATATATTGGGGGCAACAAAGCTTCGAGGTCCTATGAGTTTTCATTACCGTGGTTTGAAATCCGCAACAAACAATTTTAGCAAAGAAAACAAATTAGGAGAATGAGGACTTGGTCATGTACAAGGGCACACTTAAAAATGGCAAAATAATTGTTGTGAAGAAGTTGGCAATGACTCAATCAAAGAATGTGAAAGCAAGCTTTCTGAGCGAAGTCAAGCTTATATGCAACGTTCATCATCAAATTTGCTTCGATTGCTTGGCTGTTCTACCAAAAGTGATGAGCTTTTTCTTGTTTATGAGTACATGGCAAATGGCAGCCTTGATAAGTTCTTATATGGTGTTTGAAGACCTCATTATGCTCGGTATAGCTGATGAGTTTGAAGACTCCGTTATGCTTAGTAAAGCTAATGGATAGAGACCCGTAGTGTTCAAGACATTAGTTATGCTCGATGAACTGCGAATAGCCAGACACTGATCACATGTGAGGAAGATCTGCCTAATTCAAACTAGCTTGATTAATTTAATACAAAATGAACTCGAAGCTCAAAATTAAAATCTGAATTAAAATTATATGTGTTTGAAGACCCTCTATGAAGACTACAATCATGTAAAAAGACAGCGATCGTTATCTCAGAGCTAGCGGGAAGGTAATATACTCCGATATGTGAGAGAAGAGGCGCCAGAAATTCAAAGCGGCGACTTAATTAATTTAATGCAAAATGAACTCGAAGCTTAAAGTTAAAATCTGAATTAAAATTACAGGTGTTTGAAGACCCTGTTATGCCAGTGGAGTTAACAAGTAGAAGACCAAGACTATAGTGTCAAGACAGTTGATTATCTCTCGGTGAGGCGGGAAGGCCAAATAGACTCCCGATCAGCCCGTGAGGAGATCTTGGGAGGCTAGAATTTTGGAGTGACGGGAGACCTAAACAAAAATAAATAAAAGTGTTAACAAGCTTAAATTGAACTTATTTGAAAATGATAAATTAAAGAATAAACCTACATATATGCTCTCTTTATGCAAGTATTTGAAGACCCCGTTATGCTGAGAGCTAGAGAAAATCATGATCGTGTGCATAGACACCGGCCCGTTATCTTTCGAGATGAGGATGGTCAAATAACCCCAATACCCTCTATGGGGGCGGCGTGGAGGATGTCGAAATTTCATTAAATAGAGATTGATATTAATGAAAATGGAATAATACTTGAAGCTTAAATCAGTAATAAGATCAATAATACTAAGTGTAACTATTTGAGACAAATTGAGCTTACGATCATCTGACTGACAATAGTTTACAACAAATTAGATATCTACTTAATGTAAGCAAAATACTTAAATGAATAAGACATATGATGTACTGTAAAACATTCAAAAGATTTAAAGTTGGATATGAATGAAACATACAACAAATATCACCGGATTCACAACATATCATACAAACGAACAGAAGAAGTTAATTACGGCATTCTTAGATACACCTGCATGTGCTCGGACATAAAGATTTAAAGTGCAAATTTTAATGTCTGAAAAGGCTGTGCGGGCTAAATTGGAATCACTTAAATATTAATCTGAAAAATCTAATAAGATATTAGATCAATCTATAACATCTTCAATGCCACCGGATTCGCAACATATCATACAAGAGAACAGAAGGTGTTAATTAAGGCATTCTTAGATACACCTGCATGTGCTCGGACATAAAGATTTAAAGTGCAAATTTTAATGTTTGAAAAGGCTGCGCAGGCTAAATTGGAATCAATCAAATATTAATCTTAAAAATATAATAAGATATTAGATCAATCTATAACATCTTGTATGCCACTGGATTCACAACACATCGTACAAGCAAACAAAATGCGTTAATTAAAGATTCAATTAAACTCTTGCACACATTATAAAGCATGATTAAAACTCAAATTTAATATCTCAAAAGTGTGTAAGCATTTTTAAATACACCCGCATGGGCCCCGCTATCTTTGAATACTTAAACTTAGTGTCGAGGATCGCGGGTTGATTCGGTTGGGTCTGGTGGGTCGAGGTTAACAAAATCTAATGATATTGTTATAGCTTTCCCGCTTGAGAAAATATACGAAGCTAATTTTATCATTTTGCATTATAACGCATCTTAACTCCCAATGATAGTTGGTGAAGATATCAACTAGAGGATAACTATTATCAAAATATTTATGATATTATATTCAATATTCTCAAATTCAAAATCCTCAAAATATAAATCTGGTGATCCTCTATTATTAAATTAGAATTACCAAATCAAACAATAAATTAAATGATTTAAACACCACATGGGCGACTATCTTTGAATGCTTAAATTTAGTATTTGAGGATGCTACACGGGTTGTTTCCCGGTTTAGTCTTAGGACTGAGTCCGGGTTAACAAAACCTAAAAATCTATTATAATAATTTCAACTTAGTAAAATATATGAGAAGCTAATTATGTCATGTGATAGTAGATTTGATCCTCTGTTAAGAGCTAAATAGAGTTGACAGGATCTAAAGTTCTCAAATATATTTGATTCAATCAATTAACCACCCCGATGATGGCCGTGTTAAATAAAAATTTTAACTGGAGGGGATACTTCAATCAAAATATGATTATAATCTCAAAGTAACTTAACTTTGATTGAATCTCAATCTAAATGTAGAATTTAAAATATCATTGAGCTATAAATATCTAAATAAAATTCAATTTTTAAAGAACTTAAAGCTAAAAATCAATTCACCTTCCACAATAATTTGTCTAGAGATGGCAAATTAAGAAAATGCTAGCTCAAAAGAGTAAAATCAAGTACTATATTTACTCTCAAATAATCTCATGTCGCAAGGATGTGGCAGTCCTCATTGGTGAAGAGGCTCCACATGATGTAGTTACGACCAGAGTCCTCTGATCGGGTGGTTGCCACCAAATGGAACCATTATATTGGTCACGGCCTTGGCAGTATGCTCCCATGACTCGCCTTTTGAGTTGTGAACCATAGGGTATACTTGATTGAGATTGGGCCTCTGAGGTAGACTTAAGCTTGTCTCCTTAGACAAACACCACCCATGTCTTCAAGGATTTCTTGGATGATGTAACCCATGTATTGCTGACAAGGATCCTTCGGTCATGCTGGGTTGACTACCTCCTCTGACTAAGTAGACTAGGGACCACGACAACCCGGGATGATGGAACCATGGGATCTAGATCGGGCCCATCATCGTTCCCCCAACCATCCGCTTTAAGTTAAACACAATGAAGTTCATAAATTCTAAATTTCAAAACTCCACATGTTGTTACTACACGCTACGCACTAAGCGACCTAACAACTGCCTTGATCGAAAGTTCTCTCGCAGCATTGAGAGGAGTAATTAACTATAGGTGCTTGCGCTATAGGAAACCTGGAACTAGATCTAAAGTCCTCACAAAATGAGGATGAAATCTCTTGAAAGTGTCTTATCTACTATTTCATTTGCCTTCTGAAAATTTCACCGACACTTTAAATCACTCTCTCCATTGAAGAGGTCGATGGCGAATTTTCGGAGCCCACAATTCAGTGATCAAATGATTCATTCCAAAATTTGATAAATCTTTTGAAGATGAATCAAACAAGAATAAAGAGAGTCCTGTTTCGCATGTTAATACTGATAACAATGAAATTTATAGTTAAAGAAAAATCCGTCGATCATAGTATAAGGCATTTTTTTCTTATATTATAAAATCAATAATTTCATTTTCAAGATAACTTTTTTGTTATAAAATATATAATCATCTATAGGTGCTTTGATTGTAATTTTGAAAACTAAATTAGTTGTTTTACAAGATAAAAATATGTTTAATGAGCTATTCCAAATTTTAGAATATATATATATATATATATATATAAACATTTATTTGCCTAAATTTTCACTATTAAAGCAACACACAAGTAATAAAAAATAAATACATTCCTATACGTAATATACTACTAAAAGTCATTAATGATTATTAATTATATATATTTGATATTAAAAAGTTAAATGATCAAATCATTATGAATATAAAACACTCATTTTCATTAGCTAATAGCTATAACATTAAATGGATATTGAAAACTTGAATAAGTGAAGTTATTATATTGTTTAAATACTAATTCTCTCTCAGGGTTCCCTGTTTTTGTAGCTCTGCGTACTCATACCAATACCTTAGAATTGACTTCCCACTCTGTAATCTATATAACCAACACCGTACCTTACAACTATCTATCATGCACCACGTAAAAGACCTCTACACTATTTCCTTCCATCTCTATTCTAACAAGCCTTCTATCTCTGTACCAAAAGGTAACCATGTTGACCTATGGCAGCCTCCTGCCTCCTCCTCCTCCTCCTCGCAACTTCTCCGTCGTCGATGAAGACGATTCATGGGAGGTGAGAGCCTTTGCAGAAGACAGGAGTAGTGCCATGGGAACCACATGGCCCCCACGATTCTACTCCTGCACCTTCTGTCGCCGTGAGTTCCGGTCGGCGCAGGCGCTGGGCGGCCACATGAACGTCCACCGTCGTGATCGGGCTCGGATGCAGCTACTTCACAACCAACCACCTTCTCTAGCTCCGGCGCCTCCGGTCATAGCAGACGGCGGGTATTTCTTCACGTACCCGATTCCTGATCCGTCTTGCCCGACCTCCATGGTTTCTTCTTCCAGCTTCCCTAGGGTTAGTACAATTAACTTCGCTGCACAAAGTTGCACCTATGAGGATTCTTGTCTACTGGAGAAGGTGGGATCGTTGAGAACAAGCAGTGAGAGTAGTAAGGACGATGAGGAATCGGTTGTTGAAGAGCTGGATTTGGAGCTACGACTTGGATGGTGATTAAGACTTGAACTGGTTCGATAATAATTGGTGATAAATTATATATAGATTGATATATCTATATATATTAATTGATTTATATTGAATAGATATATTTATATGGTTCTCTGTGATCCGCTTTAAGGACATAGAGTTTTGATGATTGATTCTTTGTATGGGAGAAATATATAGAAGTGATGTGGGACTCGAAGTGATGATTAATTTGTTTGGTCTTAGAATAAATTTAAGATCAATTTTTTTTTTTTCTTGATCATAATGTATTTTAGTCTTATAATCAACTAGCAGTATTTTTTATATCTTAACTAATTTTAAATTTTAAATTCCATCTTATAATTAGTGCTGATGACACTTAATATATCGTTATTTATCTTTCATTAATGACAGTTTTAGATACTGTTCGTCCACCCACAACCCCCATATGACTTCCTCACTTAATTTCATTGTTGCCTGAAGGCATAAAATTATTTCTTGTAAGTAGCTCGTTGCTATTATATGTTAAATAATAATAAAATTGAGGGAGTTCAAAGCATATCTGCTAATTAATGAAATTAAATTTAAATTTTGTGTAATCAAATTCTTTCAACAAATAACAATATTAAATGATAGAAAGAATTTAATGTCTTTAGGGTACTTGGGAATATTAAATTACTCTTGGGAAAGAAAACAATTTAGTGAGCAAAAAAATAGAAAGAATTGATGAATAAATATTTTATAAAAAGTGATTAATATTTTGATGTACATTAGATTTTTTTAAAAATACAAAATAATAAAAAAATATAAAAATATGTCAGTAATGGCATTTTAACTTCATGAATAAGCTAATCATAGACTTTGAGTTAAATATTATCATGAATCGTCACTAGATAATATTTAACACAATTATAAATAATTAAATCTTGCAAGAATAAAAATATTAACTTAATTGTAAAAATATAGGCAAAGCTTTTGTTGTTTAAACAATATATTGAAATGGTAATATAATCATTTTGGCCACATAATAAATATAATAAATTTGTAATCCTTTTTAGATGGGAATATTATATGTTAAAAAGATGGTTTAATGTATAATTACAACGTCAACTTTATAGCTACCAGGTTACGTACGCAGTAAAAATAACTTCTAAGTATTTTGTACCAATGCTTTGTCTCTCTGCATATTAACAGCTAATTACAAAGGCTAGCTTATATAATCCAAATGAAATGAGCAAGCGTTTTGGAGAGATATGAGAACTTGGACAAGGCTTTACTTTGTTGATTCCGCCATTCAATTTTCTTTTACGAACATAATATCTTTTGTATGATGGGGAAGACGAGATTAACTTATAATAGGATATGAGGAACTAAACTGAGGAGAAGTGTAGTCTTTCAACTTCATGTTAGACAAGTCATTAGCTCTTAAATTACTTTGTTCAACCAAAGTGGAGGGGTTGGTACACATAGATGTCATGAATCACTTGACTTCAATTGAATCATAAGCGCTAGTACAAATTATTAAAATGTGTAAAGGGTGGAGGATTGATGTTAAATCTCATAGACTATAGTGTTGTAAAATTTTGAATGTAGGCTCACATATGAATTTAATTATACACATACTATCTTATTTTAAGCCTATTAATTTTGTGATCAAATAAAGATTAATTAAATTTGGACTTTGAGACATCTTATTAATTTTGTATGGAATTATCAGTGTAGAGACGACGTTTTATTTTATTTTAATGAAATAAAATAAAATGAAATGACTCAAGATAAATAGTACGATCATTCTAAAGGATCGATTCTTATTTTCCTCACATCTCATCTTGAGTGAAAATAAGGCTCTATCTCTCTCTCTCTCTCTCAAGAACACTCTTTTTCTGGGCCAAAACTCAGTAATATTCCACAGGACGCTCGATTAAATCTTCTTAATGATTTGACAGTGATATTAAATAAATTTATTTTTATCTTGTATTTCCAACATATAGTTCTATTTTTCTTAAATAAAAATGTTCATGTCTCTATATGAGAGCCAGTCATATACATACATATGTATGTATGTATGTATGTATGTATGTATATATGTATATTAAAATCATTGATATGCACTCTCTTGTTATCTACAATACAGTCGATATTAGAAATATTGAATATTGAATATTTCATACACTGATTCAAATTAATAGGTCAATATATAGAAACTCATGAATGCGACATAGTAAAAGTACGTGTATGATCAAGAAATATAGAAAATAATAAAATATTGTGACATAAGTTAGATTATTTGTCCCCACAGCACAGTAAGTTGTCATCAATACACCGAGTTCACAGCACAGTAAGTTGTCATCAATACACCGAGTTCAAAGACAGCTGAAACGCAATTAATACTATTAATTAGCATTTTAACACGGTCCATATAATAATTAAATAAGTGCGGGAAATGGTGAATATAATTAGTCTTTTGACATTTTCTTTTTCTTGCCAAAATAAATAAATAAATTGGATTTTTATATGTGATTTAGAATGATATCGGTGCAAGACATTATTTTTATCTTATCATATAAAGAGTTTGGAAGTGACCAAATTCTATTCTAATTGATATTATTTTTTTTCTTGGATTATCATTGTGAGATTTTGTAAAAAATAATAAAATTATTGATTTTATATTACATAATTAGACGGTCAGTCAACCACAAAAATTGAGAAAGATTTCATGGTTTTACTTGGAATTATAATTAGTTCATCCTTAAATTGGGCATAATATCAAGTAAGATTTACATACGTACATACCTCATAATTCTTATACATTTATATATTTAACTCTTAAATATATAGTATTTTTTCTATACATAAAAAAATGCATTTCACATTAAAAAATAATGATAATGTTTATTTTGTTGTGTTATATATATATATATATATATATATATATATATAAGAATTTGTGGTATGAATTTTGTGGTATGTAGGTAAATGCTCCAAATATTAATTATCTTGAGCCTTCATTTTTTATGGAGACCAACTTTATCATAAAGGGAGAAAAAAAGGTATGAATGATATTGTAAGCGTGGTTTTTATATCTTCCTATTATTTCGAACTAAATAGTGCTACTTATAGACCTTCTTATGAAGAAAAATTATTATGTGTGTAGTCTAGATGTAATTTCTATATTTGGACTCGAATAAGATATTGTTATGTGTCATTCAGCTAATATATAATTATTATGCATTGGTCGTAAAGTATTGTGTATTATTGTGTATATAAATACTATATATTACAGAGCAGTTAAGAAGCCAAATTTTCAAATTAAGTATGATCAGCGATTTAATTAGGTAATTACGCATAAAAAAAATTTAAAAAAAGGCCTAGTCAGTTGTGATCGCCACCGACGGCGGCTCATCTAATTTAGGGTCGAAAACTTCGAGAGTTGGTCAGCGCGCAAGCTCGGGTTTTCTCCTTCTCTCGATCCCAGCCTCCTTCGCCGACACGCCCGGCAGCCTTGGTCGAGCTACCGGCCGTGAAAGTCGCCCTCGGTGAAGAAGGAGCTTGGAAGGATTTTTTTCGACGATTTAGGTATTTCTAACCCTAAACGAAAAAGAAATGTATAATGTCGAATTGTATGATTTTATTTGGTTTGTTTAAGCTAATTATTATGATATTCATAGAAAATTTGTGATGGATCTCATTTTGTGCGCAATTTTTTTTAGGAAAGCTTCAATTTTTGCGCAATTTTTTTTTGATTGATTAAGTGTGTATGTGTAGTTTAATTTGGTGTTATGAAGATCTTTAATTGTATTAGGCGCATATGTGGTGATTCATGTTTGAAAAAGTTAAATCATTTGATCCGCTTTGAATATCTTCGTGTGATGTTTTTTTGGCAAAGGAGGTACGTGGTGTTATAAATATTTGTTTTGCTGAATATCTTCGATATGATAAATGCAAAAGAGAATGATTGGTTTTTATAAGTGTGACGTTGCATAAATTGGTTGTTGTCACATTACAGTATTTGGATTTTATTTGTTATGCTGAGATATTAGGATCGAGTGATTGCTTGAATGCGTAAGTATTTCAGTCATCTTTGTCATATATTAATGCAAGATTTTTTATGCGTAATAGGTAGCATCAATCCGGTGTTCCGTATTACTAGCTAGTGATGAGTTGATATCGTATATATTGTTCTTTATTATGATGGTGAACCGAGTAAGTGATGAGTTCATTCCAACATATATTGGTGGGAGAATCGCCACCCAAATTTCACGTGGATTAAATTTGAGGAATTACGAAAAGAGTTATGAGCGTTGTTAGATCCATCAAAATTCTCTGTTAATCTGGTGGGTCATTTTCCTATTAAAACTAGATTTATTGCAACACACATTAACGATGATGAAGTTTATGAGGCTATTATTAATGCAGCATGTTCGCAGCCTATTGTGGTGTATGTCGAATTTGAGAAACTCTCATGTGGAGATAGGGAGGTTAGCAACATAGTCGACCGTCAAAGAGGTGGAATCACCACTGATTACATAATACCACCTCCTCAGATAAGTACTCAAGGGAAAATATATGAGGTGCGAAAGAAGAGAAAATGATTATTTCGGGCACAAGCTCGCTATATGACCCAGGTGACCCTCAGGTAATGATGTGAACCCACCATCGATGATGTAAATGTTGAATATGAACCGTGCTTAGTGGAGATAGTAGTGATGAGGATGACGACGATTATATTGACTCAGGCGATGGGGCATCAATCATCTCATGGTCGATTTGATTGTCAATTACTCAATGAGAACGAGTCATACTGAGGTTGATACATAATAATGATTATATGTGTAGTGCTCAAATCACTAGAGAATGGGATGAAGACCTTGCATTTGATGGCCCATCAGATGATTCAACCTTCGAAGAGGAGAATTGCATCCTAGATGAATTAGTGGAAGGTATGTGCTTTCATGAAAAGAAGCAGTTACAATTTGTTGTTCAGGGGTAGTCGATTATAAACAATGTTGAATATGTCATATATGCCTCAAGCCGATCAAAATTTACTGTGTTGTGCACCCACCAATCTGACCCAGTGAGACCATATTTATGGCGTTTACATGCCTGCGCAGTTAAGAGGTTGGGTGGAACTTGGAGAATTGGTTCAATAGAGCTCTCCTCATAGCTGTAGTCACTCAATTTTTAATGCTGGATACAGGTAATGCACATCACAATTTATAAATTATTTCATCCACCCTGCAGTCAGGCGTCAGTTGGATCTCAAGCCTGGGAGATTATAGGCCGTATAGAGTCGAAGTTCAAATATAAGAGTGTCTTATATGAAGGCTTAGGATGCACGACGAAAAGTAGTTAAGGCTATTTTTGGTAGTTGGGAGGAATCTTATAGATCATTGGAAAAATTTATGGTTGTTGTTTGCACATCTATGCACGGTTCAGTATATTGGGTACAGTCCACGAAATCGAATAGATTCCAACGACTGTTCTGGTCATTTGAGCCGTCAATACAAGGTTGGATATTGTACGTCTCTTGATGGGACTTTTCTCCGGACAAGTACAAAGGCACTCTACTTAATCTTCGACGCAAACAATGAGTTGTTCCCACTAGCCTTCGCAGTTGTTGAATCAGAGTGCATAGAGTCTTGGATTTGGTTTTTGCGCACTCTTCAGGACTTGATCCCATTAGTGTCTACGAGGGGTGATCTATGCTTCATCTCAGATAGACATGCAGGTCTTGTTCGTGGCTGTCGAGAAATCTTCCCATGGGCTGCACATCGCTTCTGTCTGCGCCATTTGAGGGAGAACTTCAAAAGAGCAGTACGACAACTCGGCATAGCTGATGTAGACTTCATGTGTCGAAAATGACGCGTTGAGGAAACAGATGACATCCAATTTTCAAAAGCACATGTCGACATTAAGAATATTAAGCGGAGGCATCTGACGCTAGTTTCAAGGGATGTTCAACAGTGGACTCAAACTCATGATAACGGATACAGGTACGATACTATGATGATAAATGCAGCAGAGTGCTTCAACAGAGTGCTTAAACGTGCACGTGGCTTACCTATTCAAGCCCTGATTACGGTAGTGTACTATAATATAGTTTCCCCTTTCATGAAATGTCTTGAAATGGCTACCGCTCTAGAAAGGCAATAAGAAAACTTATTTTCCCCTCGCATTAAAGCTACACTGATTGCTAATGAATGCGAGGCACAAAGACGAACTTAGATTAGGCATGCGAGTATCAAGTGTTTGATGTCGACAATCGAACCTACAAAGTAGAAGTTTGAGAACTATGATGCAAGTGTGTAGACAACCACGCCTCTTATCACCTACCTTGTCCACACGCGTGATTGCAGCCATCGCCACCTAAACCATGCGGTATGTCTCGCGTGTACTACACTACGAATTATATTAGCACCTATCGGGAGAGTTCCATGTAATACGACGGGAGGAGTGGGCGATCACATCACGAAGCGCTTATGAAACTTATAACCCACCTAATATTGAAAGTCTAGAAGGCCAAGGACAAGCGATTTAAAATACCATGGATGAGAACATTCCTAAAAGTTCCGTATGTTTTGTAAGACTATTGGGCATAATAGGTCAACGTGTCCTCAGTTGCGCACAAGTAGAGTGTGATATTTTCTAAGTTAATTGTTTGATGTCATGTTGTGTGCTTGTGCTATTGTTGTAGTAGTCCTACTGTGTACTTGTGTCTCATCTATTTTGACTAGTGTTTTATGTCATATTATCTACTTGTAGTAGTCCTATGTTTTATGTCATATTGTCTGCTTTCAAGCAGTGCATATTTTGATTAGTTTTTCTCTGTTGTACTTGTTCGAAAGTGTATATTTCTTTGCTTAGCGTTCATAGTACACATGGTGGAAAATAAAATTATAAATCTAAAATTTAAATCTAAAATCTCAATTAATAGCAATTATTTTTATAATTATTTTATGCCTTGCTATTTTTTTGTATGTCTTTCTACAGCAGGTATTTCTTTTAGTCCTCTGAGCTACTTGTATTCTGAATTACAATGCAATGTAATACTTTTTGAAATGCTGACTATGTTGTTTTCTTCAATGGTACCAGGTTAAGATGTCCGTCGGTGAAGCCCCCCGCCCCCCAAGTAGGAGGAGGCGACGACCAGAGGACACTGTTGAGGACTACGGTCCACCACCGGCAGGGGTGCACCCTAGCATAGCTATGTTACATGGTAGACATAAAGCAGCACATCCTGATTCGGTACATTATTTTTTGAAGCCATTTCTGCGCCAATGTATGTGTTTGTTATTCTAATGTAGTTTATGCATGCTCCATTCGATTGCGTGGGTTTGATGCCGCACACTAGCGATGTTCAAGGAATGGCCTGTCAATTGTCTTAGATTCATGGTTGCATTGCGAGATGTCAGCTTTGAGGTCTCGCGATGCGATATTGTCGGATCATCACTTACTAACATCATTAGTGGAGCGCTGGTGCCCGCAGACGAACACATTCCACTTTGCCACTGGTGAGATGACGATCACACTGTGATGCGATGATCGCGGCGTCGGATAGATGGCCCTCCTCTTATTGACAGTGTTATCGTTGGTGGAGGGAGACGGTGGGCTACGTGGCCAGACTGCTGTGACGAGTTGATTAGAGCGCATCCCGAGCCAGACACCATGTATCGTGATCCGATCCATCCACATATCACAGTTCGAATGAATGCGACGCACGCACGCGTTTACCGCTACGCGAGGTGGATATTTTACAGAGATTCATACTTAGATCTACCAGAGCTCCAATTTATTATGCATATCAGAGCATACATGTTGTTTGTCATTGGATCTTTTCTTCTTACCGACACTTCAGGCTCAGAGGTCCACCTGTAGTATCTACCATTACTAGAGGATATTCATTCTTTTAGGGGTTTCGGGCTGGCGGCTTGCATATCTATACAAAGAGTTGCATGAGGCAACCAAGCCGAAGCGCACCAACATAGCAGGATGTATTCATTTACTACAGGTATGGGCCTGGGAGCACATTCATGTTGGCAAACCTACCTTACGTGTTCCCTATCTTGCAGACATCGATGGTCTTAGGGTTGGATGTCGTTAGAATGAAGGATTTGTTCGAGAAATGCCAGCATCCAATATCAGAGAATACATGGATGAGTTGGATGGACTTCTGCAGAGTCAGGTACGCTGAATAGCTATAATTTTTACTTGTTTACTCGTCATGGGATTAAAATTTTCAGAATAACTTATGATACATGTGTAGGTCATCTGGGAGCCATATGGACATCAAATTCGCATGCGCATCGCAGATATATGTTTGCAGGGAGAGGAGATATGGCTAACCGATGCTGATTTGTTGGAAGAGGGTAGAGTGGTACCGATCGTGATCGAGCATGCCTCCCATGATTGATGTTGACCCGATAGATCCATCATTTGTTCGTGTTGATGGATGAGGAAAGGCCGACGTTGATTGGGTCGAGTACCACCACTCATACATTGTATAGTGGGAGTGGTGACGTGAGTTGGTTGTGACTGTGGATTCAGATGTGATGACGATGATCAATCGTTACATGAGGTTGATCTTGGGCTTCACTTTATATCCGCACCGGCAGCCGCTCGACACATACTACCCCTCGCTGGAGATTGTCTGATGGTAAGTACATGTGGAATTACAATTTGCTTTCCCTTGTTACAATGAAACCCTGATATAAATTTACTTTCTTTGCAGCGTGAGCACATCCTCGAATCGGATATATTTGATTATTTGGCAGAGATGATGACACAGAATTTCAAATCCATCGACGATTATGAGCAACTGTGCGTGGAGCTGAGGCGGAACATGCATATCTCTACAAATAGGATAGGATATAGACATTCCACGCACGCATCACATATGCATGCGTCGATGGATGTGGGTCCATTATATACGCCGGGACGACCTATACATTTACACAATCACCCCAGTATTCATATCAGGATGCAATGTGGTCTCAGATGAACCCATTTCAAGCACCGATCCCGCCTACATATGGTCCACCGTCATTCCACCTGACACCGCCATATGCAAAATTACTGCATTCGTTGTCATCTCGCTCACGAGATACCATGTTATGGACTTGAGATGTTCGCAACAACCTGGCAAGCAGGTGGACGAGGAGGAGGACCATCAACAGCATCATCTACGTGATCGGCCACGTCGACCACCATCCCATTACACCCCTGGTAGCGATGCGATTCCACCGCGTAGACATCGACGACGATAGTTGTATTTTTTTTTAACAGTTTATGGCATGTAGTCTTAGCTATTTTTTTATTTGTTATGTCCACATATTCCGATTCAGCTGATTGTATAATTATAGTGTTGTTTGTTATCAATTTAGTTTTATTTGGTTAACTCACAATTATTTAGACTCATACAAAAAAATTTAATACACTTAGAATGTTTAATATTATAAAAAAAATATGTATTCAACAAGCATTGTGTTAAGATCACACAAACGAGTGTTGTCGTAATATTTTAATTTTTTCAGAACGCCAAATTTTTACATTTGTAAAAACTGCGACTAAGAAGACGAGATTCGTCAAAAGTTATTAATATGAAAGTTGTATATTTTTTTATTATCTTTTCAACGATACCAACCACGTCAAAATCTGACACTTGATGAGATAGATATAGCCAAAATAAGGTGGTTGTATACCTTTTTTTTTAAAAAAATACATTTGCAAAAATTGGGTGAGATTCGTCAAAAGTTATCAACATAAAAGTTATAGAATTTGTTATTATCTTTCTAACGATACCAAGCATGCCAAAATCTGACACCTGATTAGCCTGATATGGCCAAAAAATGAGGGCCGCATCAATATTGTTATTTTTTGCAACTTCAGAAGTCACACATTTGCAAAAACTGCGACTCACCGGGCTAGATTCGTGGAAAGTTGTCAACATGAAAGTTGTAGAATTTTTTATTATCTTTCTAACGATACCAAGTACGCCAAATTCTGACACTTAATAAACTTGATATAGTCAAAAAACGAGGACTGTCAATTTAATTTTTTTTTTTTAAAAATTCAAAGCCAGTCGCCCAGTCAGCGCCCGCCCAGTCAGCGGGCGACTGGCACTGACTGCATCCCAGTCAGCGCCAGTCACCCGCTGACCGGGCGACTAGGCCTATTTTTAAATTTTTTTTATGCTGCCTAATTACCTAATTAAATCACTAATCATACTTAATTTGAAAATTTGGCCCAGTTAACATTACATCAATATGCAACAATATATAATATTTTATAATCAATACATAACAGTTGTATATTGATGTATTGCCACATAATATTATGTTATTAGAATCTAAATGTTGAACTACATCGGGACTGTATATAATAATCTCTCTTTCATGAAACGTGAAAACTATAGCTCTATTTTGTTATTTAATATTATTAACAAAGCATGTTTAATATTTTGTATTGATTAGAGCATCATTTCTTTGTTAAGACGATCATGTAATTGCAAATTGTATAACTTTATATGGTCATTAAAATTGTAGCATCTCTCATATTTTTTTTTAGAAATTTGTGAATCATAGTTTGTGGTGAAGTTGGACAAGGCTTTACTTTGTTGATTCCGCCATTCAATTTTCTTTTACGAACATAATATCTTTTGTATGATGGGGAAGACGAGATTAACTTATAATAGGATATGAGGAACTAAACTGAGGAGAAGTGTAGTGTATCAACTTCATGTTACACAAGTCATTAGCTCTTAAATTACTTTGTTCAACCAAAGTGGAGGGGTTGGTACACATAGATGTCATGAATCACTTGACTTCAATTGAATCATAAGCGCTAGTACAAATTATTAAAATGTGTAAAGGGTGGAGGATTGATGTTAAATCTCATAGACTATAGTGTTGTAAAATTTTGAATGTAGGCTCACATATGAATTTAATTATATATTATGCACTATCTTATTTTTAAGCCTATTAATTTTGTGATCAAATAAAGATTAATTAAATTTGGACTTTTGAGGCATCTTATTAATTTTGTATAATTATGTGCAGAACGACGTTTTATTTTATTTTAATGATTTAAAATAAAAAAAAAATACTCAAGATAAATAGAAATAATGATCCCATTCTAAATGATCGATTCTTATTTTCCTCACATCCATCTGATGAAAATAGCCTATCTCTCTCTCTGAACACTCTTAGTGGAAGGCCAAAACTCGTAATAGCTCTTCCACATTCAAGACGTCGATTAAATCTTATGATTTGATGGAGATCCAGGCTAAATAAATTTATTTTTATCTTCATGTATTTCCAACATATAGTTCTATTTTTCTTAAATAAAAATGTTCATGTCTCTATATGAGAGCCAGTCATATACATACATACATACATATGTATGTATATATGTATGTATGTATATATGTATATTAAAATCATTGATATGCACTCTCTTGTTATCTACAATACAGTCGATATTAGAAATATTGAATATTGAATATTTCATACACTGTTTCAAATTAATAGGTCAATATATAGAAACTCATGAATGCGACATAGTAAAAGTACGTTTATGATCAAGAAATATAGAAAATAACAAAATATTGTGACATAAGTTAATTGTTTGTCCCCACAGCACAGTAAGTTGTCATCAATACACCGAGTTCAAAGACAGCTGAAAAGCAATTAATTCTATTAATAGCATTTTAACACGGTCCATATAATAATTAAATAAGTGCCGGAAATGGTGAATATAATTAGACTTTTGACATTTTCTTTTTCCTGCCAAAATAAATAAATAAATTGGATTTTTATATGTGATTTAGAATGATATCGGTGCAAGACATTATTTTTATCTTATCATATAAAGAGTTTGGAAGTGACCAAATTCTATTGTAATTGATATTATTTTTTTTTCTTGGATTATCATTGTGAGATTTTGTAAAAAATAATAAAATTATTGCTTTTATATTACATAATTAGACCGTCAGTCAACCACAAAAATTGAGAAAGATTTCATGGTTTTACTTGGAATTATAATTAGTTCATCCTTAAATTGGGCATAATATCAAGAAAGATTTATGTACATACATACCATATAATTCTTATACATTTATATATTTAACTCCTAAATATATAGTATTTTTTTTATACATAAAAAATGCATTTCACATTAAAAAATAATGATAATGATTATTTTGTTGTGTTATATATATATATAAGAATTTTGTGGTATGTAGGTAAATGCTCCAAATATTAATTATCTTGAGCCTTCATTTTTTAATGGAGACCAACTTTATCATAAAGGGAAAAAAAAGTAGGAATGATATTGTAAGCGTGGTTTCTATATCTTCCTATTATTTCGAACTAAATAGTGCTATTTATAGACCTTCTTATAAAGAAAAATTATTAGTAGTAGTTTATATTTGGACTCGAATAAGATATTATGTGTCATTCGCTAATATATAATTATTATGACGGTCAGAAAGTATTGTGTATTATTGTCTATATAGATACTATGTATTACAGAGCAGTTAACATTACATCAATATGCAACAATATATAGCATTTTATAATCAATGCATAACAGTTGTTTATATGTACTGCCATAATATTACGTTATTAGAATCTAAATGTTGAACTACATCGGACTCTATATATAATAATCTCTTTCATGAAACGTGAAAACTATAGCTCTATTTTGTTATTTAATATTATTAACAAAGCATGTTTAATATTTTGTATTGATTAGAGCATCATTTCTTTGTTAAGACGATCATGTAATTGCAAATTGTATAACTTTATATGGTCATTAAAATTGTAGCATCACTCATATTTTTTTTTTTAGAAATTTGTGAATCATACTTTGTGGTGAAGTTTCTTGAATTGTTAACTTGTAGAGGTCTTAGATTTGCAACTAAAGAAGTTTAGTCCTTTCAACTGTCCACCATATATTGGCTTTTAGTCAGTTCACAGTGATGTGCAGGACACTTTACTGACCAAGTAGATGATTGAATCCTAAAAGCAATCCAATGCGCCTTAGGCAAATTGACTCGAAGAGGAGGAAATTGAAGCTTTGTTAGGAAGTTAGGCTTTCAAGTTAAATTATATCATCAACAAGGTTGTTCTGAGTAGGCATCTGAAACAACAAAGAATGTCAGCTAAGTTTTGCTCCTTGCATGCAAAGTTATAGGAGGAGCAATGTTAAGCTAATAACTTAAGGCATTCTGTTAAGATTGTCATAAAAATGTTAACCATAATACATGAATCTGCCAATGAGTTTTATCATTCTTAAGGACTAACTATTATAATTTAGTAAGTAATCGTAGTCCATTATTAAAATCTGAAATGAATCTACGTACTAAGATTTTGCTTATCTTCCAACATTGTTAATATGAGCCTTGCGTAATGACTACAATCCATTATAGAAATTAGATTGAATCAATAAAAAAAATAAAAAAATTATCAACTTTTGAGCTACTTTATTGATCAATGTCTTGTTTGATGAATGCAGTATGCTACTTGAGGGTCAAAATGTCATTGAGACTTCAACAATGCTGATCAGTAAGAGAGGGAGTCTGAGCTTCAATACTCATTTATGTGGCCACTCTTTAGAAAGAGAAACCTCAATTAAATTTTTTTTTATATTTCCTTATTATTTTTTCTTTTTTTTGAAAAAAAGGGCTCATTCACAACATATTCTATTATTTGTGTGAGAGAGAGAGAGAGAGAGAGAGAGAGAGAGAGAGAGAGACTGTTCTTACTTTGTCAAAGCCCCACTTAGAGATTCACAGCTCACAGTGCGATAAAACTATATTTCATATTATCATATGGACACACGAGCTATTAGAAAAGTATATGTGATTAGGAAGTAATTATAGAAACATTGTACATGAAAATAACAATTTTAAAATACAATTAATATGTAAAATAAACATTAAAAAAAGGTTAAAAATTAAACTAAGCTTTCAAGCGAGGGAAGCCTCCTCTTATCTCTTGTTCCTCTTAAAAAAAATATATATTCACTTATCATCGGTGCATGAGAACTCCATGTGTCATGGATATAAGTTCTGCGATGATTCAGTGAGCCATATACAATACTTCATAATTTATATTACATTTCAAACCTTGTTTACTTCGCCAAAATTAATTAAAATAATTAATTAAAAGCAGAGGACAGGCCAATCACATATTTAAAATATACTTGATACATCCTCAAAATTAGTCTAATCAAGACCTAATCTCGAAGATTTTGAAATACTGATCTAATCACGATTTTAGCAAACTTATAAATTAAACTGATCCCTGATGAGACGAACATAACAACATCAAACATCGATCCGATCAATCGACTGGATCAAGCTATCGAACATGAAAATGGATCCCGATCCAAATGGTCACAAAATAGACATATGTATAGTCGACGAGCGGCTCGTCAAGACGAATCCAGAATCCAAGATCACCCAATTCCGGCATCATTAAGGCACCCATCATCAAAATACAGATCGAGGGATCGCCGTCCGATGGGAGGAGTGGTTTGATTTTCCATGTATTTACAAGACGCCACTCTTCCAAATCTATAAATAGCCCCATACTCCATATGAAAAGGACTTTGGAGACCAAGTGAAGAAGGAGAGGAGCTCGCAAGAAGGAGTTCTAGCTCAAGATCCAAGAAGATCGCACACCGCCTGGCCGCCGCCAACCATCACCGCCGGCCACTATCATCACCCCTCGCCATCGCCAATCACCTAATCGCCTTGCATTTCGAAGTTGTTCCTATATTTAGAAATTCCCGCCTTTCCAGTTCTAAAGTAGCTTCACCATCACCGCCACTAGAACTATTACAACGACCGTTGTTACATATTGTTGTTCCTTTCTTGTATACCAACTTGTAATCCCTTTATCGGAAGATTCGTACGAGGCATATACATAGTGGAACATTTTGTTTGCCAGCCCCGTGGTTTTTTTCCCTCTTTCGAGGTTTTTAAAATTAAAATCTGAGTTCTCTCGCTCATTTTAAATACGTGTGTGGACTAATCAACAAAGCTAAGTAACTTTCACTCTACCGAACTGGTCTTCAAGACGCAAGCTTGCCTGTTGGAAGAGACTCCAATCATACTTTGCGAACACTACAGATGACCAATAGCAATCTGAATAACGGAGCTCTCGCTTTAACTCCGCCACTCAAAACCAATCCTTGAATGGACGCCAAGCTTCCGCCCCACTTCCTCTAATGGCATGCTCGGGGCACAGTGAATCTCTTAGAAGAACGAGCCAATGGAAGAGTCTCAAAATGAGATGATCCGACTTTTACGAGGAACACAACAACCTCCATCACGCAAATGCACCGCCCAAGATCGATTATTACCTGCGGAGGACAATATGCGCTTCTTAGACGAAGTTCCACCACCTCCAAACCGTGATGTCGAACTTCGACGCCGCTTCCACCCATCCATCACGTACCAACCACCGCCAATCCACATTGCATTAGCGCATTCTCTCCTCGACCCTACTCCATGTTATACATGCATATAACGCTTAATGAAGAACTCCATCACAAAGACGGAATCATATCTTCTCACCGCAGTTATATCGAGTCTTCCCTTTGGAAGCTATTCTTCGACATCCCATCCCCGTAGGGTTTAAGCTTCAAACATTGACCCTTATGATGGAGTTACATTACGAACACATCGACCATTACAGACCATCATGCATATCCAAAGCTCGACATCGCTTTGTCGTCTTTCCTATTACTCAAGGGACAAGCCCGCACTTGGTTCTACTCTCTTCCAAGGGGATCTATCCATACCTTTGATGACCTCGCCAAAATCTTTGTGGAACAGTTCATTGCAAACCGAAGGATCATCAAAGACTCCTCCCATCTCTCCGGCATTCGTCAAAATGAAGGTGAATCACTTAAGGAATACTTCCAAAGGTTTTCCTTAGAAGCTCGCCAAATCCCAGGGGTAGACCCTGAATTATTAAGAGGAGTTTTTCTTGGAGGGCTCCGTGGCCTTTTTACTCATCACTAATGCGAGACACGGTCCGCTCATATGCCGACTTAGTTCATCGTGTGGAAGCACAAATCTCTGCTGATGAGGCTATTACTGCCCATCGCAAACAATTTGAGCAATCCACAGGAAAACGTAAGAGTGCTCTAGGAAACACAGATCAACAATCCTATCAGAAGAAGCAACAAGGCAGTAATCTCCCTCCACGACCCACATATCAACGAAGTGAACCACGACTTGAAAAGAATTACACCGAACACATCTCGTTAACCTCCTAATGGCCATTCGAGATGAAGAAAATATCAAGTCGCATCCATAAACTAAATTCGTGAAATCGAGCAATACTTCCATCAAGTCGCGACATACTATCAGGCATGCAAACAACTCAAAGAAGAAATTGAGAGGCTCATTCAAGGATATCTACGCCGATTTGTGAAGAACCAATCGACACAAACAAACATGCCTTCAACTGGGGGGCAACAAGAACAATCATCACAGAAACAACAAAACAATCATCAAACAGTTGGAGAGATTGAAACAATTGCAGGAGGACCAATACTATCTAATCAAGTTCTCGTTGCTATCTCTGAAGAGCCAGAATTAAAGAAGTCTCGTACCGATCGTTCCATCACTTTTACCGACACTTAGGAGTAGTACATGTTCCTCATCAAGATCCACTTGTCATCAAGGGATCGGACCCATGCTATAATGTTAAAAGGATTTTAGTTGATAGTGGGAGTTACGATGTCCTATTTTACTCCACGCTTCGAGCATGGGCCTCGGGAAAAGCTCCAACCTGCTGCAGGACCATTGTACGGGTTTGACAACCGCCTGCATGGTAGTAAGGGACATCACTTCGTTGTTCCTGGAGAATTCCCTGAAATGACTCATTCAATCCAATTTATGGTGGTCAAGTCGACTTCCCTATAACGCTATATTTGGAAGGCCCCTCCAATCAATCTTTGGTGCAATCACTTCAATATCTCATCTTAAGATGAAATTTCCAACCCTGTTGGAGTTGGAGTAGTCGGAAATCAGTGTGGCAATCATGTTACCTCGGACAAGCGCCCACGCCTTCCGCGTGACCTTTAGCATTGAAGATTTTAATTTTCGGATGAAGGAGCACCCCACAAAGTATCACCAGAAGACTTACTCTCCATTACATTATCGGATGACCAACCACTACGAAAAGGCAAGTAGGATCCCCGCTTTCAAAGGAACAAAGAGAAACTACAGATTTCACGTAGAAATCAAGACATCTTCGCATGGAGTCCGACGATATGCCGGGTTGACCCGCAGATCATGCACTCCCTCAAGATTAATCCAACATCCAAACCGATCATCCGTAAGAAGAGTTTTGCACCGACGCCTTCCGTATAGAGCATGAAGTTAACAAGCTCCTTTGAAGCGGATTCATGAGAAGTATATTACCCTATATGGCTAGCAAATGTTGTCATGGTTAAGAAAACAAATGGAATATGGAGAATGTATATTGACTACACTAACCTTAACAAGGCTTGTCCAAAAGATAGCTCTTCCCCGAATTGACCAATTGGTCGACGCTACGTCTGGCCATCAAATGCTCAGTTTCCTGGACGCTTACTCCGGTTATAACCAAATAAGAATGGACCCTATGGATGAAGAAGCCACAGCATTTCAAACATATCAAGGTTTATACTACCAAGTTATGCCATTGGTTAAAAATGCGGTGCTACCTATCAACGCCTTTATGAATATGGTTTTCAAAGACCTATTGGGCGACGATGGAAGTATCGTGACGACATGTTGGTGAAAAGCGAAGAATCACAACATATCTCGACTTAGAAATATGCTTCAATCTTCTTCGCGCTATAACATACGGCTCAACCCCACCAAATGTGCCTTTGGGTTACATCGGAAAATTCTTGGGTTTATGGTAACCCATCATGAGTAGAAGCCAACCCGAGAAAATCAAAGCTCTCGAGATATGACCCCTCCAAAGAATATCAAGGAAGTTCAACGCCTAAATGGGCGGATCGCCGCCTATCGCTTTCTCGCTCTGGGACAAATACTTGCCATTCTTTAAAATATTAAAGGAGCAAAAATAATAATTTTCAATGGACCGAATGAATCAATCACTTTGAACAACTAAGAGAGTACTTAGCATCTCCCTTCTACTCTAAGCCTATTCAAGGAGAAATATTATACTTATATCTTGCGGCTTCTCCCACGCAATAAGCTCCGCCTTGAGAAGTAAATGGGATACAACGACCAATTTACTACGTCGAAAATACTTTCTGATATAGAAAGTCGTTATCCACTGCAGTGGTGGCATTAGCCTAGTTTTTCAAATAAAAAAGGCCCATACTTTCAAGCTCATACTATCGGTGTTTACACTAATCTACCATTAAAAGCTATCTACGTAAAACCAAGCATCTGGAAGATTAATTAAGTGGTCAGTGGAATTGGGAGAATTTGACATTAATTTTCTACCTCGACCTGACATAAAGTCTCAAATACTCGCAGATTTCATAGTAGAATGCACTGTCCCAACTCCAAATGATATGTCTATCACACGTCCTTTATTTCCTCAATGGACTCTCTATGTTGATGGAGCTTCAGGAAATACTGGCGCTGGAGCTGGAGTTTTACTTATTTCCCCCCAGCAGAATACCTTAGAGTATGGACTTCGTTTAAAATTTTCTGCGACTAACAATATGGCTGAATACGAGGCCCTCATCGCAGGGTTGAGACTCGCCATCGACCAAGAAGACTTAACAATCCATACCGACTCGCCTTGTCGCCTCTCAAGTCGAGGGTGACTACGATACCATAACCCTCGGGCTACAATACGCCGACTTGGTGAAGTCTCCTTGCCCATCTTAAGGCACATCAAATCACTCACATACCGGAGAGAAAATACTGAAAGGTGACGCCTCGCTAAGCTTGCTACGTCCACACGGAGATCTATTCAAGAGAAAGTATATTGAAGAAATATATTTTCCGATTCGTGACCATGGGTAATACAAACGATTGATGGTGAAGGAACCTCATGGATGGACCCCATCATGTCTTTCGCAAGAAGGAAGCCTCCTCAAGACCCACCGACGCCACTCCTCAAGACAAGCCGCAAACTTTGTTATTATTGGAGGTGAACTATATAAACGAAGCTTTCCTGCCATACCTCAAGTGTCTTCCACCATCGGACTATGCACTAAGAGAGGTTCACTGAATATGTGGAGAACACCTAGGAGGAAGGGCTAGCCCTTAAAATTATAAGGCAAGGATTCTATTGGCCTACATGAAACAAGATGCCCCGAGTTCACCAAAAAATGTGCTAGTTGCTTGCATTCAAACCTTCCTCACATGCCGCATACGTAAGCTTTCATCTCTCTTCAAAGCCCGCGGCCTTTTGCTCAAGGGGAATTGATATAATGGGACCTCTTCCGATAGCATCAGGACAAAGAAAGTTCATCATTCTAGCCGACTACTTCACTAAATGGGTGGAAGCAGAACCACTCGCCAAAATCAGGGAGCGCTAAACAATTTGTTTGGAAAAAATATAGTGTGTCGATTGGTCTTCTGTAAAGATCATCGCGGAACTCAATTCTTGGAAAGGTCTTTCGTCCTTTTGCAAAGATCTTCACATTCAACTGCTGCATACGGCTGTAGCACATCCTCAAACCAATGGGCAAACCGAAGTTACCAATAGGACCATACTCAAAGGACTAAAACACGCGTCTTGAAGGTTGGGGCAATGGGTTGATGAGCTTCCCAATGTTCTTTGGGCTTCGCTCACGTCGCACCCACCGTGAGACATATAACTTGTGTTTTAGTACAGCTATCATCTGGGTGGATATCGGGGTTCCAAGTCAAGTCCAATTTTTTGATCATGATAATAATGAGGAAAAACTTCGGCACTAGATCTCCCGAAACTTCGGGATATGGCCTACCGGTTGCTTCCTATCACCGGGTAGCTCGCCACTTCAGAGAGAGTAAAACCTCGTCCATATCGGTGACTTGGTCTGCAGTCTGAAGCTGAGCAAAGGCCCTCGGCGATAAACTCTCACCTCTGGGAGGGTCCATATATGGTCATAGCTATGGTCGAACGAACGTTCAAGCTCGGACCCGAGAAGGAAAAACTCACTCGAACTTGGAATACTAAGAATCTTGAAAATATTATCGGTAACTCTTGCATAATTATTGCGACTTTTATCTCGTCGTCATTTCATCCTCGTATAAGCATCCCTAGCGGGTTAGAGCTTGTTGTTATTATTGTTGTCATCGTTGTTGTTGTTGCGGTTGTTGTTGTCATTTTCTCTTAAAGCCGTGCAGGTGTCTTGTGATGATATCATTACTAGTGAATTTGACTTTGTTCTAACAAGATTTGCTTTTCTTTACTTTTCCTCCCTTGAGAAATATCATGTTACATCTCAATTGGGACATGATCAATCGAGGGGACTTGATCGAACCTCTTCCATGCGGGTTAATGTCATGAGCAAAACTTCGACAAACAACCAGGAAAGGTCAAAAGGTCCTTGGTGGACTTCTCACGGCCTCTTCCATACAGGTTAACGTCATCGGGTAACACTCTGACAAACAACCTGATAGGTCAAAATTCCCGGTGGATCCAATTATTAGCAGCGTCAAATGATGTTGACCAATCACCCAGATGGGTAAGAACAAGACAAGAGTGTATAAAAATAATAATCATAATAAAATATACATAGATATCATCAACAACATTAATATGATACTATAAAGAATCAAGATCTTGCTAGTAATATTACATAGAACAAACAAAGAAAAGACATCTACTACATGATATCAGCGTCCTCCTCATTACGGAGATCCTCCACGGAGCCCACTCACAACTCCTTCATCTTACGAATCAGGCGAAGGATCTTGGATGCTTGGCTGGGAGATATATCCTCAATTAGCTCCGGTTTTGCGATGTACCACTCCTTTAGGGAATCCTCGGATGAAGCCCTCCTCTAAACAGCTCCAAGTCTTTCACTTCAACATCAAGTATATGATCACGAGCTTCACGAACATAGTCTTCAATTGAACCACGATAAGCGGGAGTTCTTGAAGTCCTCCGCCTTCAAGGTGATTTCATTTGCTTCCACGACCTTTTCTTTCTCCAAAGACGACTTGTAATGTTTTCTTCTCCATGTACCTTGAGCCTCTTCTCCATCTCGAGCCTCGTCCTTGCCTCAATTAGCTCATCACGGTGCGCTCCACCTCGAGAAGAGAAGTCGACATGTTCGCTAGCTCAGTCCTACACCCGGTCAGCTGATCCTCCAAAGGCACTTCTTTGGCCTTAGCATTCATCTTTTCGCTCACTTTCGCCTTGCGGATACTTTACCTTCACAAATTCCTTGTTCCACTCATCTAAGGCAACACCGGATGAGCCATCAATCTAACGATTGAGTTACCTAAAAAAAAAAAAAAAAATCACCAATGTTATAAGGAATGAGGGAAAAGAAGAAAGGAAGAAAGAAATAAAAATAATGTACCAATTCATCCGCGTTGGCGTCAGCATATGTGCTTTAATACTTCTTGAATTTGCGGCCGGTGAACTCCCCATCGTGAGTTAAAAGCAGTTAAACTCTCGAGGCCAACGGGGTGAGCATCTTCTCAGATATATGGCGTGGTCATTTGCACAAGTCTTCTTTTTTTAGTAAAGATGAATCATTGTTATCAACACGATTAGGTGGGCTTCTCGAGAGAACCCTACTCGACCTCTTCAGCGGAAGAAGCGAGATCTTCTGGCGGATGGAAAGACCAACCTTAAACATCTATCTTGATTGTATATTTGACAATGTGGCGTAACATGTTAGCTTCTACGTCGGGAATTTTAAGAGTTGCTAAGATATCATTCTCAGATGCTCGATGGATCGGAAGATCATTCAATCTCCCCATCTCTCGGAAGTCCCCTCATTCACAAAAGAATCCATTGGACCAATTTCTAGATGGATCGTCGAGAAAATTCTATCAATTCTTTATAGTCAGATGAAACCGTCCACAGGCAATGTGAATCTACATTCGGCACAAGTATTCGATGTTCAAAGTCACACCACGCTCTCTGAAGAAGGTAGTCAAACCAACGATGACCATTAAAGCTCGAAACGAGAATTGCGACAAAGCTACGCCACAATTTTTGAAGATCTCAATCAACTCGAGCCAAATCGATCACCGAAGAGTCATCTCGAGAAATAGTAAAGTACCTGGCGGAGGTGAGCGACTCGATCGGACTTTTGGCAACAATAGCCACCAACTCATTTGGGAAGAAAAATTTTCGAACACCATTAAGCTATTTGATGTGACGGTGGATGATATATATCATTAGCCATGTATGAGTTTTCTTCGGCCATCACCCAGAATACATAATAAATAAAGAGGGAGAAATAATAAAATCGAAGAATTTTGTAAAGCGACTCACTCACCTCAATATCGACATCTTCTTGTTTTGACCCTCGCCTGAGTTTGGGACAAAATTCTCCTGACGGCGAAAGAAACACATACATATGAAGGGGAGGGAAAGAGAAGAAGAAGGGATATATATATTTATATAAAGAGAGGAAGAGAGAAGCTATCCCTCTAATAAGGCTATGAATTACCAGTCAAACTTTCAGTGTCGGCGATGGTTCTACAGTGCTCCCGCCATCTTCGCGGTTTTCAACTGCTGGACCGTCCATCCAAGTTGAAAGAAAGCTAATTTTCTACAAGAAAAAGTATGAACCGTGAGATCACCTCCGAATCGGGACGGTCCGACGAGGCCGGTTGAAACCTCTTTCGAGGAAAACGGCGTAACCGCGTGGCCTTGATCGCCTCGGACGGTCAGAGGCGGTTGAAACCTCTTCGAGGAAAACCGGCGTGCAGTGGGCCTTGATCACCTCTAACCCGGACGGTCCGAGGGGTAAGCGGAACCACGTATACTGGCCTTGATCTCTGGACGGGCCAGTGAGCGGAACTCGACGTATCAGCCTTGATCGCTTCTAAATAATCCTAACTCAAGAGGAGGAGCGAGTACATTTCCCTCTTACCACAGGGGGTTTTATAGACCGTAAAGTAAAAAAGGCAAAAAAGCCAAACCCGGTGAGCTTCGCCGTCGGCTGGCCAGAGCCGCGTGCCTTAACCGTACGTATATGCCAGCCTGACAGCCCGCCCTCAGCCCCTTCCAGCCCCGCCAGATCCGCAGGCCCCGATCCTCAGTGTGTGTATGCCAGCGGAATGGCAGCGTCCGGCCCATCCTTCGTGGCGTGGCCGACGGCTTGCATGACGATTCGTGGCATGGTGTATGGGCCATGGCCAGTGGCGATGGCGTAGCCTTACGTGGCCGATGGCGCGTGACCCCATTGACCCTGGTTGGCGCTGGGCCACTCCGGCGCTGTGATATTACCGTGATGGCAGCCACGCGTCAGATGGTGACCCATAGGCCTTGTGCCCGTATGGCCCATGCTGCGCCACCTTGCGGCGCTCCATCTTCGCCAGCTGGCGGCCATGAGCCAGTAGCCTTCTGGCGTGAGCATCAGCTGATCCGCGGCGCTTAATTAAGTGTCAGAAGGTCCATAACCTCTCAATTTACATATCGCGCATTTACCCATCGACTTCAAAGTTATAATATTGTGTTATGAAGATTTGTTCTCTCAAAATCGCGGTTAATGGACTCTCATCATTTCTTTTTTCAAGTATTTGACATATATTTTTGGATATGATAATGTCACCCAAAAATAGAGGCAACGATACATCCTCAAAATTAGTCTAATCAAGCAATCTCAAGGCATTTTCGAAATACTTGATCTAATCACCGATTTTAGCAAACTTACTGATCAAAGCGATCGTCTCGATGAGACGAACATAACAACATCAAGCATGTCGTCCAGAACTCGAATCATTTCGGATCAATCGAACATGAAAATGGATGATCCGCCAAATGGTCACAAAATAGACATATGTATAGTCGGTCGGCTCGTCAGGCGAATCCAACGAATCCAAGATCACCCAATTGCATCATTAAGGCACCCGGATCATCAAAATACACCGTCGATCGAGGGGATCGCTCGCCGTCAGATGGGAGGAGTGGTTTTATTTTCCATGTATTTACAAGACTCTTCCAAATCTATAAATAGCCCTCCATATGAAAAGGACTTTGGAGACCAAGTGAAGAAGGAGAAAGCAGGGAGGAAGTTCAGCTCGAAGATCCCGAAGAAGGCTGTCGTCAAGTCGGCCAACCATCACCCTTTGATCATATCAATCTCATCTAATCGTTCGCATTTCTCGAAGTTGTTCCATATTTATTGTTCCTGCTTTTTCAAGTTCATAAGCGTCCCACCGCCAGCCATGTTATTACAACCCGTTGTTACATATTTGTTGTTCCTTTCTTATATACCATCTTGTAATCCCTTTTTCGGAAGATTGCATATACATGGTGGAATTTTTTTGGCAGCCTCGTGGTTTTCCTCTTTTCGAGGTTTTCCACGTTAAAATTTGAGTTCTCGTCATTTTAAATACTGTGTGTTTGACTAATCAACAAAGCTAAGGCGTACACTTTCACTCTACCGCAACTGGTCTTCCGGCACGCAACAATACTTATTTTTCTTCCACAGATAACATCGATATCGTTGATCGCATGTCTGATCAGCCTCCAATGGCGAAGACAAGCACACCAGCTGTATTTTGTTTCGACTCTGAGAAGGTCCTTTTTAGTCTGCAATATACTTTGGTAAAAACGAGCGCTTCTTCACATTCCGACCGGATATCATATTGTTAGTTGATTAATTATACTTTCTAAGAGTTATACGCACGAAGCAACTTATCGAGGGGACTGCTTCTGTTCAAAGTAATATCATTTTTTTTAAGTTACGGGGTTATCTTTTTTAAATATAACCATTTTTAATATATTATATATATAATCGTTGTCCCTCGTGACAACTTATTATTATTTATCACCATCTTTAACGACATTATCTTCCACCTCCAACAATCACTACCTAGATTACTTCAATGGACGCCATTATTGTTCTATGATTGATCACCATTATAATCACATAAATTTATTCATTATACAGTAAAAGTAAATATATTTTTAAAAAGTCAAAAATATTTTATTTTAAATCAAAATTTCAATGTAATAAAATAAAATAATAATTGTTGCGTGCTAGAAAACCGGTCAGAGTGAAAGTTCTTTAGCCTTGTCGATTAGTAATTAAATACAATTAATTAATGAAGCACAAGAGGCGAATTTTTAACGTGGAAAACCTCAAAAAAGGGGAAAAACCAGGCCTAGCGATAAAAGCTTCCACTATGTATCCGTTTTAGTACAAAGTCTTCCTGACATGTGATTACAGAATTACATATGAGAGGACCAACAACTCGTAACAATGATCGTAGTTGCCGTAATAATAGGTGGAATCGAGGGGCAATTAGCGATGATGGTGGTTGATGTCCCACGAGTGTGATCTTGGAGGATCTTGAGCTTCTTCCTCCTTGCTTAGCTTTTCCTCTTCTTCCTTTGTTTGGATTCTTCCTCTTCTTCCTTGCTTGGGCCGGGTAGTGGCAAGGATCTGGCGTGTGACGGTGGTGGTTGGCAGTTGGCGGTGGCTCATCTTCTTCACTTTTGTTTCTTTCCTTCTTCACTTCTTCACTTCTCCTCCCTTCAGCATGTGAGGATAGAGTTCTATTTATAGATGAGTAGGGCGTTTAAAATTTATGCAAAGTCCGTACCCTCCTCTTGATCGGACGGCTTAGAATGGTTCCTTGATCATTTGATGTATTTTGAGCATTTGGATGCCCAAATGAAGTCGAATTATGAGATCTTAGGCTCGTTAGATCCTAGGCAGCTCGATTTGACTATAAACACTCTATATTTGAGCTATTTTGGGATGTAATTGATATCCCAAAGATTCCAAGGATATTTCTTAATCTCGACGGCCTTGACTCAAATCGCGCTTTGATATTAAGATGGACTTTGATTAGCGGTATTTTGAGCACCATATCGCTTGCCCCTATTTTTGGATGAATCATCCAAAAAATATATGCCAACCCACGCACCAATATATTTCAAATATTCATCCAAGACACATTACAAGCAAATCTACGGTCTTGCATGAGATTCGAGGTTATGAATTTATTTGAATGCTCACTAAGTTTTCTGCATTTTTGGGGTCCATAGCACCGGACGCTTATCGGCATTCAGAGCGCTCGGCTTACTACCGGCAGCGCAGGTATCGGATCCGCGCCGCTGGGTAGAACAGCCGATGGGTCGGCCCATCGGGTCGACTCGCCACGCAGTCGGGTCGCGGAACGCGGCCGCTTCGCGGTCGGCCGCCGCGACCGCTGTACGGGTCAGAAACCGCTGGCCGCCTGCCGCTGGGCACGCGACGCTGGGCAGGTCGATCGCTGACAGCGAGGGTCGGTCGCGGCGAGTCCGGTCGCGACTGCTCGGGTCGCGCTGACGCTCGGGTCGCTGACGATTCGGGTCACTGACGGCTCGGTCGGGCGTCCGGCCATCGGATCGCTGACGGTTCGTCGCTGCCATGGTCCGGTCACGGCGGTTCGGATCATGACGGTCGTCAGATGACGGCCCCGGCCGATGGGTCATAATTTTGCTGGTTATTGGGCTATACGCTCATGTTACCATGCTGTTGGCATACAGCTTGTTGTCATACAGGCCAAGCTGTCTCATGCCCCATGGTCATGGCTACCTGGCCCTGACCGGAATTTAAGGAATTTAATGCGCTTTTGAGGGTTTTTTACCCTTCTCTGTAGGGCTATAATACTTCTAAGGTGAGGGAGAAAGGCATACCTTTCCCTCTCCTTCTTGAGTGAAAGTCCTGGCATCGAGGAGGCGATCGAGACCTACGGCCATACACAAGGCTCCGCCCCTAAAAGTGTAAACCAACCTGGCCGACCCACTGGGTTGAAGACTATCTGCTACGACAAGGCTCCGCCCCAAAGGTGTAAACTAACCTAGCCACCGACCGGATTGAGCATCAAGACCTCAGAATATACCAAGGCTCCGCCCCGAAAGGTAAACTAACCTAGTCCTGACCACTGTGATTGGAGGCGCTATCAAGACCCGTGCACGGCAAGGCTCCGCTTCTCCCCCTGGGTGTAAACTAACCTGTCTGACCGACCGGATTGAGGCTATCAAGGCCCACTACGTCGGAGCTTCCGCTTCGCCCGGCATCGTCCCGCCGGATCGCCCGGGGGAGGCGAAGGCCCAGACGTCAGGCTCCGCACCTTCGCCCCGGCCATCGGGTCCCGGCCGGATCGTCGTTAGAGGCTCAAGGCCCACCAGACGCCGTCAGGTTCCGCTTCCTCGCCCCGGCGATCGCCCGCCGGATCGCCCGGGTTGGGGAGGCGATGAAGGCCTGGTGGTCGTGGTTCCGCTTCCGCCCCGGCGCATCGCCCCGCCGGATCGCCCGTTGGGAGGCGATCAAGGCCCACCGACGTCGGAAACCCGCGCATCGCCTCCGGCGATCGCCCCGCCGATCGCCCGGGTTAGAGGCTATCAAGGCCCACCAGATAATGCCGCGGTTCCGCATCGCCGGCTGACCGTCCCGGTTCGGAGGCGATCACCGGAGACTGGGCCGACGGCGATGCTCGATGATGGTGGCGAGGGATAATCGCGACGATGGTGGTGACCGGCTGGATTGCGCCATCGCCGGAGGCAAAGGATCGGCGACAGATCTGAGTGCGACCGGCGACGGTAGGCGGATGACCGGGTCGGGTTGGCGACCGACGGGGTGGTCGCAACGAATGGCGGTAGTTTACGCATCGGTGTCTAGTCGGGACCGAAAAATGGGTGATGACGGCGATTGCCGGTGATGGTTCAACAAATTGATAATCACGTCGTTAACTTGCGTTAGAGATATAATTAACTCCGGGATTTTGACCCATCCGTTGTTTGTCGTGGTGTTACCCGGCGACAAGAATCTTGTGTAGAGTGGGTACAAAGTTTTGACCTTTCCAAGGTTATTGGTCGGAATATTATTCGTCGACGCTAACCTGTATGGAAGAGGCCGTGGGAAGTCCACCAAGGACCTTGACCTTTCCCCGAAGCCGCTTGTCGAAGTTTTGCTCGATGACATTAACCGTGATGAAGAGGCCGCGGAAGTCCAATTAAGGACCTTTGACCTTTCCGGTTGTTAGTCGAGTTTTTACCATGACGTTAACCCGTATGGAAGAGGTCGGGAAAAGAGGTCGTGGGAAGTCCATGACGTTTGACCAATCCGGGTTGTTAGTTTTACCGATGACGCTAACCCGCATGGAAGAGGTCAAATTGAATCCGGCTGAGGTGTCGACGGTACGACCGGCGTATGGGCCGCCGGATGACCGCAATGGCGATGACCGTAAGATTGCCGCGATGGTCGCGCAGGACCGGCGACGAATCTGATGACCGGCGGCGCGTGGTTGGCCGACGGATGATACGAACCGCGACGAATGACGGTGGCGACCGACGGCAATGGCGCGATGACCGGCGACATGGTGATGACCGGCTAAGATTGCCGATGGTCGCGGCGACCGCGACAATGTCGTGACGATGATTTTGACCCATCCAATTGTTCGATTATCCGACGACATTAATGCATGGGTACAAAGGGTTTTGCGACCTGATTGGTCGAGCTTTCGGCATATTAACCCGCATGGAAGAGATCGGATTTTGACGCTGACATCCGGTTGTTTGTCGAGTGTTATCCGATGACATTAACCCGTGCGGAGTGGGTACAAAGTTTTTTTTTTTTTTTTTTTTGTTTTTTTGTTTTTTTTGTTTTTTTTTTTTGTTTTTTTTGTTTTTTTTTTTGACCTTTCCCCGGGTTGTTTGTCGAGCTTTTGCTCTGACATTAACCCGCATGGAAGAGATAGAAGTCCACCAGGACGCTTTGACTATCCCGGGTTGTTTGTCGAGTGTTTACCGATGACGCTAACCCATGGAAGAGGTCGAATATTTGCATGAGCTTGTAGCCAGAGTTGACCATTGATCTTTGCCTTTTCGGTGTGTCGACTTGCTCATCTTTTGAGATTAAGAGTTGCCCCGCCAGGGTATCGATGAGTCAATTGATTCTTTCCACCGACGTGGATATCTTTGTTGAATGGGCCTTCGATTTCTTCTTTGATGGACCGTTGTGGTTCCTTGGGGTGCTTTATGTCTCTGCATTATCCAAATTGTTTGCATGTGCATTAATAGCCTCATCGCTGAAGATTTGTGCTTCCACACGATGAACTAAGTCGGCATATGACCGGACCGTCCCATGAGTGATGAGTAAAAAGGCTCGACGGAGCTCCCAAGAAAACTCCTCTTAATAGTTCGAGTTTACTGTGTATTCGAAGGAGAACCTCGAAGTATTTTTTTAAGTGATTCACCGCTCAATAAGAAAGATGGGAGGAATCTTTAATGATTCTCCGATTTTGAACTGCTCCACAAAGAATCAGTTCGTTGGTATGGATGGATCCGGAAGAGAGTAGAACCGCGCGAAGCTTGCTTGAGGGTAAGAAAGACCCCACAGGTGTCGTGAGCTCGCTGGATATGCATGATAGTCCAATGGTCGATGTCGGTGGGTCGCTTGCCCATCATGGAATCAATGCTGAAGCTTGAAACTTACGGAATTGGATGTTGAAGAATTGCTTCAAAAGGTGAGGACCTCATAACCGTGTGGGTGAAGATGATTGCTTGAAGGTGAAATTCATCTTGCATTAAGCCGCCGACTTGCAATGTGTCGAGGATTAACAAGATGAGCATGTGAAGTCGCCAACAACGACGTGGATTAGTAACCGCTGAGCCGCACGCATGGATGAGTGGAACTAGAAGTGTTCAGGAGATCGCATTATGGTTTCCTACGAGGAACTCAACGTCGGAAGATTAGCATTTTGACCTCCTCGCAACGACCGATCTTGGGGTTCATTTGTCGGGTTGCGCTGTAGTCCTTGCAAAAGCCGGATCATCTTATTTTGGGACTCCTCCATTGCATACGCATCCTCCAAAGAGATTCCGCCGCCTTCGCCAAGGTCATGCCTATCGAGGGATTGAGGCAAAACTTGACGCTCTTGGTTCGTGGACGGGTTTTGAGAGTGACGGAGTTGGAGCGAGGCTTGTGGCGAGTGTTGTTTATTGGCCATGACGCGGATATTCACGAAGTATGATTGAAGGATTTTTCATCCCACGACGGCCAAACTTATGCGTTAGAAAACCGCCGGTAGAGTGAAAGTTTACTTAGCCTTGTCGATTAGTCCAAAGACAATGTAATTAATGAGCAACAAGAGACACCAATTTTAACGGGAAAACCTCAAAAGAGGGGAAAACCACGGCCTGCCAAGAAAAGCTTCCACTATGTATTTGTTGAGTACAAAGTCTTCCCGACATGGATTGCTGATACAGTATATGAGAGAGGACCAACTGTAACAATGATCGTGTGTAATTGCTGTAATAGGTGGAGATGCGTGGACACAGCGATGATGGTGGTTGATGTCCGTCGAGGGTGTGACCTTGCTTGGAGGATCTTGAGCTTCTTCTTCCTCCTTGCTTATTTTTTCCTCTTCCTTGTTTGGATTCTTCCTTCTTCCTTGCTTGACAGATTGACGGCGAGGATCGACTATGGGCGTGGTGGTTGACCACCGCTGAGCTGGCTCCTCTTCTTCACTTGTTTCCTCATCTTCTTCTTCTTCACTTCTTCTTCACTCTCCCTTCATGTGAGGGATAGAGTTCTATTTATAGATGGGAGAAATTTCAATTTATGCAAAGTCCGTGACCCTCTTGATCTGGACGCTTAGAATGGTTCCTTCGATCATTTGATGTATTTTGAGCATTTGGATGGCCAAATGAAGTCGGAATTATGAGATCTTAGGCTCGTTAGATCCCAGCCGAGACGCCGATTTGACTATAAACACTCTATATTTAAGAGCTATTTTGGGATGTAATTGATATCCCAAAGATTCCAAGGATATTTCAAGTGCTTAATTCGACGGCTTGACCAAATCGTCGCTTTGATAAAGATGACTTTGATTAGCGTATTTTGAGCACCATATAATAATAATAAAGTGATTAAATGATCCTTTAGCCAAGGGATTTATTTGTATGTTCTATTGTATGTTGGAAACAAATTTAGGAGATATGTGTAAATAATATTAAGGATATTTATAAATTAATAATTTAATACAATTAAAAATTTTTTTTTTTGAATTATGAGACTCATATATTTGCGTATGAGAAGATGTCTTGATTTCTGTGCAAGAAGTCTATGTATTTTTCCTTTGTTCGTCTGAGAGCAGAGATCCAACTTGCACTATTTGTAATGGTTGGTTATCTGATAATGCAACAAAGAGCAAGTCTTCGACAGGGGAAGCTTTCCGGGATACTCCTTCATCTCAAAAATTAAAATCTTCGATGTTGAAGGTCACAGAAAGGCATGGTTGAGCTTGTCTGAGGTAGCATGATTGCATTCCGTTAATTTTCACACCCCAACTCCAACGGGGGTTGAAAATTTCATCTTGAGATGAGATACTGAAGTGACTAGACCGAAAATTGATTGGAGGGGCATTCCAAAGATAGCGTTATATGATGAATCTGACTTGACCACCATGAATTGGATTAAATGAGTCACTTGTCGAGGAAATTCACCGAGGATAACAAGAAGGGTGATTGTCCCCTCTACTCGCACAGGGCGATTATCAAACCCATATAATGGTCTTACAGCGGGTTGGAGCTTTTCCCTAACCAGGCTCATGCTAAGAAATATGGAGTAAAACACGACATCAATAGAACTCCCATTGTCAATTAAAATTCTCTTAACATTATAGCATGGGTCACCGATCACTGCGTTGATGACAAGTGGATCTTGATGAGGAACATAAACTCCTTCTAAGTCTGAGTCATTAAAAGTGATGGAATGATCGATACGAGACTTCTTTAACTCTGGCTCTTCAGAGGTGGTAATGAGAACTTGATTAGATAGTATTGGTCCTCCTGCGATTGTTTCAATTTCCCCAATTATTTGATGATTATTTTGTTATTTTTGTGATGACTGTCTTGGTTGGCCCCCTGTTAGAGGTAGTTTGTTTGATTCGATTGATTCTTCACAAATTGATATATTGTTGAATGAGCCTCTCGATTTCTTTTTTGAGTTGTTTGCATGCCTTAGTAGTATATCCACGACTTTGATGGAAGTGACAATATTGCTCCTGATTTCCTGAATTTGGTTTCAGTGGATGTGGCCACTTGATATTTTCTTCATCTCGAATAGCCATCAGGAGGTTGACACGAGACATGTTCCGGTATATTCCTTTTTGTGGTTCACGCCGTTGATATTCGTGGAGGGAGATCGCGGTTGCCTTGTTGTTTCTTTTGATGGGACAATCAGTCTGCATTCCCTGGGGTGCTCTTACATTTTCATGTAGATTATTTAAATTATTTGCAATGGGCATTAATAGCCTCATTGACAGAGATTTGTGCTTCCACATGATGAACTAAGTCAGCATATGAGCGGACCGTGTCTTGCATTAATGACGAGTAAAAAGGCCCCGGATGAAGTCCTCCAAGGAAAACTCCTCCAAATAGTTCAGGGTCTACTCCAGGTATTTGACGAGCTTCTAAGGAGAACCTCTGGAAGTATTCCTTAAGTGATTCACCCTCATTTTGACGAATGCCGAAGAGATGGGAGGAATCTTTAATGATCCTCCTGTTTGCAATGAATTGTTTCACAAAAATCTTGGCGAGTTCGTCAAAGGTACGGATGGATCCCCTTGGAATGGAGTAGAACCAAATGCGAGCTTGCCCCTTGAGGGTAACGGGAAAGACCTGACAAAGCAGTGTGTCAGGAGCTCGTTAGATATGCATGATAGTCCTATAATGGTCGATGTGTTCATGTGGGTCAGTCGCCCCATCATAGGAATCAATGCTCGAAGCTTGAAACCCATGGGAATAGGATGTTGAAGAATAATTTCAGCTAAAGGTGAGGATTCCTCTGTGGTGAGAGAAGATGATTTATCTTGAAGGTAAAATTGTCTTGCATTAAGCGTCATAATTACGCATATAACATGACAGTGGGGTCTGACGAGAATGTATGCTACTAGCAATAATTGGTGGATGGGTTGAACCGCATGATGGATGAGTAACTAGTGTCAGAAATCGATCACGCCTCTACAAGGGGAACTTGTCAAGGAGATTAGCATTTTGACCTCCACGCCAACGATCGATCTTGGGGAGATGTGTGTTTAGTGGTCTGCTCGTAAAAGTCAGATCATCTCATTTTGAGACTCTTCCATTCGGCGAACACGATCTTCTAAAGAGATTCCTATCATGCCTTCAATGATAGGGTCACGCCTATCAGAGAGGAGTAAGGCAGAAGCTTGGTGTCCTTGGTTCAAGGATTGATTTTGAGAGTGACGAGAGTTGGAGCGGGAGGCTCCGTTGTTACGAGTGTTGCGCCTATTGGCCATAACGAGGGCGTTCACAGGAATTGTGATTGAAGGGTTCATTTCTCAGACGGCCAAACATTATGCGTTAGAAAACTAGTTGTGGTAGAGTGAAAGTTTACGCCTTAGCTTTGTTGTGAAATCTAGCACACACACAGGTATTTAAAGAGTGAACAAGAAAACTCCTGAATTTTTATATGAAAAATCTTAAAAAGAGGAAAAAAACCACGGGGCCAAGCCCAGTAAAAATCTTTCACTATGTATATGTTTCAGAGTACAAAATCCTCCCGATAACGAGATTACAGGATTGCATATGAGAAAGGAACAACAACTATGTAGTCACGTTCAGGTGGTAATAGTTGCTAGTGGTAGCAGATGATGGTGAACAGCGAGGGACATCGACTGACGATGAAGGTCATCATGATGGAGACCGACAAAGATTGACAACGGCGAGGATCAACGGCGGCGGCGGCCGGCGGTGGTGGTTGACGACCATCGAGTGGTGGCAGGATTGTGTTTGGAGAATCTTCAAGCTTTAGAGCTCTCTCCTCTCTCTTGCTTGAGTCCCTTCATATGAGGAATGAGGGGCTATTTATAGATTAGAGGAGTGACGTCTCTGTAAATACATGCAAAATCCGAACCACTCCACTTCATCGGACGGCTCAGAATGATTCCTTTGATCATTTGATGTATTTTAAGTTTTTGAATGCTCAAATGAAGTTTAAATTATGAGATCATGGGCTTGTTAGATCCGGCTCGTCCAGACGCTCAATTTAACTATAAACACTCCATGTTTAAGAGCTATTTATGGATTTAACTGATATCCCAAAATTTCAAATGATATTTTAAGTGCTTGATCTCGACTAGTTTCAACTGAGGATCAACTTACTTTTGACATCAAGATTCGTGATTCGACTAGTAGAATTTTCAGTGTCATATCAATTATGTTATTAGAATCTAAATGTAAAGCTACATCGGGACTCCGTATATAATAATCTCTCTTTCATGAAACGTGAAAACTATAGCTCTATTTTGTTATTTAATATTATTAACAAAGCATGTTTAATATTTTGTATTGATTAGAGCATCATTTCTTTGTTAAGACGATTATGTAATTGCAAATTGTATAACTTTATATGGTCATTAAAATTGTAGCATCTCTCTTTTTTTTTTTTTTTAGAAATTTGTGAATCATAGTTTGTGGTGAAGTTTCTTGAATTGTTAACTTGTAGAGGTCTTAGATTTGCAACTGAAGAAGTTTAGTCCCTTCAACTGTCCACCATATATTGGCTTTTAGTCAGTTCACAGTGATGTGTAGGACACTTTACTGAGCAAGTAGATGATTGAATCCTAAAAGCAATCCAATGCGCCTTAGGCAAATTGACTCGAAGAGGAGGAAATTGAAGCTTTGTTAGGAAGTTAGGCTTTCAAGTTAAATTATATCATCAACAAGGTTGTTCTGAGTAGGCATCTGAAACAACAAAGAATGTCAGCTAAGTTTTGCTCCTTGCATGCAAAGTTATAGAAGGAGCAATGTTAAGCTAATAACTTAAGGCATTCTGTTAAGATTGTCATAAAAACGTTAACCATAATACATGAATCTGCCAATGAGTTTAATCATTCTTAAGGACTAACTATTATAATTTAGTAAGTAATCGTAGTCCATTATTAAAATCTGAAATGAATCTATGTACTAAGATTTTGCTTATCTTCCAACATTGTTAATATGAGCCTTGCGTAATGACTACAATCCATTATAAAAATTAGATTGAATCAATAAAATAAAATAAAAATTATCAACTTTTGAGCTACTTTATTTATCAATGTCTTGTTTGATGAATGCAGTATGCTACTTGAGGGTCAAAATGTCATTGAGACTTCATCAATGCTGATCACTAAGAGACTGTTTGGTAGCGTATATTTGGAATACACTGCATTTTAAATACACATTTTTGAATATTTCAAGCGTTTGATTCCAAGTAAAGTAAAATTTCAGTGCATTTCAAATACACCAGAATTATTTGCAGATTTGGAATTCAACCAAATCTGGCAATTCCAAATACATTTAAAGTCACGGGGTCATTGGTCGCCAGCCGTCATGCCGCCGGCCGCTTCCCGCCGCTGCCATTGGCATGGCGCCAATCACGATCACGCGCACACCCCAGATATCCAAACATTCAATTTACTTTACATTACATTTTGTCAACTAAACAAAATGCATACCATGAATTTGTAAATTTCTAACCAAACAACTATAAAGAATCATTTCTAATTTTTTACTGATTCTTTTTAATCGATTCCAAATGCAGGCAACCAAATAGCCCCTAAGAGAGGGAGTCTGAGCTTCAATACTCATTTATGTGGCCACTCTTTAGAAAGAGAAACCTCAATTAAAATCTTTTTTTTTATATTTCCTTATTTCTTTTTCTTTTTTTGAAAAAAAGGGCTCATTCACAACATATTCTATTTTGTGTGTGTGTGTGTGTGAGAGAGAGAGAGAGAGAGAGAGAGAGAGAGAGAGAGAGAGAGAGAGAGAGAGACTGTTTTTACTTTGTCAACGCCCCACTTAGAGATTCACAGCTCACAGTGCCGATAAAACTATATTTCATATTATGATAAGGGCACACGAGCTATTAGAAAAGTATATATGATTAGGAAGTAATTATAGAAACATTGTACATGCAAAATAACAATTTTAAAATACAATTAATATGTAAAATAAACATTAAAAAAAGGTTAAAAATTAAACTAAGCTTTCAAGCGAGGGAAGCCTCCTCTTATCTCTTGCTCCTCTTAAAAAAAATATATATTCACTTATCATCGGTGCATGAGAGCTCCATGTGCCATGGATATAAGTTCTGCGATGATTCAGTGAGCCATATGCAATACTTCATAATTTCTATTACATTTCAAACCTTGTTTACTTCGCCAAAATTAATTAAAATAATTAATTAAAAGCAGAGGACAGGCCAATCACATATTTAAAATATACTTATTTTTCTTCCACAGATAACATCGATATCGTTGATCGCATGTCTAATCAGCCTCCAATGGCGAAGACAAGCACACCAGCTGTATTTTGTTTCGACTCTGAGAAGGTCCTTTTTAGTCTGCAATATACTTTGGTAAAAACGAGCGCTTCTTCACATTCCGACGGGATATCATATTGTTAGTTGATTAATTACACTTTCTAAGAGTTATACGCACGAAGCAACTTATCTAGGGGACTGCTTCTGTTCAAACTAATGTCATTTTTTTTAAGTTACGGGGTTATCTTTTTTAAATATAACCATTTTTAATATTATATATATATAATCGTTGTCCCTCGTGACAACTTATTATTATTTATCACCATCTTTAACATCATTATCTTCCACCTCCAACAATCACTACCTAGATTACTTCAATGGACGCCATTATTGTTCTATGATTGATCACCATTATAATCACATAAATTTATTCATTATACAGTAAAAGTAAATATATTTTTAAAAAGTCAAAAATATTTTATTTTAAATCAAAATTTCAATGAAATAAAATAAAATAATAATAATAATAATAAAGTGATCGCAAATGATCCTTTAGCCAAGGGATTTATTTGTATGTATAGTTCTATTGTATGTTGGAAACAAATTTAGGAGATATGTATAAATAATATTAGGGATATTTAGAAATCAATAATTTAATACAATTTAATTATTCTTTTTATTTTTTTGAGTTATGAGACTCATATATTTGCGTATGAGAATTTTCTGTGCTTTAGAATGAAGTTTTTTTTTTTTTTTTTGATAAATATATAAAAATTTATTATTACATAGGCCCAATTCATGCCGTTCACTACTGTTGGGCTTTTGTGATGCATGGGTTGAGAATCGTGGCCTGCTTGGTGAATCCTCTAAAATTTGGCTGGACTAAGTAGATCCAAGTTGAATTTCATTATAGTAATTTCTTTGAATGCCTTAAGGCACCATTGATGTGGCAATAGATGTTCGACTAGAGTATTAAGTAAACTAGCATAGGGCTGTTGAGGAAGATTTTGTGGTAATGAATCCCTTGCAATAGTGGTGGAATTAAAGAGAGGCTAAAGTGATTTTAATCCTCATAGATTAAAAAAATTTATATAATTAAGCATAAAATGAATGTTTTCTTCATAAATTCTTCTATAAGAATATATATTATACATTATATTAACTATATTTAATTCAGAAAAAGACAACCTCTTCTATGCCACCCTTATGAGTTTTAAGTTGTGTTTGAGAAAATTTTCTATCTACAATACATCTCAGATCACACTGTCAGTGACAATTTTGTTATATTTTGAATAATACGTGATAAAAATAATTACTTTTTTCTTCCCGATCTGATAAAAATAATTACTTTTATCAGCTCATATTCAATCTTTGACACTAACCCCTTTTTCATTTAAGCTTCAGTTTAAATTGAACATTATATTATTGAGGTTCAGTTATAGTAAATTAATCAAATTATTGACTCACCAGCAAATTACAGCCAAAAAAATCCCAGTTGATACCACAAACCAAGAGAAACTTTCACATTTACAAATCAGGTTCCAACTAATTTGTTCTTCACCTGAACATAAGAACATTATAGGAAAAAAGAAGGACAGAATAATCAAACATCACTATAATAACAAAATCAATTCACAAACCAAAATGAAAGATGTAGTTCAGCTAAACTGTGGGGAAAGTTACAGAGGTCTAATCTAACGCTAGTGTGCTGCCGGTTCTCCTGCAAAAGAATACATATAACCAAATATTTCATGTGATTCAGTGCTTCTCCATTATCATTAGTTTCACCACACAAACTCTTCTCCTCTTTTAATCTATTATATGCAATACCATAGTCTTAACATCTGATCTCATATGATCCAGCCTTTGTGATGTACCGAACCCATTCGACTGTATTGTATCCACTCTTCTCCCAAACCTGCACAAGATTTGCAGTTAAAGGATCAGATTTTATGAATATTTTTGCAGGGTATGTATAGTTAAACTTAGGGTACTGCAGAAATTATACCTTCAGAAATCTAACACGCAAGCCTGATGCAGTGAACATGGGAACCTATCATTTAAGGATCGAATATTAATTAAAACATTTTTAAATGTTAGTATGATGATAATGGCACGGAGCACTGCTTCCAACTTTGAAGCATAGAGAAGAGGAAACCGAGTTGAAGAAGCTTTGAATAATTATTAAGTGTCGGAAAGTTACTAAATTTGAGAGAGTTAAGGGGCTGTTTGGAATCAATTTTATTTTGTGTTTTTTTATTTTTATTATTATACTATTTTAAAAATATATTTGTTTAGTGTGTTTTTAAAAATAACAATTATCATTAAATATATTTTATTTTGAAATAAAATAAAATAAAATAATAAAACAAAATAAAAAAGTGATCCCAAACAGCCCCTAAGTTGGTGGGAGAGGGATTAAATAAAACCTGAAATTCCATCTGGATTGGAGGCCTGGTCCAAGGTTTCTTCTCTGTCATTGTAGAAATAAGTTCAACTTCTGCACTCATTGTCGCTTCTGTTTGTCCAGGAAATTTTCTCATCCTGAAAGTTTAAATTCTGCTATAATGTTTGGAGTAAACGAGTTCAAAATCAAAAGCAGATGCTTAAAAGGAATCTACCACTCAAGTTCATCTCAAAGAACAAAAAAGAAAGGAGAAGCCTATAATTAAATATAAGTCAGGTGTATTGTGAAATCTTACTTCCACACCAAACAATCAATAGAGGCATTGTATTTTGCTCGGCCTGAAGTTACTTGAAAGCTCGTCTTGGCGGTTTGCTTTGGAACTGGAACCTTGACGACGACTCCAAGAGCAAACATCTTTGCACCAAAAACGCTCTTAACCTACAAGATATGCAAAAATTAGACTAATTTTATGCATAAAGAAATGTTAGAACTTGTCCACATGTGCGGCTTGCATACCTTCACATTTACTTCCAACCGTGTCCTGCCTAATTCCTTGATAGTAGGCAACACTCTAAATGGAAGATTCACACCTTCAGTAATCCGGTACCTGGGAAAAGTATTTGTTTCTCTTTTCAACAGAATAAACAAAGAAAAGTTTGTGATCCAGGAGACACTCAAGCCCTAATTCAGTTCATTTGAGATTAAAGTCTATAAGAAAAAAAATAACTTTGACCAAAGTAAAATCAAAAACAAAAAATTCCACAAAAGACTAAAATAGCCTATGGTATGAAGGTCGGATCTATGCTCATGCTAAATGAATTCAAAATAAGTTTAAACAAATTTCTTATCTGAAATAGCAAGAAAGCCGAGTTTATTTTTAGATGAAGCAAAAAGCCAACTATACCATTCAAGCCATCAAAGAAAGACTTTTGATTGCTATTCAAGGAGGTTTTCGATAAATAAAATCAACTCCACAATTCAAACAACTAGAGGAGGATTTTGATGTTTCGGGCACTATTCAAAGACGTTTTAAGTAAGTCAAAATTAACCCCATAAATCAATTCAAAAATGGAGACTTCAATCAAAAGAATATGAAAGATAATTTTCTAAGCAACACAAAGGAACTCAAGGAAATCAAAATAACTATCCACAATGGACTGTACTAAGTACTCCTGTCCCAACCATTCAAATTAAAGAGAGAACTATTCTGTGGAATAATTTCGTAAGTATTTTCAAACAAATGTGATAAACACTTAGATGAGGATTTGTCTTATCAAGTAGTTTATCTAGATAGATAAGGGGGGTGGGTTCATTTTTTTCCTATTTCAAATAGATTAAATGTTTATATAATTTTATGATCTCTTTATTAGAGAGCTAGATGTTATAAATATAGCTTTTGCCTAGTCTTGAAAAGTAATTGAATACAAACTCAATTGACTTTGAAATTAATCCCTCTTATATTTTATTATCTCTCTCTATATCCTTCCAAACTCATTAACCATCTCCTACAAACAGTCTAAGTCATTAGCAATCTCCTCCTTTCTCAGGTTTTTGGTACCATAAAGGGTAACCAGAGTTTATTTCAAAAAAAAAAAATATAGTCGTAGGCTCGAATTCCAATTAAGGTGAGAAGTCACGTCAACTACTTTGATCAATGTTTTGCTAATAACAGAAAAATTGCTCATTATTTAAAGCTAAATAGAAAATAAAATAACCAGAAAATTTGAGGGAAAGACAGGCTAAAGAAGGGTTGAATGTAACAAATAAAAAATTATAAAAAAAAATTGAATTTTGTTGAGCAATTTATGTAATTTCTTTTTCCTTGATCATCTCATCATCAAGGAAGGTTATTATTTATGAATTTTAGGAAACCCTAGATATTTACACAATGCATAAGCTACATAAAACTCCAACAAGTTTTACAAGCATTCGGAACATTATTTTGAAGTCAATTTACAATTATACTACAATTAAATTGTAGTGTCAAGTTGATTATGAATCAAGTAAATATCAAAGCGCAATTATCACACCAGTGGGAATCCATATCATTTATAATAATAGACTCACAAAGATTAAGAGGATACATAAACAAATGGCCTTGCTATTAAAAAGTTTCAGTAGGTTCAGCTGAGGTTAAAATCCCTAAGTCATACCATAACACCATAGAATATAATGATAAATGAGTAACCAAATCCCATAATGTGAGAACTCAAATGGGCCACAAAAGGCTGATACAAGGCCAAATGGTGCTCAAGAGGACAATCCATCCAACCAAGAGACTAGAGGTGATATGATAGAAAAAAGTTGACTACCAAACAATGAAGACAAGACGAAAATGTAATAGGAAATAACATTTGCTATAGCAAAGCAGCATGACAAAAGACAACTTCCAATTAGGGGTAAAAATATAAAATCACTAAAACAAATTAAATAATGGTTTAGTCATGTCAAGTCAACAGGTTCCATACAAGCTTAAAATAGACAAGGGAACTTATGGTATCAAGTTAGGACTTGTCAAAGAAAAATGAGTCTAAAAAATAAATCTAAACATGATATTTATCCAAATTAGCAAGGAGCCCAAAATTAGAGTTTACAAGTTTTGGATTAGTCAAAACAAACTCCACAATTCAAGCCACCGAAGGACTTTCAACCACTTTTCAAGGAGGTTTTGGGTAAATTAAAATCCAACTCTACAATTTAAGCCACCAAGGAGGACTTTCAACCACTATTTAATATGGTTTTGGATAAGCCAAAACTAACTCCACAAATCAAACAATACAGGAAGAATTCACACTAAAACTGGGATAGAGAAAAGAATCTAACTAAATTCAAGAAATTAAAACGAATAAAGATAATTTTTCACAATTTACTCCATATCAAACTATCACTCTCTATCATGGCCACCCAACAAGGAACAAATCATTCAGAGGAAAAATTCTCCTATATATTTCCAAATAAATGTGATAAACGCTTAGAATAGGATTTAAGTTAGATTTGAATTTTTATACAGTTTTCTAATCTCTTTATCAGGTAGCTAGATGCTATAAATATAATTTGTAACTATGCTTGCGAATCAATTGAATAAAAATTCAATTCACCTGACAATTAGTTCCTTCATATTCTATCATATATCTCCTATCCTTCCAAACCCACCAGCCAGTTACTCTTCCTAGGAGTATCCTATGTCGTCAACAACCTACCCCTCTCTCAGGTTTCCAATACCAGAAGGGTTCACCAGGAAATTTCAGTAAGTTTACAGTTATATCCAACAGTTACAGCAATTTAAAGAAGAAATCCGAACTTCAGCTGTTATTAACAGTGAACTCGCACATTATTTAAACCAAAATCAGAGAGAAAACTAGAGCACAAAAAGGTTTGAATGCAAAAGAACATAATTTGGATTTTGTAAAATAATTTATGATAATCCCATTTCGTTGATCATCTATCTCATCATCAAGCTAGGAAGATTATGATGTTTGACATCATATGAAAACCTAGATCTTTCCATAAAACTTAGGTTACATCAAACCCTTATCGGTATCATAGCATTCCACAACATTATCTCTGAGTCAATTTAATATCATAATACTACATAGAGATGTAGAGCTGGTGATGATTCAGGTAGCTACTCAAAGACCAATATAAGGAAGTGTCTAAAAATGTTGGCATGAGAATAATATATGAATTTCCTCGGACAACCTTATCAAGCACAGCCAAACATCCCAAAATCAAGATGCCAAGAAGAAAGATTAAATAGATGCAAAACTAGTTGCACAGTATTCCATCAATAAACGAGGTTCAGTCCCTCAAAATTTTCAAACATTACAGAATTTCTTAGTTCAGTCAGTTCTTTGCTTAGTTTCCACCAACTAGCTATTCCAATTCTTGCATGTTCTAACTAAAGTTTTCACTATAAATCTTGCCAAAACTAATTTACAACAAATATTGTAAAACACGCATGCATGAAATTAACTATAGAACCTCTACTAAAAGCACCAAATCAGCAACTTGTACAATCAGTAAAAGAAATAAATATGACCATTTCTAGTGAAGGCTAAGGAGTGATTAATTACTTCATCAGTTCAAATTCTCCATCAGGTGGCACAAAACTGACAGTCTTTTCCGAGTTAAACCTTGTCAGGTTCACACATTGATGAAATGTGACATCATCGAGCTCTATTGTCTTTCCACTGCAAGACCATACTAATAAATCAGTAAAAAACTAATTTGAGGAAGAAAAAAAACTGTTTCAAAAATAATACAGTTATACAAAGCATTAGTGATGTTGGACACTAAAAATGAAGGGCTGCAGAAAAGAAAATAATACTGAACTGATATTGCAAAAGATTACAGAAACAAGGAATGCATTGTAACTTACTTAGCTTTGCATGAAAAATAACCTACTCGTTAAAGACATAATGAACAGAACTCTTCCATGCTTAAAACGAAAGTGCCCCTCTTTTTGCGTGAAAAAAACCTCAAAGAAAATCTCCATGCAACAGATGGAGAAGATAAATACAGCAGTATAAGAAACATAGAAAGGTAACTAGGGCTCTTAAAGAATTCTATGAAAGATTTATAAGACAACCTAATATTTTAATGGACCATCTATAACACTATGCATAAATGTACATCTTTAACATATAAGGATGCCACTACAAAGCATAGACGCGGACACAGAACACGGACAATTTACGACATGACTTGAACATGGTGACACATGTTTACAAAAAAGTAGGACATGACACGCCATCGACATGTCTAGTTAATTTTCATAATTCACTTCTAAATACATAAATCATTTAATGTAATCTAGTAAAAGAAACTTTGTAATACTAAAAGATGATTTTTCAATATCAATATTATATTCCAAACATCAAAAAATATCCAAAAAACTGAATATCAATATCATTCTCAAATAATAAAATAAAATATGACAACATTATCATCATTAATTAGAATTAACACATTCAGTAGTAGGATCATCATTAGTACTAATTCTATTACCCTCTTCAATGACACCTTCAACTTCATCCATAAAAAAATAGTTTCCAAGCATGGCTCATAAAAGGGAGAGATTAGCAATATTAAACATTCCAATATATCATCCATTGTAGGTATTGTATCTTCACCAATATCACACAACTTATCTCCCCTTGACTATATTCTAGATACTTCCTAGATAAAAGAGAAAGATTATTATGCACAAATACTAAATCTTCTCACCATTGAAAAGTGATTATGCTCCTTGTTAGCGAGTTAATGAAAAAAAATATGTACTCCAATTTCTTTTACAACAAGAGGATGAGCATAGTTGAGCTAATAATTTAAAAGCCAAACTTTGTAATTAGGGGGAAGTTACTCCATAAATCATCCACCATGCCTTTCTATCCATGATACCTCTAAAAGCTATAGAGTCATGATCACCACTAAATCCAAAGAAATTAGCAAACTTCAAATTAACTATAGCTTTTTTCTTCAGCATTTGAAAAAGTCCTCTTCAAACATTTGTTCCTCTCATTTGTTATATTCATGTCATTATGTGGAGCAATATGATTTGGAGCTTCACTTAACCAAGTGTAGCTATAATACCTAACAAAGAAACATATATATAATAGACACTATTAAATTAAAAATAAAGTAATAAAAAAAGTAAAAACTAAATTTTACCTTTGGATTGAGTAAATGAGTCAAACAATAAAGAGGATTGTTACTTTTATTCCATCTTTGCACAAGAATATCATATACAACTTTATAAAATGTGGATTCTTCATTATCCCCTTTCCTTCCTATCGATAAATAATCCCTTTCACCTTTTCTATCATTGAATCTCACATATAATACACAAGATGAAAAAAGGTTTATCTACATCAACCACTCTCAATATGTCATGTATAAGCTTAATAGAAGCAATAATGTATTCTATCTTATCCCACCAAACATCATCCAAGTTTTTTTTCCTTCACAAACTGTCTTTTCTATATCATCGTCATGGTACATGCTCCATCTATTACTAATCCCCATAGTTTATAGTCCTTGTTGTTTTATTATTTTAAATCTCCTAAGTATGATAATTGTTAATGTAAAATGAGTCTTTGTAATAGCCAACATGTTGAGCTTCATGAACTCATTAAAAATTGATAACCTCATCGAGTGATTCATGATAAAGGTCTTCATGAAATTGTCATCTCTTGCAATATCAATTATACATAAACATTGTTCATAAGTAATCTCATTTCACATTCTTTAAAGACAAGTAATTTTTAATGCTAAATTCAATATATGGACAATACAAGGAGTCCAAAAAATGTAAGGGTATTGAGCCGCAATCAGTACACCAACAACTCTACACACAGGCGCATTATCAATGATCAATTGCATCACTTTATCTGCACCTACTCCAATAATTACTTTCTTAAATTCATTTGTACTGAAAACTTATTCTTATATGCTCCTTCACAATTGATGGCCTTTATAAATATAGGCACAGATTTTGTGCACCCAAGAAGTTGATGAGAGGCCTTCTTTGTGCATTTATCCAACCATCACAAACTATGCTAATTCTCTTTTTATTCCAAATCTCTTTAATAAACTCAAGCATTCTTTCAATATTTATCCTTTTCTTGTGAAGTAAAGTTGTCCTTAAAAGATTGTAACCAGGAGGAATATATCCAGAGATTGTGTTGTTGGCTATATATGAGAAAGTGCTTAAGTAATATGGATTTCTTGCTAAATGGAATGAAAGAGCTATTGAATAAAACATGCGAGCAATTTCTGTATGCAAATGATCTCTTGCTTGTAAATTGAATGCTCTTTCAAGAATGCCAAAGCCATTTTTTTTTTTAAGGTCAAAGCCTTCCATTCTAAATAGATGTCTACTTAGTTGTGAGCTACAACTCTGATTAGAACTACCTTGGCCAAAATAAGTGGAACCTTCTTAAATGCAGCATTATTCTTCTTTTGCTCAGCATCTGCGTCAAATAGGTGTGTCAATTTAGGTCGATGGGTCAGGTTTTCGGGTCTAACCCGACTCTAATAAGTTTAACCCGAACTCAACAAATTTATTAAACAGTCAAAAGCCTCAACCCTAACCCAACTTGTCTTCAACCCGATTGACTCGAACACAACCTGAATGATCTATTTATACATTAATTTTAAGTTAAAATTTGGGTCGAATTTGGGTTCATAGGTAAATATCGGGTTAGTTTCGGACTCACGTCAAAATCGAGTCAAATTCAAGTAAATGGGTCAATTTCGAATTGGTAGGTCAACCCAAACTAGATCCAAAATATTAAATAGATCAATTTCTTAGACCAAATCCGACACAAAAATTAATCGGGTCAACCCAAACACAGATTTTTCGACTTAGGTTTGAGTCTGGTTGTCCTGCCAGGGTGATTTTTAACACCCATAGAGTCGGGTTGTGCTGTCAAGATTATTTTAGGGCATAATCAAATACCCACTCTTGATTGTTTAAGTAAGTGAGCTCTAACACTAGAATATGTTCCCTTAAACTTTCCATAACAGAACTAACATTGAAATTCTATATTGTCTCTCACTCCGATAAAAAAAAGAGTTCTAATCTACAAATTATACACTAAAAATCTCAACATAAAATGAATACAAACAAGTGTGAAGTCCTAATCTTAAGTCCTAACTCCTAAAATTAAACACTAGTAGTTATCTAACTCCATTATTGGGAATATGAGAAATAGCCTGACATTTAGTTCGATCGGCAAATGCAATCTCCAATGATGCAACAAATACCATTCAATTCAATGTCAAGTATAAGTGTATAACCAAAATATTAAGGTCTCCAAAGAACCACTTTCCGTTCCATCTAATCAAATATATTCATTAAACAGAAATCAATGTGATACATTTTACATACCAATTTATGTTGAATTTTGGATCAACTCATGTTTAATAAACTGTCCGCAATATATTATTACTAGCAAACACCAATTTTTCATATTGAACTTTGCATACAAACATCTAAAAACTCATAATTTTATCTAATGTACTTTCTCTCTGAACCATAATAAACAAAACTAAAACAAGATTTTAAAATTAAGTCATACTGAATCCAAACTGCATGCCTTAAAGGAGAGGTTCGGTTTCTTCAAATAGGGCTTCTTCACACCCTATTCTTTTTCAAATTCGACGCACGTAGGAGTTGACGCATGGGAGACAAGGGTGTGGCGGCTGGCGTGAGGGAGATGGCAACTTCGTCGACAAGGAGCAGATGCAGGAGAATGCAATTGTTGGGGCGAGAAGGACGCGACTATGGGTGCAAGGAGGACAAGGTTGGTGGTGTGAGAAGGCTGTAGATGTTAGTGCGACAAGGAAGATGGCTTCAATTTCAATTTCTTAAGTTAGCTTCTTTGACAAAAACAAAGGAACAAGAGAGGTGGCTTCAACGGTTTAACCCAAAAAAGTTATGCAATTAATGTTTCAAAATTGTGTCTCGTTTTTTCTCCTATTGTGTGCGCCTTAACATGCTAAGTGAAGTGTTGGACATGTGTTGATGTGCGTCGAAGCCGTGTCTGTGTCTGTGTCCGTATCTAATACGAGTATGGAAACAATTTGAAAGTGGCAGTGCTTCATAAGGATGCCATGATTATGTTTTAAATATGTCAGGATGTCATATCCTCCCTTGAACAATAAAACATTCTAAACAGCTATTTTAAGAAACATTTCAAATTAAACTTACAACAATGTGAGTATTTTTCATAAATATAAATGACACAAATGCAGGTAAATTTTTAAATAAATCTTTCATTTCCAAAATAATGCAAAATATTTTGAACTTCTATCAATATTTCCTTGGTTCTATCCATTCCCTTTCTTAACCATCTAACACTAATTTTAATCATTTACTGGGTTTCTATCAATCAATCTACATGCAACATCTATATTTATGCTTAATTATCTTATCATCAAAAGATGCTACTCCAACCATTCCCATAATTTATTCTTATTAATTATTTACCCATCTATAAAACTCAACTATCAATGACTATTTTTTTTAAATCCAAAAATCTAATTAGAGTATTTTTGAGTTTCTCTATCACTCCAAATATTATGAAAGAAACAAGACGATCATCCTTTTTCCTATCATCAATCTCCACAAATATGTTATATATAATACAACTACTACTAAAAAACTATCGTACTCAACAACATTAAATGAAATCCCAGAATTATATATCCATCTACAAAAGACTAGCAACATCCTTTCTTTTATCTCCTTCTTAGCAGCATCAAATTCTCTTTGCATTATGCCTTTTTTTTTGGTTCCTTAACTTTGATAGGATAGGGTTGAAAAATACATATCCAAAAGACCTTGGCCTTTGGCTCTCTAAATATAGATGACAAAGAAGATAATGAGCTTTAGCTAGATATCCTTGTACTCATTATATAAATATATTTGATTGTCCAAGTCCATATCTAGCCCGCAAAATATCATCATCTTTACTAATATCAACATATGACATTTCATCAATTTTATGTTTCTATTTCTTCTTATTTAGAAACGCTTGAATTTCTTCTTTTAGATGATGAGGGCACATTGAAACAAGCTAGAGTATTCCTAAAACACCCAATTAAATGTTGTTTATGATAAGTGATTCCACATTTTATCACTCTACCACAAAATATGCACATCACACAATTAGTATCATTGGCATCATAAGCAAGAAATTCATATTTTCATGCTAGATCTTTCTTTGCAACTTTACGCAAATCCATATAAATTTAAACCTACTGATAGAAACAAATGACAAAAACAATAAAATATATATATATATAATAACTTGATTCACAATTGCACAAAAATGTGCAAGCCTCTTAACAAAAAATCAATTGTATTGTATTCTGAAAATCAACCAACAATAATAACATAGCATGGTACTTTTTGAGAGCCTATTGTCAGTCAAGCTCACTGGTTGCTAAAGAAGAATGTTGTTGGATGTTGTTGTCAATCAAAAAAGTATGTAGTTGTCGGAGAATGTTGCCGACCTTCGAATGTTGTTGTCAGTCAAGCTAGCTAGCTGCTACTATTGATCAAGCTCATTGGCTGCTGCTGGATCAAGCTTGCTAGTTGCTATCAAAGATGCCATGAACAGAAGAGCGGGAGCTTTAAATGCTGAACTCAAAGACATCACAACTCATGAGAACAAAGGACCTATTCGATGCCCAGAATGAGGAGGCGAGAATGAGGACATGAGGTCAAGGATGAGACAACCAGGATGCGAGGATGCGAGAGCACTATATCGAACACGAGACGAGGCTGGGGCTAGTGCTCCACAGTTCAATGGTGTGAATAGAAGCTATTAACACTAAATCTTAATGATTGAGACATTTTTAAATTAATTTATAATTAATATATAAATATATTATTTAATTTTTCAAATAATTTTTATCACATTTAAAATAGCACATGCCTTCTACGCAATGCATCATAACACAAGCGTGGTACACGCTGTTTTGAAAGATCACACCTCGCCATGAAAATGGTGCAAAGAGTGCATCACGCCATGCGCCATAACACCCGTCATTTTATGTCATTGATTAATATGAAATGACCTTACAATTTTTACAGTTTAAACGATCTACTTTCCTTATAAAAAATAATCAATCTATATTTTATTAGATCTATTCATATAAGTTACTCATCTATTTTCTTAAGTATTGACAATTACAAAATCATAACCTAAAGCAAAATCCAATCTGATCTCATCTTCTTCATTAGTCTCTTCGAACTCACAGACACTATAAAATCTTTAAAACCTTCTACCACTCTACCAACATGTCCATTTAAATCTCTTTCTTTAAATATATGTTCTTCAAGAGGTATCTTTTATATTAATTCTTTTAAGGCTACAAGATGAATGCAATGCGGCGCTGAATTGCACCAAAGAGCTATTTGAAAACCGCATGATAATTTTAATTTAGAAAAAATTGCATTTTCCAATATGACCTAGTAAAGTGCAATGGTTGTTAAAAAGCTATGATCTAACTTTTTTAAATAAAAAATATTATTATACCCACCACAATTTTTTAGATAATAACTTCTTCTGCAATAGCTCCACCACTGTGTTTTCATACTACTATAGTTGCCCCAAATGCACCTAAGTCATTTCACAATTTTTTTTGAACATACAGCTAAAGTTACTTGAGAAACATAAATATTTATAACATTATAATCTTAACATCAATAATTTTAAAGTTATATTTTTTAAATTTATTAAATTTCACCATTCTTCTTTATCTATTACATCTACACCATCTCTAGTAATTCTTATGAATATCAAAGCTTTAAAATTATTAAAAGTTTAAAACCAAAATTTGAATACATAAGACATTTACCTTCCTATAAACTATAATATCTATTATTCCATTAATGAATGATCTTTAGTTTAATTACTCTTTTGCTGCATCCTTTTATATAGAAACCATATAAATTTAAAATTCTTAAAAGCGTATATAAATATCTCTTTCTTTTAACATAAATAATCATTTTACAAGATCATAAATAATAAAGGTTTGGAGCAATTGCCAATGACAAAAAATATGAATCGAAACTCGAAGCAATTGCTATAATAAAAAATATGAAACCAAAGAAGTTTAACCAAAAAAAAAAAGCATCTGAAATTAAATAAAAAATTAACAATGTGATCTGTTATTTATGACTCTATAAGGAAGAAAGATGGAAATGCCTTAATTGATAATTTGTTTACTTATTTTGTTACTACGCCACCAAATACACAAATTCTAATATAAAGTCCAGTAATTTTAATTTGGGCGTCTTAAAATCTCCAAACTGTCATGCCTTCTAAATGTAAAGTATCAACAGTCAGATCTTATTTTTAAAAAGGTAAACGTGTCAACATCCAGATCTTATTTAACATGAAGAAATTCTCAGGAGTAGGTCAGATGGTTTTCTACAAACAAGAGAAAGCCTCAGGGCTCTTGAGAATTTGCAAATCATGTACTCTTTACCATCATCAAAACATAAACATGTTTGTGGAAGATGTTATGTGCGTAATAAGTTGGTCAAGGAAGCACTATGAAAAGAAAAATGAATTCAAAGAAAGAAATAGATATCAGTTTCATTTCAGTTCTGAAAAGCAGCATAATTCAAATGAAATGAAAAGATAATTGTGATTGAACATATCTGAAATGTATTGAAGGACAGTTATTCCATGTTTACCTTTTCATAGGCCTAGATTTAAGCTGTGATTCCTTTTCCAGACCAATTTTGTCGTTTAAGCCTAGTTTCAAATCAGGCATACCAGAGAGGAAGCATTTCATAAGAATCTTCCCAGTCACATCACAACGTAGTACACTGCCTAAACCAATGAAGTGAATATTGAAGTTGATGTCAAGTAAAACTTTAGTGTATAGTGTCTTTTTTTTTTTTTTGAACTATCAACAACAAAATGCATGTACCTTTGGAGGACATAAGGAGGTTCACACTTTCCACAATATCCAAGAAAACCTGAAAAGGAAGTGGGTAAGTACATCAACAATAGTTCAAGCAGTCCATATTAAAAAAAAAAGTTAAAATTTTTCTGAAGAGATAAAGATGATTTAAAAAAAAAAAGGAATCACCTCATTCTTCTTATACACAAGACCCTCACGCCTCCAACCAACAGCACCCGTTACTTGTAAGGTTGCATTTGGAACTGGCTTGTCCGAGGGCTATAATAGCAGAAGAATGCAATTACAAAATGTTCACTTCAGACAAAAGGGCTGCGAGATGGTTGATTGTATGCCTGTAGCTTGTGGCCAGCCAATAGCATATACTTGAATATCTAAGTACAAGACTGCAAGTTCAAGTATATGTGGAGATAAAGTTGAAAAACCAACCAACTTTGATTCGATTTCTCATTATTACTTAACCTGGCCAGACATCTTTTGAAAAATATATTTTTCAAAGAGCAAAAACTTTTTAAAAGCTATTAAAGAAATTGATGACAGAAAAATCATTGAAATGGCAAAGCTGAACCCGCCAGTATAATGGATATGTCAGAAGTCTGTAGAGCAATTTCATAAATGTCAATGACCTCCTTCAGTGATCTTAAACAAAAGGGTTTTGAATTAGGTGCTTTGCTGCTATACGTTAAAAAGTCGACATAAGCTATCTGTCATCCTACAAGATACTATAGAACCTGACCTTTGATGAAAATGGTGAACGAACTCCTTCCTGAGTGATATAAAGCTTCAAAATTTCAGGCGAAAGATTTTGAGGATAACCAAAGTCCATGATCTCTGCATATTATATGACAAAAGATCAATGAAGGATTACAGTTTAAGTACCTATTAAGAAAGAAAAGAAATTGACATGAACAAAAAGATAAGTTAATCAACAAATTCTTGACGCATTGCAAAGTAAAGATAAGGGAGTATCTATTCACGTGTCCCATCTCCTTAAATCTTTTATGTTGCAGGTCTCAATTAGATTGACAAATTCAGTTTCTAATTCCACAGATGACGGTAGCAACTGAAGTTAGACAACGCCTACATAGTGATCAAGGATTTGAGTATGACCTTTGTAGAGAATGAAGATGGCATCAAGGACGAAAGGGATTTCATAAAAGTTGGTTAAAAATATTCCCCAATTATCCTCATGGCATTTAATTTCTGTTGTGTTGCAAGGATACAATAAGATAACAGAAAAATAACGTAGGCTTTGTATTTTGTGCTCTCCTCTGGCCGCAGTGGAACTGCATATAAAATTATGTTATTCAGATAACTCGTTTATTCTATCTTTCATTGATACGCCTGAGACATCACCAATTCCAAAGAAAAAAACAGCTTGATGTTGATAATTCTCCATCTCCAAAAATTGACAGTTGTTAAGGAGCACAAAAAAATGTTAAAGAACTGTTTCGCACAAAATAAGTTACTAAAATTCATAGTGTGAAACTAATCAAGATGGTACGAATACACAAAATGTTTGGACGAGGTATAAATATTCTCTTTCAATGTTATCTACCTTCTCGCTGTTGAAAATTCTCTGAAATTCGTTTAATGTAGGAAACTCAAGCAGTCACAAGTGTGAATTAGGTGAATATAAAAATTCCAGGCAAGTTTGATCGAAAATCCGATTCAGCTCTATATATGAAATAAACTTAAGGGAGAAAAAGTAAAACCCCCCAAATTAACATAGGCATTTTGATGAGATTATGAGAAAAAATTAGTGGAACCATTAAATTGTATGCAATATAAAAATTAAACAGCGTGAATTTTCATGCCTCGGTCTATCCATTATAGGTGTATACATGTTTACTTGCTGAACTAAGGTTTACCAATTGAGAATCAACACATACTATACTCAACTTAATCAATCCAAACATAGTTGTGTGGCACAAAATAAATGGGCCATGATAAAGTAGGGCGAAAAGCTTGTTTTTCAGTTTATTTTTGACATGTATTATGCTCTCTTTCATTTGTTAAAAAAATGAGCCAATTACGAACAAATAATTTTAGTTGGATTTATAAATGAGCCAAACACGAAAAATTCTCTATTCAATCGTGTTTGGCTCTATTTAACTTGAAATAAATAAATATATATACAATTATATAAAATGTATTTTATATCATTAAATAATTATAATTTAATTTATATTTATTTAAATAATTGAAATAGTTAATAAAATTTTAAATTAAATAAGTTTAGATATATTATAAAAAATTAAAAGTAATTATACGATTATGATAAAATCATAGCCATCATTTTTTATGGCTTTTAAATCTAAGGCCAAAATTTTATAACTCAATAACCCTAGTTACCCTACACTATATAATCTCACAAATCATCACTCACAGACTATTGATTTTGTTTCGTTACCCTAATTCTGAGAGTCCCTGTCCTCATCCTCTGTGAGAGTGCGAGTTGTGAGTCTGATGTATGCAGGAAGAGAACTCAATTATTTAGCTCTCTGTAAGACATTCTCATTCTCCTTCTTGTCTGACTTCTTGAATTGCCTCTCGAGGCTCAATCATCTATGTTGTAACATTATTCTCTTCACCCCTCTTGCTCATATTCATTTTTAATGTGTGATTTCTCTTTTTAATTTGTGAAGTAATTAATATTTGGAGCTTATTACAAGTTAACGAAGTAAAAATGCTCTGAAAGCTTCTGGGGTTTGCGGGTTTTTGTGTTTGAATTGTTGTTGGGAATGTGCATTCAAACATTGAAGTGTTTATCCTCTATTTGATTTTGTGATGTTGTATGTATTTTAGTGTTTACTATCTGTATCTAGCTATTCATTATATGATTTGTGAAAGCTAAATCATTAGTCCCAAAAAGATTTTTCAAAATATATATTTTATGTAAATGTTTGTGAGTCTCCAAGGAATCTTTTTGAAATTTCATCACTGCTAGGGCTTGGGGTTTTGGTGTTTAGTTTGTAGGAGAAAATTTGAGAGTAAATGTTGATGTCTTTATTATGTGTTTTTATCTTATGTTATGGCATCTATGTTGATGTGTGTTTATTCACTGCTTCTAGCAAAAGCTTTGAGCCTTTGACCCAAACGAGAAGCACTGCTTATTATCCATGTTGCAGACAATTGATTTCTATTCAATTTTCTTATTTCTATTTTGATGCTATGATGGCCTTGCATTGGCCGATTATGTTATGATGGTAGCGTGGTATTATACTTCAAATATATTTTCCTTCAATTGATTTCTATTCATTTTGATAGTTGGACGGACAAATATTTTTGATCAAAACATATATTTGATGTTGTATCATTAGCTTCAGTTGAATGTTGGGCTTGTTCAATGCTGAGCCTAATGGCCTGATCAATGTCAACTTTATTTTCAGTTGGCTTATCTCCCCGAATAGTTATCAACTAGGCTTGTTTACTTGTTCAATGTTAAGCCTCATTTCATGTGTTCTGCAGTATTTCAATTTTCAAGTTGCCAATCTGTTGTTTTTCGGTCTCTTTCAATTGGTTTGTTTGCTGCTTTATTTTGTTTCTATGATATTTCAGATTTATTTGATGTTGATTGTCAATAGTATACTTGTTTTGTGCTGGATAGCTTGGATTTATAGGTTTTTGATGGGTCGTGACGTTAATATGCTTGATTCATTGTTTGATGTTCTATAATTTTGATTTCTTAAAGTTACTTGTTTCCTATTGTATTTTGGTCTCCTCCAATTAGTTTATTTGTTGTTGTATTTTGATCTCTAGTTTATTAATACTACACTTGATTTTGTGTTGGATAACCCTGAATTTATGAGTTTTTTGATGGGTTGTGATGATATTAAAAAAAATTTTACATGAGATACAACTTAGTTTGGCTATATAGCTGCTTATCATTCATGTTTAGTTGAATCTGTTTCAATTGTTTGATGACTTACATAGTTCTAATTTTATTTATTATTTTGTTGTATTTTGATCTCTAGTTGGTTAGTACCACACTTGTTTTGTGATGGCTAGCATGAAATTGTGATTTTTTTTTATTACGCAGTCATCAAGTTATGATGTCATCAATAATTGTTTAATTTAAACTTTTGAAACTGAGCCCATTTCTTAATTGTATAATATAATTTTTTTCTAGTTTTCTTTATATAGTGCAGCATAAAGTGCAAAGTGCAAAACTCACATATGCAGTAGTTTGCTGATTTATGAAGAGTGAGAAACGGAGCAAGATTAATTTGAAGATTGAAAGATGTTAAAGTATCATTTTGTTATTGTATAAACATGTAAATGTATTGTACAAGCCACTTGTTAATTTCATAATTTGTTTGTAGATTGTAACTAATTATAAATTATACTTTAGTGAATAAATTTTGTGTTAATTTATTATATTCAAATATAATTTTGAGTTCAATATGCGATAAAATTTATTTACTAAAGATCATTTTTACTAGTACAAATTGTGATTGTGTGAGTTAACAAAGCAATGAAGTTTTTTTCTTATTAAAATTACAAAATTTTAAATATTTTCTTTAAAAATATCAAAATTTTTCATTTTTTTCTTATTAAAATTAAAAAATTTTTAATATTTTCTTTAAAAATATCAAAATTTATCATTTTTTTCTTATTAAAATTAAAAAATTTTAAATATTTTCTTTAAAAATATCAAAATTTATCATTTCATACATTTAAAATGAGTCAATTTGAACCAAACACAAGCTATAAATGAACACAAATAGATTTTCGATTTAATTTAACACACTTATTCAATGACCAATTTCAAGAAAATCTTAACAAGCCGAACATAAACCTATGTTCAACTCACTCAAACTCGGCTCGTTTACCCTAAACAAAACACATAAATAGATGACCTCTTTATTAAGAGCAACCTGTGTACTTTAACTAACAATAAAAACAAAAAACAAAAAAAAAACTTTAGAATTGACATTGGCTTTACAATAATTCAACATTTGTGAGTTTCACCAGCAATTGAAAGGTCAGGTCTAAATTAGTTTACCTAAGTATTCATTTTGTTAATGCCTTGAACAAATAAAAAATGGTCTGCTTGACATGTAAAGCTGAAACAAAGGAAAGATTAATAGTCTAGTCCGGGGCTATGAAAATAACTTTTCTAAGTTCTACAAAACCATGACATGAAACATTATGTAAGAAGCCTTTATATATGAATCGATTCCATTAAAAACATAACCTGTGGAAAAATAAGAAAGAATATCTACAGAATAAACCTCTATAATTTCAGAAAAGACTTGCATAAAAGATGAAACTTTTGACAAAAACACAATCCTCTTCAATGCTTTTTTTATAAAAAAAACAAAAGGAAACACACGAAAGCTTCAAGGCACTTAACCAGAAGAGAGGTGAAATATTAATATTCAAAATTTGACGTTATACAAAGAATTGCCCCTTAGTAGGTTAAAATGTCACTGTACGGGTCAGGTCATTAAGGAGGTCCAAAATAAATTTATAATGGCTTCAGTATCACAGAGAGCATAAGAAGGAGAATGATTCGCAAGAAACCAATACTGTCCTATTTAAGGTGGTACTCCTATCTGGCTCTCACATCAAATATGTATGTCAAGTGGAATAAAAACAGTGAAAGAAGGTAGCTCCACAGTACACCATGGTATTGAGGGTTCATTTGTGTTACACATTCACTGGCAGTTAGGCTGTTATGCTTGTTTTGATTTACCCATTCAAACTCATTACGGTCTAGGTATGCCAGCCAGTAAAAAGTTGCAGAAGCAAACAGCAAAAACCAGTCGTTACTTATCTGGCTTGCAAGAGTAGGTAGCGCTTGGTTTGCTCCATAGAAAAGCAATTCAACTAGCACGGTGATCAAATACTTAAGCTAAAGCGTAAATAGTGTCATTACTTATTCTATTATTCTCAATACAAGCATTGCTTGCGTAGTCAAAAAAGTTTAATGACTTGTCTAAAGAGGTTTCACATAAATATATGGAAAAAAAACACTAGTAGACATTCTAATAACCATATTTGGATTTCCAAAAGTTCATAAGGTGGAAGTACGAGCTAGGAAATTTCAGTAATTTAAAATCAAGTATGGTCAGATTACTACAAAAATTTCAATAGGCAGAACCTGATCAAGTAAATAAAGAGTATGACTTATTTGAGTGTGATTGCGCAGAAACTAAATATTTGAGATAAAGCTGATGATGATGATTGGCCAACTGTCTAAAAATTATATCTACCAAATTTTGTTTAGATGCACTATAGGATGATTAACATAAAGAACTGCTAAAACAACTATGTTAACAATAATGGATCATGAAAATATAAGGAAAAGAAAATATAAGGTTGAGAACATAATGCATACCATCAAGAAGCTCGTATATCAGAACAAAGTTGTTCCTTATAGCATCTTCATCAAAAGCACCACCAAAGTAAGATTTGAACAGGGCAACAGCCTGAACATAAACAAAACTCCGTGCGTTAAGAAACCCAAGAAAAACAGTAAAAAATTTTCCCTCTCAGCCAAATTTAATCAAAAAATATAGTTTGTTTTGCATGCTTTCAATCAATTCAAAAACTGCAGTGCTATCAATCCATCCTCAATACAACTCAACATCTCTGACAACGATCAATTAAGAATTTAAACAAATTTATAGGGTTATAGAATAAAAGGTCTCAAAAATGAACAAGTTAGGGCCTGCAAAATCCATGAAAAGGCTTAAATTGAAAGTAAATGAGTACAAAAATCAACAGTTACTGCATTAGGCACCAGCAAAAAACTTCAAAGGTATGACTTAAGGCTGTTGATAATATTTGAAGAGTATTATAGACTTAAAATTGATTAGTTGAGCTGGTCAAAAGAAATGCAACAAATCCCTTATAACTACAGTTCCTAATAACTCTAGTTCCCTCGTTATAATGAAGGAGCAAGCATTATGTAGAGGGAACACAATGTAAAAATGAAGCTTCAAAAATTTTTAAATTCAGAGATGATAGCTTGCATCTGTACTTTGAATTTTTATAAGCTCTTGTAATCAATAATTACATATTATAAGATAAACCCATAAAAAAAAAGTTATTAAACTACACAAGAACACCAACACCACAGACTATCAGTTACTCCCATAACTGCAAATTATAAGAGCTTTTATGAGATAAAATTAGCTTGTACATGGACAAAACAATACAGCACAACTATTAAACAAAAGTTGCAACTATGGGGGAACTAAAGCAGAATCAACAACAACAACAAATAAATAACAAAGCTTAATCCCATAGGTGGGTTACAAATCCTTGTCTAAGGTCCTATTAGTCAAATTCTCATTTAATTCGGTATTAAGATCATTTTTTATACAACTTAACAAGTCTTTTAGTCTACCTCTACCTTTCTAATATAAGGAAAATAATGATCACTCTCCTAATATGGACGGCCAAGCTTATGTGGCCAAAACCATCTAAGACTCTTAATCTTATCTATCAGAGCTACTAACTTTTTCCAATATACTATTTTGCATTCTATCTCTAAGGGTAAAGCCACTCATCCATGTATCATCTTAACACTTAACTTACTTTATGTTTCATAAACATCAAAATGTTCTGGTGTCTTACCACCATCTTATAAAATTTTCTTAAGTTTAAGTGGAACTTTTCATCACATAATAGGCATGCATTCCTCCATCAACCATCCAACTTGAATTCTACTATAATATTCCATCTATTTCACCATCATTTTGAACAATAGAGCCTAAATATTCAAAAATTTTATTAATGACTTGATCACCTAAAGTCACAACACCAATAAATTTAAACTAAAATTACATCCATATATAGTTTAGAATAAACTAAAACCTTTAGACTCTAAAGTTGACCTCCATAATTCAAGTTTGTTGGACTCCCTCTAGTCTTATCAACAAGAATGTCATCAAGAAAAAGCATACAGTGGTACATCTTCTTGTAAATGCCTCGTAAGAACATCCATAACTAAAGTAAAAAAGATAAGGGCTTAATGTTGATCCTTGATGTAATCCAACAAATAGGAAAATAGTTTGTCAATCCTCCTTGTGTTTGGAACTCTAGTATACATATCCTAATGACTCAATATAACCAATATTAACTTCTTTGAACTCTCCAAAGAACATCTCTTGAGACTTTATCATGTTTTCTCTAAATCAATAAATATCATATGTAGATCCTTTTATTTTCTATGCTTCTCCATCAAACCTCTTAACAAATGTATAGCATCCATAGTAGATCTACCCGCATGAAACCAAAACAGTGAGAAACTTCGTATCACATCGTAATCTATGCTCAATTACTCTCCCATAATTTTAATGTATGTTAACTTAATCTATAATTTGCACAATCTTACATCACATTCTTAAATATAAACCAACAAACTCTTTTCCACATTGCATCTTTTTAGTCTATAAAATAACATTAAAAAGATGCACAGTTAAAAAGAGAAGAAAATATCAAGCATACCTCAACTACAAACTTGAAAGCACAAGCAACATTGGCGTTGCTGCTGACAACAATCACAATGTAAACATTACTGATTCTCATGTAAAAGAAAGAGCAACCTCCAATTTGTCGAACGGGACATATACCAAGTTCTTTTGTCTGCATTATATGCATTCGGAATGCATCCACCATGTTGCCCCTGTATGAAGTACGCATTGTTAGAAACAGCATGCATAAAAACAAAATAACTAAGAAAGAAAGTATGTTCGCAGAATTTGCAGATAAATAAACCAAACTGATACTTAATCGTACACATTTTTCCATGACATCATATGTATTCTATCCATTTCAATCAAGAAAATCAAAAGAATATCACTATGACACTTTCTTCCAAATCAAGTCCTTCCACCTAGCACTTGTTTAAGAATAAGCACTCTCATGAAAAATGGAAATGGTAACATTGTACATTTATCATGACAATAAATCTGATGGACTATAAAAATCAAGCCATATCGAGAGATGAAGTCCAATAGATGAAAAAGAACACCTGAAATTGAAGTCTTGTCATGGATGATTGGTGCAATTTCATTAGCAAATGTAGCTAACATCTTTCAAAATAGCCACCTAGAAGATCCAAAAATAAATTTAACAACCCGGAATTGCACTGGTTACATTTAGAGAGTCACATGAGCCATAAAAAATAACTATTAATCAAACTATATGACAAAAATAGGAAAAATAAACACTATGACTGTCTTCCATCTTTCGAAATTACTTTTCATCTAATTAGCACAACCAATGCTACCAGCAAGCCAAGCACCATAGGAGAATAGTAACTCCTAACTCATAAAACAGCTTGCCAGATATGATTATCCAACCTGATCCAATTTGTCAAACTAAAATAAAAAAGCAGCCCAGCAGTTTTGGCTTCTTCGCATTCAGAACAAGAAAAATTAGCACACCAATGAAACCATGAGGAATCAGCAAGACCTATTAATCCTCATGTAGGCCAGTTAATTGTCTCAAATACAAAAATTCAACATATTAAGATACGCATCCATATCGATAGCATTCCAGATCTCAAAAGAACAAAGGGGAATGAATCTTACCCAACATCGTCACGGTAGAGGCGATTGATAAGGACATCTCCCCGAAGATTGAGGAAATATATAGCAGATGCTGCAACCGGCATTTCTTCCGCCGCAGCGATCCGTTGTTGGGAAAAGGACTCAGAATCTTTCCAAAACCCTACCTCCTGATTGCAAGCAGCAAGCTGTAGAAGATTTCGGTTTGGACTCGGGAATGAAATCGTTCGATCTCGGTAGTTGGTTATTTATCTTAAGATCTAAGATCTGAGTTTCGACAGATCTAGAGAGGACTTCGGACTAGTAGATCGGGATGACGGAGGAGGAAGTGTTGAGTGATATTCTTACATCCGACGCTACGCAGGAACCTTGTACTATCGTCTTCTTCTTCCAATTCAACGCCATCTAGGGGTTGGACTCCATTTTGTGTTCATTGGCACGTGCCTTTCGAGAATGCATACGAGATTTTTCGCGATGAGCGTTGAACAAATCAACACATCTTCATCAATTGTGAGTTAATGATAGCACATTAAATGCGCTAAAATTATATTAAATATGAGATTTATTTTTATATACTATATATTAAATGAAGCTGTAATAAATATTTTGATCTTATAATTTTATTTTAAACATATATTAAAGTTTATGTAAAGTATATATATAATATGATATATTCAGCTCTTATTTTTCATCAATTATCTCATAAATTTAAGCTATAATTTTTAAATAAAAAAAACATATCCTTTCTTAAACTATGAACATTGCAATTATCTTTAAATAAAAAAACTAACTTAATTAAAATATATTATAATTATATATATATATATATATATATATATATATATATATATATATATATATATATATATATATATATATATATATATATATATTAAATATCAAAAAGTTAGTTTAAATTCAAATATGCATAATTAACTTATTGAAGTTCCTTGTAAACAAATTTGATTTAAATTAATCCATATCCGAATCACATTCATATAAGATTCAAATTATACTTCTAACCTAATTAAGGAATGATCGAAAAAGTTTGAATAACATTACAGTAAGATTCAAATAGGACTCTAGAAAATTTTAAATTATATTAAAAGAATGCTCAAAATGGATGTTTAATAATATTTGAACTTAGTTCGAATTAATTTGTTTAGGTTTCTATCATTTAAAGTAAGGTTTGAACATTTCAAAAGTCAAGTTTGAACAAGACATTAAAATAAGTATTATACCAATTTGATTTTTTATTAAAAGTTTAACATAAATAGCAAAATAATTGCATTAAATGAAACCATTCATTAACTTATATTTCACAAAGATTCTAACCTAATCACCGAAAAGTTAAGAAAGCTTTCTGTGGTATTTATTTATTTTTTTTTATGTGTTATGTGTATGGGGGACATCCGAGTATATACTTATTGGTGTGACGAGACATCAAGGAATAGACTATCTCAAAAGATGGAAATCACTCCCCTACGATTGACTAATCAAGGACTTAAGGTATGATGGGTAACGTGTAGATTTTTCTCCTACTTTACATAGATGAATAAAGTAAGATTTATTTAAACTGGGTTCAAAAGTTCCCTATGGGGGCTAGCCCCCATAGTTAATTATATCCTAAGGAAGGTGAATTCCTTAGAAATACTCTCCATTAAAGTAGGCAATTATTGTCTCCAAAGAATTCAAAGATAAGACAATCAATAAATCGACTATGTTTGGAAGATCAAATAGGATAGATCAAAATGAGAGACTTATTATTTGAAGCCAAAAGGAGATGAGTAGGGGATGCTCATGATACTATGAAGCCTAATGAGCATCCCGAACTATCTTATGGTTGGCTTTATATGTTCGAAATTGAGAAGAATTATATATTCCAGTTGAAATTTTATTAAAAATCTAGGACTTATAAATCCATGATACAAGATTGTGGAAATTCCTAAGAGGTGAAGATTTATGCTTGTAGCCCGAAAGGGAAACAACAACCTCAGATCCTAAATCTAGGGAGCTTTAGCGAGGGCCAAAACATGACCTATATCTAAGGAGAAAGTGGGTATATTGTTTACCTCCACAAGAGAGGGTAAATCACCCAACTGTTGGACTTAGAACTATCTGGAGTAGCAGCCAGCTAACTCCTCCTACGTTTTAAAACCATATGGTCAAGTCATATGCTTTGCAAGATAATTAGGCTGTTATTATTTAGAAAGAAACTAAAGTTCTTAAATCCACTCCCTAAGAGGCTAAAGCATGAGTGGTATGAATAATGACTTAGTCAAATGCAAATTTTATCAAATTTTATTTGATTTTAGACTCTTTATTTTGATAGATGCTATAGAATTTTATATGTCTAAATGTATGATGAGTTGATTATGAGCCAAATCAAAAGAGAAAAATGTATTTTCCATCATAGGCTCTCAAAGGTCAAGCCTTTTTTTTATCTGACAAAGATGAAAACTCTCTCTTAACAAGACTGAAATAAAATGATATACATGATATTAAGCATACAATATCCAGCTAAGGGGTTGTAAAATATTTTATTATCTTGATTTAATGCCTAGGCTTTATGTAAGGATGTGAGTTATTTTAGAAAATTTAGTTATAAATTGTAGTTAGGGTAGAAAAATTATTTTCCCTAAGATCCTAATTGCATCTAGGCCACACATTAAATCATCATACATAAAGAAACTAGAAAAATACATGCCACTTATATTGCACAATGTAAATAAATCATCAAATAATTTATAACCTCAACGTGAAAGAATAACTTACGACGGCACCAGATAACCCGATAAAGAAATGGGTACAAAGACTACCCTTATATACAACCTGTATATGAAAGAATAATTACAAGTTACAAAATGATAAGTGTTATGGGGGATCTTCAAGTCTTCATGCTCCCTCTATTTCTTCATTTGATTTCCTCAATTTAGTTTGGTAGGCTTCTAGGCATCACATGGCACCCCAAGATCAAATCTTCTGGCCAATGTTCATCCTTAACCCCTATAACACTTAACCAAATTCTTAATGCACAATTACATTAAAAGAATGAAAAAGTAAATCTAACTACACCTTCAAAATAATTGTTAGCTAAACACATCATACAAACCCAAGAAGTTATATGAATAATTTGGGCTTAGCACCTTGTACATGGGTAACCAAGTCCACCTATCATAATATAGATTATGCTTAAGGGTTAAGCAACCGCAAAAAAGAGAGTATTTATATTAATTTTAAGCATCCTTTGAGCATAATCTCCTACAGAAAATATGATTAGGCTAATCACTACCTAACATCCAGTCTACAAAATATACACCCTAACATCCAGTCTATAATAATACATCACAAAATAAGCATACATCAAACCATATACCACCCTAACATAAAGCTAAAAGTGGTGACTTAATCTAATGTATGTGTTAAGAATTGTGTGGTATGTCATAGCTAGGCTTTAGAGTTAAGATTTTCTAAGTATGAATGACATTTAATTATAAAGGATGATTTCACTTTAAATGATTTGATTAATTTGCAAATTTTATTTAATATTTTCTTTTATTTCATTTGACCTACATTCAACAACTAAGTGTTATAAAGAGAAGAAAAGAGAGGATCACTCTCTTTTATCCTTACCTTAAGTCACATCTAAAATAAATTAATTAATCAATTACTTTTAGTGAATGGCTTATTATATATTTTAATTAGTCCTAAGTATATGTTCACTTTAAATAAACTCATTCAATAAGAAAGGCATCTTAAGATTAGTTGGAATGAATTACTATCACATAACATATGTTTGTTCATTTCTTTTATCATGTATATAATGCATATGATTAAATTCTAAGCATAGATATATATATAATTTATATCTTAGCACACTTGAATGATGAATGTGAGTAAGTGTATTTGAAATTAAGATTTTATTTGCTTGAATGATTTTGTCATATTAATTTAAAGTCTATCTAAATTCTTATGCAAAAGCATAAAGAAGGAACCTTAAATCACATGACTAATTAATTCAACCAATTAAACAAAGCATGAATGCATGTCTTTTCAATAGAAAAAAAAGATTTTCATTCATTAGCTAAGTACACATTCACATGTATATAATTTTTAAGCAAGTACATCACCATTATTCTACACCAAGGGAACGAGGTAGGAACCTCCTTAGGACTACTTAAAGTCGTGCGTCCCTGGGATGTCCAGACTAATATACCCGCTATCTTTAGATACAGATGGATGTATAAACAACTACAAGAATAGAAAGCCATGCAAAATTATATTTTTGATTTGTTTAATTTAATTGTGTGAATGAATTAAAGTTCTTTCTAAATTCTAATATTAAAATGCATAAGAATGAAACCAAGCAGGTATGTCGCCATTATTCTACACCAAGGGAACAAGATAGGAACCTCCTTAGGGCTACTTAAAGCCGTGCTTCCTTGGGATGTCCAGACTAATATACCTACTAACATTCTTACTTATACAAATCAACACATGATTATAAGAAAGAAATTTTACTTCATACACTAAATTTATATTTACTTGCATTTCCTACGTATATATAACTAAAGTTACAATACATATGTATATTCATTCATTAATAGACTTTTGAAAATATATTTGAGATTTAATAGTGATACTAGCCACACATATTTTTAATTAAGCCAACACATGCAAATTAATATAAAGAAAATTATTTTTATTTGATTAATTTGAAAGACATGAATGCATGAATACAAGTGGCATACAACATTTAGCATGATTAGAAAGAAATAAAGAAACACAAGCATGTGATTTCATTTAATTCCAACTAAGCCCTAAGGACAATCATATTAAATAAATTCATTTAAGATAAATCAAAGTTTCTTAAAGTCATTTTTGATCTTTATGTTTGATTTTGGTTAAGGAATGTGAGAGAGGTTTGTTAATCTTAATCCCATTCATCCATGTGTGAGTTAATTTGGTTTAATGAAGAATAATTAGGTTGATTTTATGTCTTAATTAGGTTAGGGTATGAATTAAGTCAATTAATTAACCCTTACCTATGCCACCTTAAATTAATTAACTAATTAATAATGAACCAATATGATATGCAACCACATGAAAAGTAAATTGGTAATGCTTCTAAGAAATGAAAGGGGCTTATTATAATTGGCTCATGATTAATAGTTAATTAAGCCTAAGGAGCTCACTTAACTACTTTTATGATTTTCTCACACATGTGAGTTAATCATAATTTCATTAGCTCTCCTTTTAGGTTATTGAACACCCAAAGAGCTACCCAAGATTGATTAAACATAGTTAGGTTGTGAATTGGATTTTAGATTTTAGTTTCATTTTAATTTTAATCAAGTCATTAATTGATTAATTAAATCTTTTGATTATATCTCTTAATTAGGATGATGAAATTAACTTAGGGAAATGGATCAAGAGATGGGTCTCAATCCCAATCACTAAGTCATTTCAAATAACAAAGTTCTAAAATAGCTCACATCTTAATTAAGTTGATTAATCAAAAGGTTAATTAATCACTTAATCTTTAGTTAATTGAAATGGATAAAGAGGCTTAATGAAATGGCCATAAGGAATAAACTTAAACCATTTCTCTAAGACTCTTCACTGTTAACAGAGGACCATGAACTTAGTTTATGGATTAAGTTACTGTTCATTCACTAATTATCACTACTTAAATTAAGAGATTGATTAAGGCTTAATCAATTAATTTTCTTAATTAAGAAACTAATAAAATCCCAAAAAAATAAGGGAGGCAGAGGTCATCCCCATAAACATCCACTAAAAATTTGAGATTAATTAGGTGATTAATTAAGGAGTAATTAAGCTAATTAAATTTTTAATTGAACCTTAATTAAGCCAAAATCACTATTCAAAATTAATTAATAATAATTTTTCAAGATTATACTCTAAAATATCTTCAAAATGAGCTCTCATTTATATTTTGGATTTTTTAGGATTAGTTATGATTTTTAGAAATTTCAGGCTTAAAAATAGGTTAATTAAGCATAATTAAAGCCTTAATCTTGTAGGACTATGTGGTAGCTGATGCGGCGCGCTTTCCATGTGGCATGATGGGATTGTCTATTTAAGTTGTCACATCATCATGTTAACTCAGATGACGCGGATGCTTTCTCGTTGATGGTCCGATCTAAGATCGGATGGCCACAACCATATCTTGCAGTAAAGGGGAGAAAAGAGAGGATCTAACACGTGATCTAATCAGAACCATTTGTTCCAATCATGTAATGAATAGCTCATGATTTATCTTCTACAAGTGATGGATGATGGAGCCCATCCACCATGGATCATTGATTCGAGCTCTCCCGAGCTCAAATCCACTCCAAACTCAACCCACACCTTTGAGCGAAGGATCCACACAGATCCAACTGCTAGGATGGGTTCTGTAAATTCTCTTCGAAAAGGACCAACCAATTTCCATACAAGGCTCTATTTTGGGAAATTACCTCACCAAACCCTATGATTGGCAGTTCCAATGATTGAGAAGCTTATTTTAGTGGAAACAAAGCCCAGTTGAGCCGCATGAGCTTTGATTTGAGGTAGGTTGCTCCTAAGGCCAAACTCCTCTTATTTGGCGATTGATCTTGGTCGAACTTCTATCTATGGTTGCTTGAAAGCTTGGGAAATGATTCATTCGGCTTTGAATAGTTGCGGTGATGGTGTGGGTAAAAGGAATTAAAGTTTGATTTAGTGGAGAGAGAGTATTGATCGAAGGAAGGCTGTCATGTTTTCAATTTCGCACACAAAAAGCAAATTCTAGGGAGGCTTCGAGAAGGCTTGGAATGACTATGAGGAGTTTCAAAATCTCTTTTCAAACTCACACAATATCGAATGTCACTAAGCCCACTCGAATTGGGGGAGTATTGGTAAAAAATGTGGGTGAAGGATGGAAGGGATGGGTTGGCTTGATTCGGACAACAGGCCGCCGTCAGGGTGTCAGATAGGTCGTGTCCGACTTCACGTGGCTTGACTTGAGTGGAGAAAGCTATGGGAGGAGTCTCTAATCCTATTGTGCAAAGATCTCATTTGTTTTGTCCATGGGGTGCTCGATTTGGCTTGAGTGAGGAGGAGTTGAACTCCCATTGGTCATTGGCTGACTTAGGGGGGGATTAGGTGAGCTAGGTGGGTCAGGTTGAGCCTCACTTGAGTGCTTGGAGAATGCCATGGTGATAGGGAAGTCAACTTTGCTTGTTGGTGAGAAGATTTAATGAAAAGAGGATTTGTCCAATGGCTCATTGCTTAGTGGGGCCCACTATAGATTTAGGCTGGTTTGGGAATGAGTTAGGACTAGTTTGGGTTGGGTTAGACCAGTGTGGACCTCAGTTTTGGAGTGAGCTCTCAACCTCCACCATACTCTCTTGACATTGTCTTAAGACACTTCCTGATTGGGTGAACACTTAACCTAACCCAGAGACTTAGAAGAGTTAGCCATAGGAATAGGTCATGCCTTATGGGTGTTAGGAAAACTTGCCTACCCTATAGCTTGAACCAAATCCTTACTTCCTTCTTTCAAATCAAACTTCAAATTCAAATCAACATCAACTTCAAATCAATGTCAAATTTAAATCAACTTCAAATTCAAATCAACATCAACTTCAAATTCAAATCAACTTCAAATTCAAATCAACCTCAAGTTTAAATCAACTTCAAATTTAAATCAACTTCAAACTCAATTCAATTCCATCAAATCTTAAACCATTTCTAACCAATTGGATTTTCTCAAATCATGAATCAATTCCAAATAATTGAAATCCATGATCAATTCTAAAAATCCAAAATCTTTCCTGAGCCATCTTGATCTCATCTTATGGACTTAGCTCAAATCAAATTCAAAATATTTTCTCATAAACCATTTATATTCTCATTTATATTCACAAAGATAAATGAAATATAAATTCAAATAATCAAACCAAATTCAAAACTCAAACCCAAATCTAACCTAAAACCAACCTATACCCTTTCAAGTCAAATTCTTGAACTTAGCTAAACTAAACTCAAATCAATCCAAACCCTTAGATTTTTTTCATGATTCAATCAATCCTTCAATCATGAATCTAAATATAAACATAAACTTCAATCATCAAACCAAAACTAAATTCAAAACTCAAACCCAAATCAAACCTATGTTCAACCTTTAAACTTGAAATTGTCAAATGAATCAAAATCTATTTAACTCCAAATCACTTGCAAATGGATTTATATTTCAATTATAAGTCCATATGTGAGTTCAACCAAACTTGAATCAAGCCTTGATCAAGTCAATTGACCCACTTAGGCTCACTTGACCCAAAGTGACCTAAACCACCTTTTGAGACAATTCTAATCCTACCCAAATTGGATTGAACCATCTAAGCCTCACATTATGAGCAACAATCATCATCGATGATCAATCACTCAAATTGGGTCAAACCAAGTCAAACCTAGCCTTTGACCAAGTCAACACTTAACAAATGAAACTAAACTAGCCAAAATCCACCATAGGCCAAATTGATTGAAATCATTGATCTAAACCAATTTATGATCAATGATTGAACATGACTAAGTCATCTTTTGAGCCAAACCTAACCCAATTGACCACTTGACCCAAGTTGACCCAAGTTGACTTAAAAAGTTAAAATGTGTCAAATCTTGATCTAAGCCAAATTGATTGCAACCAATGGGTCAAATTCATTCTGAATCAATTGTTAAACTTGATTAGCCTCAACTAGACCCAACCTAGCCCAATTGATCATGAACCCAACTTGACCTAAAAGGACAAATCAAGCCAAAATCAAGCCAAAATCAAACCAAACCAAAATTGGTTGAAACCAAAGCTTGCAAAATATTTCAAATGACCAATCAAACCTAAACCAACCCATGACCTAATCTAATTGGGTCAAATGGATAAAATTGGTCAACTTGACCCATTTAACCTAAGTGAATTCAAATGAACTAAAACCAAGCATAAATCAAATTGAATCAAACCAATTATACCAAACAACTTCAAATGGTCATATGAACTTGACCCAACCCTTAGTTTGACCCAATTTGACCAATTGGTCAACTTGACCCAAGTTGACCCATTTTGACCTAAATGGGTCAACATGACCAAATGATATCAAATCAACTCCAAATTCATTAAATATTGGCACAACCCATTTTTCAATCATACCAAATCTGCCCAAATCAAATTCAAAGCCAAATGACCATTTTACCCCTAGGTCAGAGGGTAACCTATGATCAAATTCACTTGGAATTTGATCATATTCCAACTCAAGACCACTTGACATCCTCTTAGTGGTCCATTTGGACACTAAGGGATGTGGTGCACATGACCCAATGGGTTTGGGTCAGCTAAACCCAACCCAAAGCCAAAATTGACCACCCAATAAAAAAATGAGCACATGACATCACTCCATACTCTCATTTAACACATGGGAAACTCCTCCACTACACTCCCTTACCAAAATCAAATCACATGGCACCCCTAACAACCTAAATAACCCACTCCATGAGATCAATTTGATCAAAATAACATGTGAGCTCACGACCATCCGATCCAAGTAGGGGAGATATACTCCCCCTCAATTCAATTCATTTGACATCCCCTGCCTTCGATTAAGCCCTAGGAACCGAGAGGAAGCTCCCCAAGCTCTCCCAAGCATTTTCTAAGCTCATTCAAACATCTCCTTCTCAATTTTCTTAAGCCAAAAATAGGGGAGGTAAGAAGAAATTCCAACTCACTCATCAGTCCACCAAAGGCCAATTCCTCTTGCAAGCACCATCAGGGGACTTAATCAAACTCACCCAAATCATTTCCAAGCATCCAAGCCACGGGAAGGAGGAGTTCGACCAAAGTCGCAAGCCATTGAATGGAGCTTTGGCCAATAGGAAGATCCACATCACCTCAAGCCTTCAAACGTTCAACAGGACTTAGTCTCCACTAGACAAAGCTACCTCTCATGTTTGGAAGCGTGATAGCCTCGCGAGGTATGCTTCAAAGCGAGCAAGAGAAATTTATTTGGTCCTTTGTGAAGGGAATTATCATCCTAATCAAATTTGACCATTGGATATTCTTCCCCATATCCTTGATGGTGTGGGTTGAATCCTAGCCCAATCCAAGCTTAAGTGAGCCCGGATCAAGCCATGGAGGACGGACAGTCTCCGTCTCCCGCAGGCGAGGGCATGGATGAATCACAGACCGTCCATCCCGCATGTTTTGGATGGACGATTCTGATTAAAACACGTTAGATCCCGTGATTAATCCCTTTGAAACTACGAGTTTAATCCTTACCATCCGATCTTTGATTGAACGGTCCAAGGAGAAAATGTGCGTACACGACGGATGACAACTTAAATAACCAATCCCATCGTGGAAAGTGCCGCGTTAGCGTCCGCGTGGCGAATAGTTATATAATTAGGTATTTAATTATCTTTAATCACAAACTTCAAAATACATAATTAAATATAGAAAAATAAAAAAAAATATAAATGAGGGCTCATTTTAAAGATAATTCAGAGAGGAATCCAATAAAATTATTTTTAATCAATTTTGAATAGTATATTTTCTTTAATTATGGTTTAATTAAAAATCTAATAATCCTAATTACTCCCTAATTATTTTATTAATTAATTACATACTTCTCAGACATATTTAGGGGGATGACCTACCTCCCTAATTTTCTTGAAATTTATTAATGAGTTAATTAGGGAAATCAATTAATGAATTTCTAATCACCCTCTTAATGTAATTAAGGATAATTAAGCATGTGAACAGTGAATTAATCCCTTAATTAAAATAATTGAACATTATTTAAGAATAGGAGGTTTATGGAATGATTTTGGGATATTTTCCTTAAGCTATTCCCTAACCTTTTTTTCCTTAATCTAAATCTAATTAAGGATTAATCCACTAATGATATACTTAATTAGCTTATCAAATTTTCAAAATTAATCTAAACTTAATCAATCTTTTGCTGGGTAGATCCTTAGGTGTTCAAGAGCCTAAGGTAAATTTAAGGAAATCATTTCCAACCCACATGTGTGAGAATGTTATGAAAGTACTTAATTAAATCATTTAGCTTAATTAATCATTAATTGTGAGCCAATTGCATTAGGCCCCTTTATTTTTTAGGAGCATTGCTAATTTAAATTCTATGTGGTTGCATATCATATGTTGGCTCACAATTGTTTGAATAATTATGTTAAGGAGGTGTAGGTAAGGGGTAATTAATGGATTAATTTACACCTTAACCTAAACAAAACATAAAATCTACTTAATGATTATAAAAATTAAACTAAACTAATTCACACATGAGAGAAATGGGTTAGGACCAAGAAACACCTTTCACTAAATCAAACTCAAATAAAAATAAAATTTCTTTAAAAATGTTGATTCTCTTTAAATGATCTTATTTCATAGGATTCTCTTTAGGAATTAATTAGGATGAATGAAGTTACATGCTTACATCACTTTATTTCTTTTTAAGCATGCTAAATATTATTTGCCATATGAAAATCATGCATTCATATCTTTTGAAAAATCAAAATAAATGAAATATTTCCTTTATGTCAAATTGCATGTTTTGTAAAGTAAGAATATGAATGGCTATTATCACTACTAAATCAAAATTATTTTCAAAATCTATATTAAAGATCATAAATGAAAGTATGCTACTTATAATATACTTGCATGTGATTATAATATAAAATGTGTTATGTGATTTTCTTCTCTTTCTTAACATAGTTTGTATAGGATTTTTAAAGTGTATAGTTCATTTGAAAAGAATACAACACTTGCTTAAATCCATTTCTATACACTTCTATGTTAAGAAGATCTTCACATTGCACATGTAAATTAAACAACCAAAATCAAACAAACAAACATAAATCTTTTTTTTTTTTTTTTTGCGTGAGTCTTCTTCTATTCATTTCTTTTTGTACATGCACATGTATTTAAGAAAAGTGGTATATTTAGTCGACATCCAGGGTTGTGAGGCTTTAAGTAGTTCTTGTACCTTATACCCACAGTGTAGAAAATAATGGGCATACTACTCATGTCTTTCATACATGTAAATGTGCATTTGATTAATGGATAAAAGAGTCTTTCTTTTCTACTTAAAAAAATTATGCATCATGAAACATTCAAATTTTCTTAAACAAACATCTCTTTGGATTCATCATAAAGGTGTGCTAAGATTTGCATTTGTATGTATATGCTTAGGTACATTCATATAACACACATGTTGGAAAAGAAATAAAGAGTTATATGTTTTGTGATAGTAATTCACTTTAATTAATCTTAAAATGCCTTTCTTATTTGAATGGGTTTATTTAGAGCAAATCTAAACTTAGGATTAATTAAAACACATAATAAAAATATTCACTAATGAAATAGAAATTACTTAAGGTAGAGATGAAAGAGAAGTTATCTTGTCTTTTCTTCTCTTTACAACACTTAGTGCAGGTCCATTCAAACCAAATCAAATCATCAAATAAAATTAACAAATCAACTAAATCACTTAAATGAAACCACCCTCTAAGTTGAACCCTTTCACACTTAGAAAAACTCAACAAAAGCCTAGCTAAGACATACCAAACATCAATAAAGACACACACATTAGGCTAAGTCACCATTTCTAGCTCTATGTTAGGCGTGCTGATTTATTTTGTGATGTGATATTTTAGTGATGTTAGTATTGTGTGTAGATTAGATGATAGGATGATCTTAGTGTAATTATCTTACTGGTGATTGTGCTTAAGGGGTCTGTAATAAAAATATAAATACTTTTCTGTGCGGTTGCTTATACCCCAAGCATAATCCAAAATAGGCGTAGACTTGGTTTGCCATGTGTGTGGTGCTAAGTCCAATTTATTCATATAAATGCTTGGGATTGTGTGGTTTGTTTAGCTAATATCTATTTTGCAGATTTTAGTTAGATTTACTTTCCTTTTTTATGTAATTTTGCAATTAGGATTTGGAATGAATGTTATGGGAGATTAGGATAAACATTGGTCATAAGATTATGTCTTATGCACCATGTGAAGCCTTGGAGCAACCATATCCCAACCAACCAAAAGAAAGAAGGAAAGAAGAATGGATAAATAAAGAAGGAAAGAAAAGGAAGATAGAAGAAAAGAAGAAAAGAAGAAAGAAGAATGAATACCCCCATAACATGAATTTCATTTTGATTATAATTAATTCATTTGTAATTCAAGTTGTACAAGGGTACTTCGGTTACATTTCTTTTGGTTTTGTGAGGTGGAGGCCGATCAGAAAGGCCTTTTATTCTTTTGCGCTAGCTTTATAAATTATTTGATATTTGTTTAACTTATGCATTAAGATGATATAATTTTTCTAGTTTCTTTCTTGATTTGATGAATGGCCTAGATGCGATTAGGCTCCTAGGGAAATATAAATTTTTTATCTAATTAATCAACTCAAAATTAAAATTAAATAACCCATAACTTCACTTAAAGCCTAGGTTATAAATCAACATAAAAGATTTAGCAACCCCTTAGCTGGATGTTGTATGTTTCACATCATGCATAAAAGCATCTTGCTTCACTCTTGCTTATGGAGGGCTTCCACCTTTGCCAGGAACTTGACTTGATCTTTGAGAGCCATGGTGGAAACACACCTCCTTCTTGTTGACATGTATTTAAAATCATAGGAGCTGGTTGCTACCAAGCGTTGTAAGTCAATAATTCTAGTTTATCCTCTCTTATGGAGGTAAACCATATGCCCATTTTCACCTTAGATTTAGATCGTGCTTTGACCCTCGCTAAAGCTACCTAGATTTAAGTTCTAAGATTGATGTTTCCCTTTGCGGGCTACAAGCATAAATTCTCACTTCTTAGGCATTTTCATGATCTTGTATCATAGAATTGCAAGTCCTAGATTTCTAATAAAAATTCAACTCCAATAATTAACTCTCTTCAAATTTTAAAATTTAAAGCCCAACCATAGAATAGTTTTAGGTGCTCACTAGATTTCCTAGTATCATAAGCATCTCTTACTTATCTTCTTTTGGATTCGATAATAACTCCCTCCTTTGATCAATCCCACTTGATCTTCCAAAAATAAACTAATTTATTGATAGTCCTATCTTTGAAATCTTTGGAGAAAATGATCATTTACCTTAATCGAGTATTCTTAAGAATCTCATTCCTTAAGATGATAATTAACTATGGGGCTTGCCTCCATAGGAACTTAACGATTTAAAATAAACCCTACTTTTCTTTTTCATGCTAAGTAGGGGAAGAATCTTTGGTACATCCGAAGACCCATTGTCCTTAGGAGTCCTCATTAGGTGATTAGATCCATTGTAGGATGACGACTTCTATCTCTTAAGATAGTATATCATTCCTCAATATCGTACTCGATCACCCTAATGAGAATATCTGCAGATTTACGTGGTGTCCTAACCAAAAGCATTTTTATTTTTATCTTCATTTTTAAAATTCACATTTCAAATATGAAGATGAATATAAAACACCATAGATTTTTCTGGAGACTCTGCCGAGGAAGGTTCCTCTCTCCATCTTTAATAAATGATCATTATCTCCAAGTATCGATAGTGAATTTGTACTTTGTATGAGTCTAAGACTATCCTTCTTTTCCGTTGGCACTTAGTTTATTTCATCCTTAAGCTAAGCTAACTAACATCCTTTAAATTTTAGTGGTCTCACTCCGTGTAGGTCTTAAAACCTTTATTGGGTTCCCAAATAGGTGAAAATAAAAATTTAATAAAAGAAATAATTAAAGACTTCCTTCTTAATTTCTATGGTAAGTTAAGGTTCATTCCAAAAATAAAGAAAAATAAATCCTTTATAAAAACATTAATTTCCAAAAAGCACAAATGAACATCCTCATTCAATTTTTTTTGAATGAAGATTTCATTTTCAAAAATAAAAATCAATAATTATATTTTCAAAAAGCATAAATGGACATCCTCATTCAATTTATTGAATGAAGATTTCATTTTCAAAAATTAAAATCAAACATCATATTTTCCAAAAAGCACAAATGAACATCCTCATTCAATTTATTGAATGAAGATTTCATTTTCAAAGAAATCAAAATCAACAATCATATTTTCAAAAAATATAAATGAACATCCTTGTTCAATTTATTGAATGAAGATTTCATTTTTGAAACAAAATCAACAATCATTTTTTCAAAATAAAATCAACAATCATCTTTTCAAAAATAAAGTCAATAATCATCTTTTCAAAAATAAAGCCAATAATCATCTTTTCAAAAATCAAACAATATTTGGACCTTTCATTTAGCATACTCAAATTTGCTAACTGAAGATCCAATTTTTAAAATCAAAAGCACAAAATCAAAACACACATGGATCCTTTATTTAGCATATCTAAATTTGCTAAGTAAAGAATCCTCTTTTCAAAATCAGAAATCAAAACACACATGGATCCTTTATTTAGCATACCTAAATTTGCTAAGTAAAAAATCCTCTTTTCAAAAATCAAAACATGAAACACATTTATATTTCTTTAGCATACTTAAATTTACTAAGAATCCTCTTTTAAAAATCATCAAAATAAAACACTTTTGGATTTCTTTGGCATACCTAAATTTACTAAGAATCCTCTTTTCAAAATCATCAAAATAAAACATATTTGGATTTCTTTAGCATATCTACATTTGTTAAGAATTCTCTTTTCAATATTACCAAACACAAAACACATTAGGATTCTTTTCTTAGCATACCCAAATTTACTAAGTAAAAATTCTCTTTTTAAAAAATAATAAAACACATGGACTTTATTTAGCATACCCAAATTTGTTAAGTAAAAATCATCTTTTCAAAAAAAAAAAAACACTTGGACTTTATTTAGCATACCTAAATTTGCTAAGTAAAGATTCCATTTTTAAATTCACACATAATTCACAAATAAGCAAACAAAAGAAGAAAATTATTTTCAAACACCTCACCAAGCATACCCATATTTGCTAAGTGAGTAAATTCCAAAATCATAAATCAAAACAAAATCAATTGACCCTTTACTTTAACATACTAAAATTTGTTAAATAAAGGGTCCCCAAAAAATCAAAAATTAAATTCAAATATGAACCTATGGAAGCATCAATCTCGTCAAAAATATTTGAACCCATTTTCAATATACACAAATTTGTTGAAAATAGATCCTAAATTCAAAAATTTCTCTTCCAATTCTAAACTCAAAATCTCTCTCCAAATTCAAAGAGCCCCACTTAACATATCCAAATTATTGAGTGTGAGTTCAAATTCTAAGAACAAATTAAAGCACAAATCTGATTCCAGTTTCTTTTCCAAAATTGTAGAAGTTCAACCCAGTTTCAATCAATTTCTTTTAGTTGATTGATTAGGTTTAAATGATAATATGTGTTTACTTTTTTGTTTTGGGATGAATTTGGCATTGGATAGGGCCAGTCTCCCATAGTCGGACTTCGCCCACCTCATTCATTTTGGCCGAGGTTTCGAGGGGGCTAGGATCACTTGTGAGGGGACCACCCTCACAACCATCAGTAGGAGTGTGGTGACCGGGCAGAAGCCGGTCATCCAGGTTGAGATGTCATCTGACTCAAAGTTTCCCTCACTAAAGAGGAAGGCTATGGCAGTTCTCGTAGCAGTAGCAATTACAATGCCAGTGCATTCAGTGGTTCTGCCCTAATATAGGCTAGCACCCACTCATTGGCTCCCTCCAAGGGGAATGCTCCCTTGATCCCAGGGATAGTCTCCTCGAAGGGTTTAGTTCTCATGCTGCCCCTCCTAGCAGGACTCACAACTATAATCGATGCTGTAAGATCAAGCGGCATCATGATCAGATGGTCTAGAGGTAGTTTCTTGTGCAGGTAGAGGGTTACCTAGGATAGTCTCTCTCATCTTATGAGAATAAGTTTCACCCCTTCTGATCGATGGAGAAAGATATTATGAGGATCTCTTTGCCTCCACCTACAGTTCACTTTGAGGCTAGAGAGATGGAGGAGGTCATATCGACAGATCTATTACACCAAATTTGGAGAGCTTACGGATGGTTAGAGTTCGAGGCTCAATTTGATTTACATTTGGTCATCCCAGTGAACACATAGAAGGGACATGGAGGCATGGGTATATGCATTACTAGAGGCTAAGGTATAACATGCAGTTAGCAGCCTCAGCCCTCATGGACTTTCGATCTGCCTACCACATGGTCATTGATAGATTATTATATTGATGGGTACCCACCATAGAGGAGCTCATGCAGAGAGTGGGTGTGCCTTTGCCACCATCTCTCATTCTAGTAAAGGCCATGAAGGTAGCATCCAGGGAAAGAGAGCTCCACCGGTGATCTAATTATGACTAAGAGATCCTATTTCATCTACACCACCGATTCTTACTCGACCTCCTGCCCCAATTATGGTGAAAAGGGAATGGTGACCTCAGAGCATTGTAGTTGTGCCATCACCATCACCACCTCGGTGGAGATAGTAGCTCGAGGAGGAGAGGATCTTATTTTCTTGGCCATAGATTAGGTACTACTCCACCCGGATCTAGTGACGAGAGCATCTTTCTTATTGAGCGACCCTCACGGTTAGCTCTCTAGTAGTAGCATAGGTTAGATGTCTTTATGTTCATGACAGTGATCCCACCACCGATCAACCGTGATCATTTGTGCTTGCATAATTGGATCGTTCCCTCGACGATATTGTAGCCTAGTATCTAGTGGAGAAGAAGAAGATCCTAGGATATGTCTGGTCTGACTTAGAGGAGGAGAAGGTCAATTTTGATCCTAATGAAGCTGATATGTTAGAGGATTCAATAGGAGTGCACATGGTTGATACCAGGGGTTCTCTCCTTCTTGATTAACAGAATTTGGAAGGTGATGCGGTCGAGCAGGATGATACTGCCCACTCGACCAAACATCTCCTTCAATAAATTAAATAAAAGGATGAACAAATTTATAGGATGGGAAAGAGGCTTGAGGATTTGCTAGTAGCAGTCTTGGCACTTTAGAACCTATCCCTGACAGTGCATCATACTATTACAAAAATAGGTCAGCCTGAGTTGTTGCATGTCTTGGATCAGCCTAAGAGTTTACCTCTGACAGAGCAGGGTAGCACCAGCTTGTATAGGAAGATAGTGGATAGTACCTTCGTACAAGAAAATGACATTAAACTCATGGTTAAGCAGCAAGTGAGGAAATCCTTGGTGTAAGCCTGAGGAGGATCATTGGTTCCAAAGGGTAGACCTTACCGTGAGGAATTTGATGACATCCAGTATCCTAAGGGTTTTGTGCCACCTTCTTTCGAGAGCTTTAATGGTAACGAGAACCCATGGTAGCATATACTTGAGGCCAAACTTTAAATGTCTTGGTGGTATGATACTATTTTGGCTCTTGTATAACTGCAGCATAACCTTCGATTGGTATGCTGAACTCCCTAATAGTTCAGTGAAGACTTTTGCTGAGTTGGAGCAAGTATTCAGATGATGCAATTTGAGTAAAGAGTATGTATATCTTGTGGCTCAACAATACCAGTGAGTCCCTCATTGATTATATTCTCGAGATGATTAATTTGAGTATGAAATGAAGACTATTTAACACATGCCATTGAGATTCTACTAAAGAATATTCATGGTCTAGTCTTCTTCATGCTCAAAGATTTTACCATCAAGACATTTGAGAAGTTAATCAACAAGGTGGCTAGCTTATAAGGAGAAGCCAAACAGTTTCCTTTTCAGGATCAATCAACAAAGCCAAGAGAAAAAGAGAAGAAAGTAGAGTGACAATAATAGACAAGAGCGTATCAGAAGCGGTCAGAGACCTCGTGCTCCATAGCCATCACTTCCACCTCCACCACCACCAGAGGCCATCCTGCCTCCATAATATCCAGCCTTCTTAGCCTCCTTCGACCACATTCATGTAGCGTACACATACCCACTAGCTTCATCCTTACTCTTATGGATAAACTAAACAAACCATATTTATTTAAAGTAGTTAGAAAAATCTTTAAGAATCTCTTAAAGAAACTTTCACTGCACCTAGAAGACGAGGAAGTGGGCAAGCAATTTCCCTTTATATCTTAGCCATGTTTTGGAGGATTGCTTTACATTCAAGGATTGGCTTGAGCATAGCTTCAAGACAGGCACCATAGTTATCCCAAAGGAATACTTAGTAGAACAATCATCCAGTTTCAATAGGGTAATCCTTGGGGATACTTGCAATCATCTCAAAACCAAAGAACGTTGGGATATCTCCTTATCCCGAACCTCTAAAAAGATTGTATCAAAAACCAAGAAACTTTCCTGCGGTGCACTCGAACCTCAACATCAAAGGTTTGCAAGTTTCCAAAGACAACTTGGGGAAGAGCTCAAACTTGTCAATTACCAGGATAGCAAGTAGTGCAACCATCGATCGATCCCAAACTCCAATTCATAATTGCCTACTTCACTCTACTTCTTGCTCTTCTTTTTAGTAGACATCTAGTATACGGATGAGGGCATCAAATCCTTCACCCCACTTACTTTCTTCTACTATGTACCTCTTCAAAATCCAAAAAATCAGGAATAAAGTCGGTTTGAATTATATCTGTCACCGATGGGTTATCTAACTCAACTCTTTTAGAAAACTCTCTAAGTCTAAATAATAATTATAACAACTCTAATATTTCCTTTTTTGATTCAGAGATGGACTTTCCTTCTCTGAATAATATGGGTTCGCCACTTGAGATAGACTTGGAATCATTTGATTTTGAGAATCCCATAGGTGAAGCTGTAGGTGAGCTTGATGAGTAGGTAGAACCTTTCACTAACCTACCATGAGAGATCACCAAGGTCAACCTCTGTAGTGGCAAGATTCTACCTCCTAGGACAGCACCTCAAGATAAGGGAAAATAAGTCATTAGTTCAGATGATTGAGAAGCCCTTCCACAGGAAGCTCTACCCTTGGATATGCTTGTGGAGGATCATCCCAGAGTGGATTACAATGTCCTCTCTCACCTGAGAAAGTTGCCATCTAAGTTAAGCATATATGATGCCCTTATCTTATCCAAAGAGATGAGGGTGTCATTAATCAAGGCTCTTCTTGATCCAAAAATATGCTTAGCTCAGTTGACCGGTATTGGAGAGGAGGTACATTATTCTAGAGAATCCCACGGAGTTACTTTCACAAATGAAGACCTTCTTCTGGGGAGCATAGAGCACAACCGTCCCCTCTACATTAGAGTGGACATGGGCTGTGGTGAAATTTTTTTAATTTCTAAAAGAAAAGTATACCTCCATCTTCACTCTATGCAGGATGAAGATAGAAATATACTTTTTTTAAGCATTTAGACACCAAGTAGATCCACAGATATTCTTATTAAGGGTGATCGGGTATGACATTAAGGAGAGATGTACTATTTCAAAAGATAGAAGTCACCACCCTACATTGGACCTAATCACCTCAATAAGGACTCCTAAGGACAATGGGTATGCATATGTACCAAAGAATCTTCCCCTACTTTACTTGAAAAGTAAAGTAGGGTTTATTTTAAATCGGGTTCGTTAAGTTCCTTATAGAGGCAAGACCCCATAGTTAATTACATCCTAAGGAAGGGGATTCCTTAGGAATACTCTCAATTAAGGTAAATGATCATTGTCTCCAAATATTTCAATAGGTAGGATTATCAATCGATTAGTTTATTTAAGAAGTTCAAATGAGATTGATCAAAGAGAGGGAGTTATTTATCAAAGGAAGATAAGTAGGAGATGCTCAAGATGCTAGGAAATCTAGCGAGCATCTCAAATTATCCTATGGTTGGGCTTTACATTTTTGAAATTGATTTAATGTGTTTGAGTTAAAATTTTTATTAGAAATTTAGGGCTTATGATTCCACAACATAAGGTTATGAAAATACCTAGGAGGTGAGGATATATACTTATGACACATAAAGGGGAGAAGCAACCTTAGAACCTAATTATAGGGAGCTTTGGCGAAGGCCAAAAAGTACAACCTAAATTTAAGGCAAAAATGGGTATTTGGTTTGCCTCCACAAGAGAGGACAAACCACCCATCTGCTTGGACTTACAACCACCTAGGGGTGGCCACCAACTAACTCCTCCTACGATTTTAAATTCATGTAGGCAAGTCATATTCTTTATGCAAGATAGTTAGGCTATTATTTATTTTAGAAAGAGACTAAGCCCTTAAACACACTCTCTAAGAGACTAGATCATGTAAGGGCATGAAAAATGACCTAAATTTAATGCAATTCATATTACATTTTTATTTTCATTTTTGGACAATCATTTGGACTCGGGCTTATATGATTCATATGCCTAATGCATGAGAAGTAAGATTATTGGCCAAAATTAGCGAGAATGAGGGAGGTGTGTTTCCACCATGGCCCTCACAGGTCAAGCCAAGTTCTCTAAAAAAAGGTGGAAGCTCTCTAATCAAGAGTGAAATAATATGCTTTTATGCATGATGTTATAAAAGAAATACTCATCCAGCTAAGGGTTGTTAATTCTTTTATCTTGATTTTTAACTTAAGCTTTAAGTTAGGTTATGAGTTCTTTATTTTTAATTTTGAGTTGATTAATTTGGTAGAAGATTTATTTTTTTCTAAGAGCCTAATTGTCATCTATGCCATACATCAAGCAAGGAAGAAACTAGGAAAAAGATGTCATCTTAATGCACAAGCTAAACAAAATATCAAATATTTTATAAAGCTAAGCAAAATAATAAAAGGCCATTTATGATCAGGCACTACCACATAAACCTGAAAACAAATTGGTTAGCCGAGCTGTACCCTTATACAACCCGGATTATAAATGAATTAATTTATAATTAAGCAAGGAAATTCATGTTTTGGGGTCTTCATTCTTATTTTCTTCTTTCTTCTTTCTTCTTTGGTTCCTTCTTTTAGATGGTTGGAATGTGGATGCTTCGAAGGCTTCACATGGAGCATAAGATGAAATCTTATGACCAATGCTCATCCTAAGCCCCCATAATAATCATTCCAAAATTCTAATTGCAAAAATTTACATGAAAAAGAAAAAGAAAATCTAACTAACACCTGCAAAATAGAGATTAGCTAAATAAATCATACAAATCCAAAGTATGTATATTAGACTTAGTACCCCACACATGGGTAACCAAGTTCACCTGGCCTATTGGATTATTCTTAGAGGTATAAGCACCTGCACAACAAAAGCATTTATATTTTTTATTATAGCGTCCCTTAAGCATAATCCCCTGCAGAAAATAATGGTTAGACTAAAATCACCCTAACATTCACCCTAACATCCATACTAGAAATAATACATCGCAAAATAAAAGCAAACATCAAGCCATGCACCGCCATAACCTAAAGCTAGAAGTGGCGACTTAGTCTAATGTGTGTGCTTTAGAAGGCTTGTGTGGTATGGTTAGCTATGGCTTTAAGGTTTAGATTTTCTAAGTGTGAAGATGTTCAACTTAGACGGGTGGTTTCATTTAAGTGTTTAATTGATTTGGGTTGACTTTATTTTGCATTTTTGATTTGGTTTAAGTGAATCTTACAATTAATTACTAAATTTTAAAGAGAGGAAAAAGAGAAGAGAACTTCTCTTTCCTTCCATATATTGAGTAATTTCTAAAGTGAATTCATGTTTAGTTTTATTTAGTGAATGTCTTATTATGTGTTTTAATTAATCCTAAGTTTAGATCAATTCTAAACAAACCTATTAAAAAAGAAAGGAATTTTAAGATTAAGTAAAGCGAATTAGGATCATAAAACACACATCACTTTATTTCTTTCTCAACGTGTATAACATGCATATGGATGCATTTTAAGTATATCTATACATACAAATGAGAATTTTTGGCACACTTTATGATGAATGCTAAGTAAGTTACTTAAGAAAATTTGAATGCTTTATGATGCATGATTTTCATTAAGTAGAAAAGTGGTTTTCTTATCTATGTTTGACATGCACACATGTATGTATGAAAGGCATAAGTGAGTATGACACCATTGTTAGCACCAGGGGTATAAGATACAAGACCTACTTAGAACTACTTAAAGCCTTGCAACCCCGGGGTTGTCCAGACTAATATACCACTTTTCTTAAATACAAACACATGTATAAAAGAAATGAATAGAAAAAGAAAGATACAAAAGTTTGTATTTGTTTGTTTGATTTGTTTAGGCAATTTATATGTGTAAGTATGGGTGTCCTTCTTTTAAGTAATAGCATAAGAATGAATAGGAATGGAGTTAGGAAAATGTTATATTTTTTTCAAATGAGCTATACACTTTGCCAAATCCTATTCAAAACTATGCTAAAGGAAAAGAGAAAGAAAGGTACACTATGCAAATCTTCATATTTATATCCACATGCAAGCTTATAAATAATTATAAGTAGCACATTTTCAGTTTTAGTTATTTGATTTATAAATTTTGAAAATAGTTTTGGAGCCATTCATATTTTACTTTAGCTAAAACATGTAATTTAACATAAAGAAAACATTTCATTTTTAATTTAAATTTTGAAAAGCATGAATGCATGAAACTCATATGACATAAACATTTAGCATGCTAGGAAAGAACTGAAGAAATGAAAGCATGTAAACACATTCACCCTAATTAATTCCTAAAGGCAATCTCATGAAATAAGAAAGCTTAAAGCAAATCAAATTATTTTCAAGGAAGGTTTGATTTTATTTTGAGTTTGATTTAATTTGAGAAATGTGAGGTGAGTTTACTATTTCTAACCCATTCCCACATATGTTTGTTGTTTTACTTTAATTTTTAAGTGATTAGATTAATATTATGCTTTTGTTAGGTTAAGGTATGAATTAAGTGTGTTAATTATCCCTTTGCCTATACCACCTTAGCATACTTAATCAAATAATTATGAGCCAATGAGATGACATAAAACCACACAAAGAATTTAAATCAACAATGCACCTAGGAAAGAAAATGGCCTAATGCAATTGGCTCATGATTAACGATTAATTAAACTAAGGGGTTTAACTTAAGTACTTTCATAACGCCTCTCATACATGTGAGTTGGGTTTTGATTTCCTTAATGCAACTTAGGTTATTGAACACTTAAGCATCTACCCAAGATAGATTAATTGAGTTTTGGAAAGTTTTAGAATTTTATGAAATTAATTAAGGGGGTAATTAGTGAATTAACCCTTAATTAAGGTTGGATTAAGGAAGAAAGGGGTTTAAGGAATATCTTAAGGAAAGTATCCCAAAATTATTCCCTAAATCTCATATTCACTTAAGCAAAACTTAATTGACTCAATCAGAGGATTAAACCACTAATTATACCCTTAATTAAGCTTAATTACATTAAGGGAGTGATTAAGGAATGAACTAGTAATTCCTCTAATTAAGCCACCAATAAATCCCAAGAAAATTAGGGGAGGCAGGAGTCATCCCACTAATTATGCATAAGAAGTTTATGATTAATCAGCAGAGTAATTAGAGGGTAATTAATAAAATAATATTCCTAATAAAACCCAAATCTAGAGAAAAGCACTATTCAAAATCCATTGAAATTATTTTTAGAATATTCTATGTTCAATTATCTATCCAATGCAATTTATTTCATATTTTTTTTGATTTTTCTAGGCTTAGATATGAATTTAAGAAGTTTTCATAGTTAATTAATGATTAAATAGCCTAATTAAAATGTTTAATCCCATCGGCGCAACGTGGGCCGCTGACATGGCATGCACTTTCCATGTGGTGTGTGATGGGATATTAAAGTATCACATCATGGTGCATCACGGCTGTTATGCTTTCTCCTCCCGTCCGATCAAGGATCAGATGGCTGAGGTTAAAGTCACAGATCTAAGGGGTTAAACGTGTGATCCTACACATCTTAATCATGGCCGTCCATCCAAAATGCACGGATGGATGACCCATGATCCATCCCTATATTCCTCGTGAAGAATGGACCTTCCATCTTCCAGGGGATGATCCGAGCTCAATTGAGCTAAGATTGATCCCAAAATTTACCCACACCATTTAAGCACAAGGCAAACACATCTAATGACTAGATTGGCATGGGATTAAATTTCACTTCACAATATTGAAAATAGGCTCGGTTTAATGGCTAACCTCGCCGGAGGTGATCACCGGCTCTCGATTCCCTTGGAGAAGCTTCGTCTAGTGGAGATGAAGCTTTGTTGAAGTTTTGAGGTGTTGAAATTGGGTAGATGCTTCTAGAGGCCAACTCCACTTGCACTTGAGCTCGATCTTGATTAAAGTAGATCCTCCATTACCTTTGGAGCTTGGGAAAGAGCTTGGGTGAACTCAACTTGATCCTCTGAGGGTGCTCGAAGGAGAAATTAGGTTGGTTTAAAGTATGGAGTAAGTTGATTTCACTGAGCTCCTATTTTCATTTTGAGAAATCCAAAATGGGAAATTCAAATCTCAGGAAGCTTGGGATCACTGGCAATGGCTCTCAGCTTCCCTTAGCTCAATCGAGCATGAAAATCAAGATTTGAATTAGGGGAGTATATCTCCCTTGAAGGATCAAAATGATGCAAGCTTCACTTACCTTTTTGATCCAATTGAGCTTATGTAATGGGTTTGTTAGGCTGCTAGAGATGTCCTTGAATTTGATTTTAGCCAGAGGATGAGTGGATGACGTGGACATGTGCTTAAATCAAGTGGAGGGAGGATTTCATGTGGCCAATTTCAAAGGAGGTGGTCAATTTTAGGTTTGGCTGACCTAAACCCATTGGGTCATGTGCAATAAGTCCATTAGTGACCATATGGTCTATTGAGAGGATGCCAATTATCCATGAAAAGGAATTAACCAAATTCTAAGTGGTTTTGATTTTGGGTTACCCTATGGCCTAGGGGTAAAATGGTCATTTGACCTTGATTTCAGTTTGTACATGTTCGGTATGTTTGAAAAAAGGGTTAGGTCAAGTTTCATTGAATTTAGAGTTGTTTGATGTGATTTGGCTCATGTTGACCCATTTAGGTCAAAATGGGTCAACTTGGGTCAAGTTGACCAATTGGTCAAATCAAACCAAGGTTGGGTCAAGTTTATATGACCATTTGAAATGTTTTGGTGGCTTTGGTTTGATTCAATTTGGTTTTTATATTTGAATTTGGTTCAATTGATTCATTTAGGTCAAATGGGTCAAGTTGACCAAATTTGACCTATTTGGGTACCATTTTAGGTCAACTTGGATTCATGGTCAATTGGGCCAAGTTAGGTCTAGTTAGACAATTGAGGCTTTGGTCAAGTTCAATAAGTGATTTGGAATGAACTTGACCCATTGGTTTCAATCAATTTGGTTTAGATCAAGTTTTAATGCATTTTGACTTTTTAGGTCTAGTTGGGTCAACTTGGGTCAAGTGGCCAATTGGGCTAGGTTAGGCTCAAATGTTTACTTGGTCAAGTTTAAACATTGGTCATGAATGAACTTAGATCATTGGTTTCAATCAATTTGGCCTATGGTGGGTTTTTGGCTTTGTTGGGTTTCATTTTGGCTAAGTGTTGACTTGGTCAATCCTTATGTTTGACTTGATTTGACTCAATTTGAGTGATTGATCATCTCATGATGATTGTTGATCATGATGAGAGGCATAGATGGGCTTAGTTCAAATCCAATTTGGTTAGGATTAGAATTTGGCTCATGAGGGTATTTTAGATCACTTTGGGTCAAGTGAGCCTAAGTGGGCCAAATGGCTTGCTCAAAGTTTGATTGGAGTTTGATTGAGCTTACATATGGACTTATGATTGAAATATGAATCCATTTGCAAGTGGTTTGAAGTCAAATGGGTTTTTTTATTTGATTTAGTTCAAGTTCAATGGGTGAACATGAGTTTGACTTAGGTTTGATTTTTGAATTGAGTTTTGGTTTGGCGATTGAAATTTGTATTTATATTTGGATTCATGATTGAAGGATTGATTGAATCATGAAGAAAAATCAAGAGTTTGGCTTGATTTGAAGTTGATTTGGATAAGCTCAAGAATTTGACTTGAAAGGCTTAGGTTGAATTTTGAATGGGTTTGAGTTTGATTTTTGGAATTGGTTTTGGTTGTTTGAATTTATATTTTATTTATATATGTGAATATAAATGAGAATATAAATTGGTTATGAGAAAATTTTATGAATTTGAAGTGATTTGAACATTTGGCTAAGTCCTTAAGAAAGAAATAAAGGACTTTAGGAAATATTTTGATTTAGTTTAATTGATTTGAATTTATATTTCATTTATATATGTGAATATGAATGAGAATATAAATGAGTTGTGAGAAAATTTTATGAGTTTGAATTGATTTAGATTTGAATTAGGCTAAGTCCTTAAGGGGTAAATAAAGGACTTAAGAAATATTTTAAACTTGGAATTTCAATCATGGGCTTCAAATTAAGTTTCAATCATGGATTTCAATCACATGTAATTGATTTGAGTTTGGAGAAAATCAATTAGGCTGGAATTGATTTAAGTTTGATGTTGATTTGATCTGAAGTTTGACTTGAATGAAGGAAGTGAGGAATGTGGTTCAAGCTATAGGGTATGCAAGTTTTCCTAACACCCCTAAGACATGACCTATTCCTATGGCTAACTCTTCTAAGTCTCTAGGGCTAGGTTGAGTGTCCACTTAATCACTAGATGTGTCTTAAGATTAAGGATCTCTTAAAATCTAAGAGGAGTCCTATGTCTAGGTTAGAGGGGTTGAGGGCTCATTCTAAAAATGAGGTCAACATGGGTAGATTCAGACTTTCAGCCAGAGAGATTGAGATCTATGAAGATGCAGCATGCTATCTTCCTTAAAATACCTTTTGTCATGAACTTGGTAAATTCAAATGCAAAAGAAAAGAAAAAAGAAGCAAAAGAAAAAGAAAAAGAAAAGAAAAAAAAATGAAAATACAAGTGAACAAGAAAAGGACATCAAGGAAGAAGTAGAGCCACATGTCAAATTCCACACACAGTTCATTCTATTATATGGACATATGGGTAGGATGACTCAACCTCCACCAAGCAAGGCATAGGTAGATACAGAGGCGTTCTAGAGGTGGAAGACCTCCTGGTTGGCAGCCAGCCAACAAGGGTTATGTTCCAGTTCATAGGAGTACCCCTACTATTCATATAGACCTGGAATCTAGCTCGGAGGACTTCTAATGTGATTAGCATACCAGCCAACACCTCTCAACGGGTTACATTGGAGGTGACACTCGAGCCAGACAGTGATGAAGATCAGACCTCCAAGCAAAGCATGAATGTATTTGAATCAAGCTTGTGTGAAACTGTCAGGCAACAATTAGAAACCTTAGCTCTAACCTCACTTTCTCCTCAAAAGTTGAAGGTTTAGTAGTGAAGGAAGCCCCTCAGTCTTCCATGTATGTCAAACCAAAGAGATTCCTATTGGGATCATCATCTCAAGTCCATAAGCTGATGTAGAACTTGAGGATAATTCATTTAAAGAATTAATGGAATTGCCTTTTGATTGATATTCACCGTGTGTTCTTAATCTTGCAAAGAAAGGTCTGATTCATTATACATGGTCTAAGCACATGTCAGAATACTTTGAAAAGCTATGGAATAACAGAGGCATGAATGCACAATTAAGATCAGGATTAGGATTCGGTATAGTGGGTCTAGTCGATGATGACGATTACTGCTTAGTTGTTACCAATCATCTGGAATCTGATTTGTTCCTCTCAAACCACACTAGCTCTTATGAGGATGTGTGTTTAGAAACTTCAGATGATCTAGATGATCTCTACATCAAAGATGCACTGCCAGAATTTGAAGAAGAAATTCATTCAATAATCGATAAGCTTAAAGAAATCAACCTTGAGATGGAAGAAAATCCATGCCTGACATACATCAGTTCATTATTGAAAGAAGAAGAAACTAATAACTTAAGCTATTGATTGAGTTTAAGGACTGCTTTGCATAAAGCTATGAAGAAATGCTTGGATTATCTCCTGACATAGCAGTCCATAAACTAACAATAGACCCTAACACTAACACTATCAAGCAAGCTCATAGACTCATGCGAGTAGAAATCGAACAACAGGTAATTTCTGAAGTCAAAAAATTGATCGATGCTGGTTTCATCAAAGAAGAAAAATATCCTGCCTAGTTAGCCAATGTTGTACCCGTTAAGAAAAAGAATGGCTAAATTCACATATGCGTCGATTTCAGGGACTTAAATAAGGCATGTCCTAAGGATGAGTTTCCTCTTCCTATACCAGAATTAATGGTGGACATCGCTTCATCTCATGTAGTGTTCTCCTTCATGGATGGGTCATCTCGCTACAATCAAATCAAGATGGCCCTCGAGGATGAAAGAAATGCTATTTTTTGAACTCTGATCAGAATCTATTGTTATAAGGTCATGCCTTTTGGCATTAAAAATGTTAGTGTTATATACCAATGGGCCATGACTCAGATCTTCAATGAACTCATTCATCATCAAGTTGAATACTAGGTTGATAATCTAGTAGTCAAAAATAGAGAAAAGGAAGATCATCTCTTTGACTTGAGACTAGTTTTTGAATGGTTAAGATAATTTAAACTCAAAATGAACCCCCTGAAGTGTGCATTTGGAGTAGCTTCAAGGAAGTTTCTTAGGTTTATTGTTTGACACCAGGGAATAGAAATAGATCCAGAAAAGATCAAAGCTATCTTTGAAATACCACCACTTAAATGTTTAACTCAACTCAGATCTTTCCAAGGGCGGTTGGCATATCTAAGACGCTTTATCTCCAATCTATCAAGAAGATGCAAACCATTTTCAACACTTGTCAAAAAGGATGCCAAGTTCAAATGAAATGACAAGTGTCAGCATGCCTTTAAAGATATCAAGCAGTATTTGGTGAAGTCACCAATTCTAGTAGCCATTATCCCGAGCAGGCCACTCATCCTCTACACTACTGCATTGGATGACTCCCTTAGCAATTTGTTGGCTCAAGCCAATGACAAAGGGAAGGAGAGTGTTCTCTACTACCTTAGTCATCGTTTGATCCCTGCTGAAGTGAACTACCCACCTATTGAGAAACATTGCCTAGCTTTAATCTTTACATCCCAAAAAATATGAACTATATGCTTTCTCATAAGGTGAACTTAATTTCAAGAATCAATCCACTATAGTATCTCATGACATGATCAATGCTATCCGAATGTTTGGCACGTTGGTCCATGATTCTCTTGCAGTTTGATATTACATTCATATCCCTCAGTGCGATGAAAGGACAGGCACTAGCGGATTTCTTAGCAGCACACCCACTGCATGTTGATTCTCCGCTTAGTGATGATCTCCCTGACGAATAAATTAAGAACTTAGGGGAGGTTTATAACCACCATTGGGAGATGTTTTTTGATGGTGCGACTTCCTTTCATAAAGGAGAAGAACTATGATCTACTCTTCCAGGAAAGACAGGGGTGGGAATAGTTCTCTTAACTCTAGACCACGATGTGTTGAGATTCTCATACCATCTCTCCAATCCATGCACCAACAATGAAGCTGAGTATGAGACTTTGTTGGCCGGTCTAGAGTTAGTCATTATAGTATGTGTCAAGAGCATCAACATCTATAAGAACTCTTAGTTGGTTATCAACCAGATTGTCAGGTCCTACAAGGTTCTGAAACCCAAGCTTCGTCATTACTATGAGTACACCATGAAGATGTTGGCCCAAATCCCTGAGGTCACCATCTATAAGGTCCTCGAGGAGAGAATGAAGTGGCAGTTGCTTTGGCCAAACTTATCAAAGAATTGGCATGTATGAAAGATGAGTCTATTTCTATAAGGTCCAAAATAGATAAGCCCTATCCCTTATTGATGTTGAACTCATCGAGAGACTTTCTCTTGAAGGAGGTTAGGTTGCCTAAGGACAAGGAGCTGGATTGGAGGCAACTATTCATAAATTACTTGAACACCAGCAAACTAGCTTGAGAGAAGTTGCAAGCCCATCAGTTGAAGCAGAGAGCTCTCTCCTATGCTCTCGTGGATGACACCTTGTACCGACAGTCCTTCGATCAAATATGGTTACGCTATTTAGACAAACATGAAGCCCATAGGATCGTGATCGAGGTACATTCAAGTCTATGTGGAGAGCATCAATTTGGTCCAAAGATGAAAGCAAAGATCAAGATACTAGGATATTATTAGCCTTTGATGATTACAGATTGCATGGATGTATCTAGAAGATGCCATCAGTGTCAGGTACACGGTGTGGTCCTACATCAATCACCCAACATTTTACATCCTATATTGGCCTCATGGCCATTTGAGTGTTGGGGTACCGACATTGTGGGTCCTATCGATCCTCCTTCTTCTAAGGGTCATCGGTTCATCTTAGCTGCCACTGACTACTTTTCAAGTGGGCAGAGGCAATCCCACTCAGAGAGCTCATAGCTCAGCATGTGCTCCAATTTTTCAAAAACCATATCATATATAGGTTCGGTATGCCTCGATGAATTATATTCGATAATTATACTACATTCAAGAGCACCAAGATCAATAGCTTTGTTAGAAGACACATTATAGATTGGAGATACTCCACCATATACTACTATAGGATGAATGGCTTAGCAGAAGCATTCAACAAAACTCTCATCCAGATACTAAAGAAGACACTTGATGATAAGAAATGATGGTGGCATGAGTAGTTAGTTGAAGCTTTATGGGCATACCACACCACATATAGAACTCCAACCAGATCTACCCCATTCTTTTTAGTGTATGGATCTAAAGTCGTTCTACCATTAGAAGTTCAACTCTCATAGCAATGGGTAGTCAACTCACTATAGAGCATAATGCCAAGTTGCGGTTAGAAGAGCTCAAAGGTTTGGAGGAGAGATGCCTACGGGCATGCCAAAACCTCGAGTTATACAAAGCCAAAATGATTCAAGCTCACAATAAGCTGGTTAGCCCTATAACCTTTAAAGTAGGAGAACTTGTATTTGTTCTAAGGAGACCAATTGTTGCCCGTCGAAAGATGGGAGGCAAGTTTGAAGCCACTTGAAAATTCCCTTTTGTCAAAGAGAAGGCCTACCAAGGAGAATCTTATCTGCAATGCTTCCAATTAATGGGCTCCATTTAAAGAAATACTACCCAAAATCATGTTTGAAAATAATTATCATCAAAAGAAAAAAACTGCATTCCAATTCATCAAAACCTTCTCTTCATTCGAAGTGTTATCTATTTGTCTACAAATACGGCACGACGTGTTTAGGGTAGGTGTAAGAGAACCTAAGAGGCATCCTATCCCTCTTTTACAACATGAACACAATCAAATACAATTCCCTAATGCTACTAGAATAGGTGTGAGAGAACCCAAGAGGCATCCTATTTCGACTAGCACAACTAAGTTAGGTGTAAGAGAACCCAAGCTGCATCCTTTCTTGGTGGGATCACAACTACCATTCATGACACCATTTCATCAAATTCCCCAACATGTTTAGGATAGGTGTGAGAGAACTCGAGCGGCATCCTATTCCCTTTAACACATGCATAAAAAAAAACACATATCTTTTATCTCAGGCTATTTTTGATGTGAGAGCAAGCCCCCTGTGGCACTCACTCATTAGCTGCTCTAGGTCAGGTTGATATGCTACTTTGCTAGTACATCAACCCAGTGATCACTTGTCCGGAGGATGTGAGTCCCCGCACTTTCTTCCTGACTTGACCATTGCAAACCAATGAGATCCTTGTTAGTTTGGTAGGCTTCACTGCCCACACAGTAAGCTACCTTATGTTCATTTTGTTTAAGAAGATGTGAGTCCCTACGCTTTCTTCTTGAACTAACTACCATGCACTGACTAGGTTGAGTATATTTGAGGCTTAGAATAAGTCCCCTAGAGGCTCCTTTCCTCTTGATTACTTTTGATCCGATCTAAGTCCCCCAGTGGCATTTACTTAGTAGTCGCCCTAGGTCGGATATCAACTGTCGAGCCGAATACAGACTTTCCCAACAATCAGTTCCACTATAGGAGGATGTGAGTCCTTGATGCTTTCTTCCTAGTCTGATTGTCGCAAATCGATGGGCACCTTAGGCTGGTTGATGTTCGCTATACTGATAGCGACTCACCCGGTGGATACACCACTCTTGGCAGATGTGAGTCATTGCACTTTCTATTTGAGTTGGCCATCGAATACCTATGCAAATTATCTTCTCTAGGGTTTTGGATAAAGCCCTTAGTGGCCCCTCTCCCTACAGGCACTCTAATTGGATCACGTCCTTTGAAACCCCATTTAGACACTACATGGGTTACTTTTGGATTAGACAATCCCCCTTTCCTAGTAGCCACCCCTGTGGTTAAAGAATCCGTTCAGCGGATGCACAGATTCTCCCTTGGTTTAGTAAATCTGAGATAGGTCTAGGCTAATATAAGCTCCTTCTCAGTATGATCCCTTACAAACTAATAAGGTCCATGATAAATAAATAAATTATTCACTTATGGATTAGGAATTTAAGCCCCAGCGGCTCCTTTTCCAAGCTAGCATCTTATCTTTAGGGCAGTGTCAGTAGAGCTCCCTATAGGAATTTCCTAACTACGCTTGAGTTGAGATAAGTCCCCGGGTCGGCACTCTCTCTGTAGTCGTCCTTAGGTCGAGTTCAATCTATTTTTCCATAAGCAGGTTACCCCAGCAGTCATTTCTCTTTGGAAGATATAAGTCTACTACACATTCTTGCTAGCATGACTATCATAAAGCGGCAGTAGGTTGGTTGACATGTTACCTCTCTCTTTTTTAGGAAAGATGTGAGTCCCCATGCTTTCTTCCTTGAATTAACCATTGCAAACTGAAAGGCAACCTCTTTGGTTGGATAATTCTCCCTCAGTACTACCCTTTGGATTGGTAAATCATCATGTATCATCATCTGATATCAATGGGATCCATAAAATTAAAATTGATCTTTGACTATCTTTGAGTTGATTTAAGTCCTGGCAGCATTCTCAGCCTAATTGGGTTTGATCCATTGCCTCTCTAGTGTACTTTTATCCTACTTAAATGTAAGTCTACTGCTTTGGTGGATAGTCCTACTATCTGGTAGACTACCTCTTTTTGGTAAATCAGGCTAAACATGGCTCCCAATCCATCCATCACAAAATTCAAAATTTAGAAACTTGAAACAATTCAATCAACCTCCCCAGTGGAGTAAAATCTGAAACAAATTAAACCCTCCTCATTAGTGGAGTCAAATCAAATAAAACAAAACAAATCAAATCAATCAGCTTCTCCTTAGTGAGATGCAAGTCTTTTCGGTTCCCCAGTGGATCCTAAATTCTAATCCTCCAATGGATGACATGAACTTGCTCCCCTAGTCAAGAGTTCACATTTTCATCCCGAGTGGAGCTCCAAATTATAAATCAATAAATTCAAATTAAATGTCTTCCCAGTGAGACTTAAATCAAATCAAACCACTCATCCCCTAGTGGATGACTTGAACTTTTTTCTCTAGTGGAAAGTTCACATACTCAGTCCCTAGTGGATTCCTCCTTCACGCTCCTATGTTGTTAATATAAGTATAGTCACATTACACTAAGCTCTTGATTCCTTCTACACCTTGGGTTGGGAGTAGATCATTTCTGTTAGTGCTTATGATCGTTCAGTGTTGTTTATCTCCTCGGTCAACACCAATATGTGCGGTATGCCTTATCATTCACACCACACCTATTAGGTGCCCTTTGTTAACTTCACTTTTGGAGTGAGCTCTCAACCTCTCCATCTTAGACATAGGACTCCTCTTATACATTAAGAGTTCCTTAGTCTTAAGACACTTATAGTGATTAGGTGAACACTTAACCTAACTTTAGAGACTTAGAAGAGTTAGCCATAGGAATAGGTTATGCCTTAGGGGTGTTAGAAAAACTTGCCTACCCTATACCTTGAACCAAATCCTTACTTCCTTCTTTCAAGTCAAACTTCAAATTCAAATCAACATAAACTTCAAATCAACATCAAATTTAAATCAACTTCAAATTCAAATCAACTTCAAATCAACTTTAAATTCAAATCAACCTCAAGTTTAAATCAACTTCAAATTTAAATCAACTTCAAACTCAATTCAATTCCATCAATTCTTAAACCAATTCCAACCTAATGGATTTTCTCAAATCATGAATCAATTCCAAATGATTGAAATCCATGATCAATTCTAAAAATCCAAAATCTTTCCTAAGCCATCTTAATCTCATCTTACGGACTTAGCTCAAATCAAATTCAAATCACTTCAAATTCAAATGATTTTCTCATAACCCATTTATATTATCATATATATTCACAAATAGAAATGAAATATAAATTCAAATAATCAAACCAAATTCAAAACTCAATCCTAAAACTTAACTAAAACCAACCTATACCCTTTCAAGTCAAATTCTTGCACTTAGCCAAATCAAACTCAAATCAATCCAGACCCTTGGATTTTCTTCATGATTCAATCAATCCTTCAATCATGAATCCATATATAAACATAAACTTCAATCATCAAACTAAAACTAAATTCAAAACTCAAACCCAAATCAAACCTATGTTCAACCTTTGAACTTGAAATTATCAAATGAATCAAAACCCATTTGACTCCAAATCAGTTGCAAATGGATTTATATTTCAATCATAAGTCCATATGTGAGTTCAACCAAACTTGAATCAAGCCTTGATCAAGTCAATTGACCCACTTATTTGACCCAAAGTGACCTAAACTACCCTATATAATCCTACCCAAATTGGATTGAACTAAGCCCATCTAAGCCTCACATTATAAGCAATCATCATAACATCATGATATCACTCAAATTAGGTCAAACCAAGTCAAGCCTATGACCAAGTCAACAACCCAAATGAAACCTAAACTAGCCAAAATCCACCATAGGACAAATTGATTGAAACCGGTTTATGATCAATGATTGAACTGACCAAGTCATCATTTGAGCAAACCCAATACTAATTGGCCACTTGACCCAAGTTGACCTAAAAAGTCAAAAAGTCAAATATTGATCAAAGAAAAATTAAAATTAAACAAATTATTCTAAATTGAACTTGTTGAACTTAATTGGCCAACTATACCCAACCTAGCCCAATTGACCATGAACCCAACAGGACTTAAAAGGTGAAATCAAGCCAGAATCAAACCAAACCAAAATTGGTTGAAACCAAAACTTGGAAAATATTTCAAATGACCAACCATACCTAAACCAACCCATGACCTAACCCAATTGGGTCAAATGGGTCAAATTGGTCAATATGACCCATTTGACCCAAGTGAACTCAAATGTACTAAAACCAAACATAAATCAAATTGAACCAAACCAATGATACCAAACCACTCCAATAGGTCATATGAACTTGACCCAACCCTTGGTTTGACCCAATATGACCAATTGGTCAGATTGACCCAAGTTGACCCATTTTGACATAAATAGGTCAACATGAGCCAAATGATATCAAATTAACTCCAAATTCATTGAAAATTAGCACAACCCATTTTTCAATCATATAAAATCTGCCCAAATCAAAATCAAAGCCAAATGATCATTTTACTCCTAGGTCAAAGGGTAATCTATGATCAAATTCACTTAAAAATTGATCATATTCCAACTCAAGACCAGTTGGCATCCTCTTAGTGGTCCATTTGGACACCAAGGGATGTGGTGCACATGACCCAATGGACTTAGGTCAGCCAAACCCAACCCAAAACCAAAATTGACCACCTAATGGAAAATGAGCACATGACATCACTCCATACTCTCATTTAACACGTGGGAAACTCCTCCACTACACTCCCCTACCAAAACTTAATCACATGGCACCCCTAACAACCTAAACAACCCACTCCTTGAGATCAATTTGATCAAAATGGTATGTAAGCTCACAACAGTTCAATCCAAGTAGGGGAGATATACTCCCTCTCAATTCAATTCATTTGACATCCCTTGCATTTGATTGAGCCCTAGGAACCTAGAGGAAGCTCCCCAAGCTCTCTTGAGCATTTGCAAGCTCAGTCAAACTTCTCATTCTCAATTTTCTTAAGTTAAAAATGGGGGAGGTAGGAAAAAAATTCCAACTCACTCATCACTCCACCAAAGGCCAATTCCTCTTGCAAGCACCATCAGGGGACTTAATCGAACTCACCCAAATCATTTCCCAAGAATCCAAGCCACAGGAAGGAGGAGTTCGACCAAAGGCGCAAGCCATCAAAGGGAGCTTTGGTCAATAGGAAGATCCACTTCACCTCAAGCCTTCAAACCTTCAATAGACTTCGTCTTCACTAGAAGAAGCAACCTCAATGTTTGAAAGTGCTAGTGATAGCCTCTAATAATGCATGCTTCAAAACTGAGCTTAAGGAGAAATTTATTTGGTCCTTTATGAAGGAATTGTCATCCCAATCAAATTTGACTGTTGGATGTTCTTCCCCACACCTCTTGATGGTGTGGGTTGAATCCTAGCCCAATTCGAGCTCAAGTGAGCTTAGATCAAGCCATGGACGACGGATGATTCTGCCTCCCCGCAGCGAAGGGATGAATCTGACCGGCCCATCCCGCATGTTTTGGATGGACGATCCTGATTAAAACACATTATATTTCGTGATCAATCCCTTTGAAATCACAGGTTTAATTCTGACCGACCGATCTTTGATCGGACGGTCCGAGAGAAAATGCATAGCATCGCCGGTTGACGTGACATAGGATGTGACAACTTAAATAACCAATCTCATTATGCCTTGTGGAAAGTGCGCACCGTGTCAGCAATCCACGTGGCATTGATGAGATTAATTATATAATTATGGTATTTATTATCCTTTAATTGCTGAAACTTCAAAAATACATAATTAAATGTATAAAATTAGAAAATATAAATGAGGGCTCATTTTAAAGATAATTCAGAGGGGAATCCAATAAAATTATTTCTAATCAATTTTGAACAGTAGATTTTCCTTAATTAAGCTTTAATTAAAAATATAATAACCACAATTACTCCCTAATCATTTCATTAATTAATTCCAAACTTCTTAGATATATTTAGGGGGATGACTTCTACCTTCGCTAATTTTCTTGGAATTTATTAAAGAGTTAATTAGGGATATCAATTAATGAATCCCTAATCACCCTCTTAATATAGTTAAGGATAATTAAGCATGTGAATAGTTAATTAATCCCTTAATTAAAATAATTAAATATTTTTTAAGGGAATATGAGATTTATGGAATGATTTTGGGATATTTTTCTTAAGCTATTCCCAAAACCCCCTTTCTTCCTTAATCCAAACTTAATTAAGGATTAATCCACTAATGATCTACTTAATTAGCTTAATCAAAATTTTAAAATTAATTTCAACTTAATCAATCCTTGCTGGGTAGATCCTTAGGTGTTCAAGAGCCTAAGATAAATTTAAGGAAATCATTTCCAACTCACATGCGTGGGAAGGTTATGAAAGTAATTAATTAAACCCTTTAGCTTAATTAAACATTAATTGTGAGCCAATTAGGCCCCTTTCTTTCTTAGAAGCATTGTTGATTTAAATTTCATGTGATTGCATATCATAAGTTGGCTCACAATTATTTGAATAATTATGTTAAGGAGGTGTAGGTAAGGGGTAATTAATGGATTTAATTTACACCTTAACCTAAACAAAATATAAAATTAACTTAATGGTTCTAAAAATTAAACTAAACTAATTCACACATGGGGAAAATGGGTTAGGACCAACAAACACCCTTTTTATATTTCCTAAATCAAACTCACAAATAGAATAAAAATCACTTTAATAAATGTTGATTCTCTTTAAATGATCTTATTTCATAAGATTGTCTTTAAGAATTAATTAGGGTGAATGAAGTTACATGCCTACATCACTTTATTTCTTTCCAAGCTTGCAAAATGTTGTTTTCCATATGAAAATCATGCATTCATATATTTTGAAAAATCAAAATAAATGAAATGTTTCCTTTATGTCAAATTGTATGCTTTGGCTAAAGAAAGAATATGAATGGCTATTATCACTACTAAAAATCAAAAATTATTTTTAAAATCTATAAATCAAAGATCATAAATGAAAGTATGCTACATATAAATATTTATAAGCTTGCATGTGATTATAACATAACAAGTGTTGTAAGATTTTCTTCTCTTTTCTTAACATAGGATTGTGTAGGATTTGTAAAGTGTATAGTTCATTTGAAAAGAATACAACACTTGCTTAAATCCATTTCTATACACTTCTATGGTTTGGCTTAAGAAGAATCTTTACATTGAACATGTAAATTAAATAACCAAAATCAAACAAACAAACATAAACCCTTTTTTTGCATGAGTCTTCTTCCATTCATTTATTTTATACATGCACATGCATTTAAGAAAAGTGGTATATTAGTCTGGACATCCTGTGGTTGCTAGGCTTTAAGTAGCCCCAAGTAGGTCTTGTACCTTATACTCTTGGTGCAGAAAATAATGGCACCTTACTCACTTATGTCTTTCATACATGTAAATGTGCGTTTGATTAATGGATAAAAGAGTCTTTCTTTTCTACTTAAGAAAATCATGCATCATGAAACATTAAAATTTTCTTAAACAAACATCTCTTTGCATTCATCATTAAGGTGTGCTAATATTTGCATTTGTATGTATAGCTATGCTTAAGGTACATTCATATGCATAACACACATGTTGGAAAGAAATAAAGAGTTATGTGTTTTGTGATAGTAATTCACTTTAATTAATCTTAAAATACCTTTATTAATTGAATGGGTTTATTTAGAGAAAATCTATACTTAAGATTAATTAAAACACATAATAAAAATATTCTCTAAAAAATCACTAATGAATCTACCTTAGAAATTACTTAAGGTAGGGATGAAAGAGAAGTTCTCTTCTCTTTTCTTCTCTTTACAACACATAGTAATTAAGTGTAGGTCCATTCAAACCAAATTAAATCATCAAATAAAATTAACAATTCAACTAAATCACTTAAATGAAACCATCCTCTAAGTTGAACCCTTTCACACTTAGAAAATCTCAACCTTAAAGCCTAGCTAAGACATACCACACAAGCATCAAATGGCACACACATTTGGCAAAGTCACCATTTCTAGCTCTATGTTAGGGTGGTGCATGGTTTGATGCCTGATTTTATTTTATGATGTAATGTTTTAGTTTAGATATTAGGGTGTATGTGTGTAGACTAGATGATAGGATGATCTTAGTCTAATCATTATCTTTTATGAAGTATTGTGCTTAATGGGCACTGTAATAAAAATAAAAATGCTTTTATTATGCAGGCTACTTATACCCCTAAGCATAATCCAAAATAGGTTAGGTGGACTTGGTTACCCATGTGTGGGGGGCTAAGTCTAATTTATTCATATACATGCTTGGGATTGTGTGGTTTGTTTAGTTAATCTATATTTTGCAGGTTTTAGTTAGATTTACTTTTCCTTTTTCATATAATTTTGCAATTAGGATTTGGATTGAATGTTATGGGGGATTTGGATGAACATTGGTCAGAAGATTATGTCTTATGCGCCATATGAAGCCTTGGAGCAACCATATCCCAACCAACCAAAAGAAGGAAGGAAAGAAGAAAGGAGAAAGAAAGAAGGAATGAAAAGGAAGAAAGAAGAAAAGAAGAAAAGAAGAAAAGAAGAAAGAAGAATTAAGACCCCCATAACATGAATTCCATTTTGATTGTAATTAATTCATTTATAATATGGGTTGCATAAGGGTAGAGCTTGGTTACCCACATTTGTCTTTTCAGGTTTTTGCGGTGGAGCCTGACCACAAAGGTCTTTTATTCTTTTGAGCTAGCTTTATAAATTGTTTGATGTTTAGATTGTGCATTAATATGGGATGATTTTCCTAGTTTCTCTTGCTTTGATGAATGGCCTGGATGGGATTAGGCTCTTAGGGAAAAATAAATTTTTTATCTGATTAATTAACTCAAAATTAAAATTAAATAACTCATGACCTCACCTAAAGCTTAGGTTATAAAGCAAGATAAAAGATTTAGCAACTACTTAGCTGAAGGTTGTATGTTTTACATCATGCATAAAAAGAATCATTCTTCACTCTTGCATATGGAGGGCTTCCACCTTTGCTGGGGAACTTGGCTTGACCTTTGAGAGCCATGGTGGAAACACACTTCTTTCTTGCTAATTTTGGCCCATAACTAATTTCTCATGCATTAAGCATATGAATCCCATAGCCTCTGTCAAATGAATTGTCCAAAAAATAAAAATAAAATATAACAAAATGTTCATTAGATTAAGTCATTTATTCATGCCCTACATGATCTAGTCTCTTAGAGAGTGTTTTAAGGATTTAGTCTATTTCTAAATAAATAATAGTTTAGCTATCTTGCAAAAGCATATGACTTGCCTACATGTATTTAAAATTGTAGGAGAAGTTAGTTGGAGGCCACCCCTAGGCAGTTTTAAGTCCAATAGTCGGGTGGTTATCCTCTTTTGTGAAGGTAAACCATATGCCCATTTTTTTCTTAGATTTAGGTCATGCTTTGACCCTTGCCAAAGCTCCCTAGATTTAAGTTCTGAGGTTGTTGTTTCCCTTTGTAGGCTACAAGCATAAATCCTTACTTCTTAGAAATTTTCATGATCTTGTATCATGGAATTGTAAGTCCTAAATTTCTAATAAAAATTTAACTCCAATAATTAACTCTCTTCAAATTTCAAAAATATAAAGCTGAACCATGGGATAGTTTCAGGTGCTTACTAGGTTTTTTAGTATCATAAGCATCACGTACTTATCGTCTTTAGGATTCGATAATAACTTCCTCCTTTGATCAATTCCACTTGATCTTCAAAAAATAAATCAATTGATTGATAGTCCTATCTTTGAATTCTTTGGAGACAATGATCATTTACCTAAATCAAGAGTTTTCTTAAAGAATCTTATTCCTTAAGATGTAATTAACTATGGGGGCTTGCCTTTATAGGGAACTTAACGAACCTGATTTAAAATAAATCCTACTTTACTTTTTTTATGTAAAGTAAGAGAAGAATCTGTGGTACATCCCATTATTAGGGAGTCCTCAGTGATTAGGTCCATTGTAGGATGGTGACTTCTGTCTCTCGAGATAGTACATCATTCCTCAACATCGTACCCGATCACCCTAATGAGAACATCTGCGGATCTACATGGTGTCCTAACCAAAAGTGTTTTTATTTTTATCTTCATTTTTAAAATTCACAGTTTAGATATGAAGATGAATATAAAACACCACAACCAGGTCCTAGGGTCCCATGGTTGGTTTTGGGTGATTTGGCTTCATATGGTTAAAATAGGCTCATTTGGGTTAGGTTGAACAATTGGGCAAAATTGGGTCAAACCAAGACTTGGGTTAGGTTCAATTGGTTAATTGAAAATGATTGTAAGCTTTGTTATGGTTTACTTTGGAATTAATTTAGATTTTGGCCAATTTGACCCTTTAGGTCAATTTAGGATAGGTTGGTTCAAGTTGACCAATTGGTGAAATTGGGCTCAATCATGGCTTTGGTCAAGTTCAATAAGTGATTTGGAATGAACTTGAGCCATTGATTACAATCAATTTGGATCAAATCATGATTTGACCCATTTTAGCTTTTTAGGCCAATTTGGGTCAACTTATGTCAAATGGTCAATTGGGCTTGGATTAGCTCAATTGAGGGTTTGATCATGTTCAATCATTGATTATGATTTGATTTGAATCAATGGTTTGAATCAATTTGGTATATGGTAGGTAATGGCTAGTTTGGGCTTCATTTGGGCTAAAGGTTGACTTGGTCAAATGAACAAGTTGACTTGGTTTGACCCAATTCAAGGTAGTTGATCACCTTAGGATGATTTTTGATCATGCTATGGGGTTTGGATGAGCTTAGTTCAATCCAATTTGGGTTGGATTAGAACTTGTCTCAAAAAGATCTTTTAGGTCACTTGGGGTCAAGTGGACCTAAATGGGTTAATTTGTTTGATTTTGGCTTGATTCAAGTTTAATTAAACTCACATATGAGCCTAGGATGAAAATATAAATCCAATTGCAATTGGTTTGGAGTTAAATGGATTTTGGTTCATATGATAATTTCAGGTCAAAAAAGGTCAACATAGGCTTGACTTGGGTTGACTTGGATTTGGTTTGATAATTATAGTTTGTGTTTATATTTATAACAATAATTGAAGGAATGATTGAATCATGAAGAAATCCATGGGTTTTGAATTGATTTGGGCGTCATTTAGTCAAGTTCAAGAATTTAGCTAAAAGGCTAAAATTGGGAATTCAATTTGATTTGGGTTTTTTAGATTTATATTTCATTTATATTTGTGAATATAAATGAAGATATAAATGATTTATTAGAAAATCACTGGTTTGGAGTGACTTGGAAGCAAATTTGACCAAATTGAGGGATGTAGGTCAAAAGAGCTTAAGTAGAAATTGATTTAGTTTGATTTAGTTTGATTTGATTTGAATGGTTTGAATTTAGATTTCATTTATATTTGTGACTATAAATGAAGAAATGATTGATTTATAAAGAAATCAATTTGGCTAAGCATATGAAGGTGATGCATATGGCTTAAGAAGGGATTTTTGGAGTTTAAATTTAATCATAGATTTCAATCATATGATTTGAGATTGGATTTATGATCTTGGATTTGAATTTAAGGTTTGGTTTGGTAGAAGGAAGCAAGGATTGAGTTTAAGGCAATAGGGTAGGCAAGTCTTTCTAAATTTCTAAGGCATAACCTCTTCCTATGGCTAATCCTTCTAAGTCTCTAGGCTTAGGTTAAGTGTTCACCTAATCACTATAATTATCTTAAGACTAAGGAGCTTTAGTGTCTACAAGAGTCCTAGATCTATGATGAGGAAGTTGAAAGCTCACTCCCAAAAGTGAGGTCAATAAAAGGCGCCCAATAGGTGTGGTGTAACTGACTAGGTACACCGTATTGGTGTTGACCGAGACAATCAATAATGTTCGAAGGATTGTAACCAATAACAAAAATGATCTACCCCTAAACCCGAGATGTAGATAGAATCAAGATCTTAGTGCAATACAACTCAACTTATGCCAAGGACATAAGAGAGGAAGAAAGGATCCACTGAGGGATCAAGCATGTGAACCTTCCACTAGGGAAGCAGGATCAGATTATCCATAAAAAATAAAAGTTTGATTCTAATATGATTTGGGGAGAAGATTTGTGGGGGATGAGTGCATGAATATTCCATAAGGGAAGCAGGTTCATATCATGCACTAGGGATAGGGATTTGATTAGGTTTGATTTTATGAGGGCTCCACTGGGGAGAGGATATGATTTACGCCTCGTTGGGGAGGAAATTGGTTTAATTTAATTAGTGGGAAATCCACAGGGAATGAGAATTTAATTTGATTTGTTGACTTATAGTTTGAGGCTCCATTGGGGAGAGGATGATGGATTTAATTTGGATTCCACTAAGGATGACGATTTGATAAAATGGATCCCATTGGTGTGCGATGGATCCACTAAGAAGGGGCTAATATTAGCCTAGTCCTATCTTAGATTTATAAATCCAAAGGGATAGTCTATCGGCCATCAGTTAGAGCTATCCAACTTAAGGGTTATCTTTTGGTGTGCAATGGTCAAGTCAAGAAGGATGCTTGTAGACTTACAACTTCCCAAGCAAGGAACCATTGGGATGATCTATTGGTAGCACAACAAATTGAACACCAAAGGCGACTATTGAGCGAATGCCACTGTGAACTCATATCAACTCAAGAATAGTCAAAATCAATTTCATTTAAATTTTAAGATGGACTCTGTTGGTGTGCAATGGATCCACTAAGAAGGGTTAATATCAGCTTAGTCCTATCTTAAATTTACAAATCCAAAGGATAGTCTACCAGCCATGAGGTAGAGCTAACCAACCTAAGTGGTGCCTTTCAGTGTGCAATGTTTAAGTTAGGAATAAAGCTTGTAGACTTACAACTTATTGAATAAGGAACCACGGATTGATAGCATAATAAATCAACCAAGGTCGCCTGGTGCAATGGTCATGCTAGAAAGAATGCGTGATAGACTTATATCTTCCAAGAAAGGATGACTGTCAGGTGACTTGTTGGTGGCGCAACAAGTTGAACCCAACCTAAGAGCAACTACTGAGAGAGTGCTGACCAGTGGAGTTATCTCAACTCAAAAGTAGTCAGGCGATTCTTATAGGGAGTTTTGTTATTATGTTTGCGTGGACCCTATTAGTGTGTGAGGGACCACACTGAGAAGGAGCACATAACAGCCTAATCTTATCTTAGACTTACTAGACCAAGGGAGAATCTGCATATCCGCTAGATAAATTTTCCAACCACAAGGGTAGCTACTAGGAAAGGGGGATTGTCCAATCCAAGAATAATCGAGGTAGTGTTTAAATGGGGTCACTAATGATGTGATCAAAATAGAGTGCCCACAGGGGAGGTGCTGCTAGGGGCTTTATCCAAAACCCTGTAAAAGAAATCTTGTAGGTATTCAGTGGCCAACTCAAGAAGAAACCATAGTAGTCTTACATTTACCAAGAGTGGTGTATCCACCGGGTGGGTCACCGTCAGCATGGCTAACACCAACCAACCTAAGGTGCCCATCGGTGTGCAACAATTAATCTAGAAAGAAGGCGTGTAGACTTACATCTCCCTAAAGTGGAACTGATTGCCGAGATAGTCTATCTTCGGCTCAATAGATGCTATCTAACTAGATAATAACCAAGTGGGGAGTCCTGTGTAAGAATTACCGAGACTTGAAGTAGTTAGGAGGAAAGGAGCCACTGGAGGATTTACCCTAATCCTCAAATATACTTGAACTAATCAGTGCATGATGGCTAGTTTAAGAAGAAAGTGTACAGGCTTACATCCTCTTAAACAAAGTCATCATGAGGTAGCTTATCGGCTGCGTAGTAAGGCCTACCAAACTAACAAGGCACTCATTGATGTGCAACAGTCAAGTCAAAAAAGAAAGCATAGTAGACTTACATCTTTTTGAATAAAGGACCACTGGGGTGACACACTAGCAAGGTAGCATGTCAGCCTACCTAGAGTAGCTAATGAGTGAGTGTCGCAGGGGGCTTTCTCTCACATCAAGATAGCCCGAGATAAAAGATATGTGTTTTGTGTGTTTGACATATATACTCAACCAAGTCAGTTCATGATGGCTAGTTTAAGAAGAAGGCGTAGTAGACTTACATCCTCTTAAATGGAGCCAACATGAGGGTAGCTACCAATCAAGAGAGGCCTACCATGCTAACAAGGCTCATCGCAGTAGCAAAAAGTCAAAGCATAGTAGACTTACATCCTCCTGAATAAGGGACCATTGGGGTGACACACTAGCAAGGTAGTATGTCACCGACCTAGAGCAACTAATGAGTAAGTGCCATGGGGGCTTTATCCCACATCAAAGTAGCCTAAGTTGAAAATATGCATGTGGTTTATGTTGTAAAAGAAGGAATAGGATGCCACTTGGGTTCTCTTACACCTACCCTAAACACATTATGGCGAATTCCCAAGCAATGATATTTCTAACCAACTATGAAGAGATGGAATTTGAAATGAAGAGAAGTTTTATTGATAAATATTTTCAAACAAGATTTAAGGATAATATTTCTTCAAGTAGAGCTTGTTGATTGGAAGCATAGGGTGCTCTCTTTTATAATTTATAAGATGATAAGATTCTCCTTGGTAGGCCTTCTCTATGGCAAAAGGGCCTTCCCAAGTGGGTTCAAACTTACCTCCCATCTTTCGATGGGAAACAATTGGTCTCCTTAGAACTAAAATAAGCTCTCTTACTTGAAAAGATCTAAGGCTTACCAACTTATTATGATCTTGAATCATTTTGGCTTTATACAACTCGAGGTTCTAGTATTCCCGTAGGCATCTCTCCTTCAAACCTTCGAGATGTTCTAATCGCAACTTGGCATTCTACTCCATTATGAGTTTTCTACCCACAACTATCCTTAATGATGGGAGTTAGACTTCTATTGGTAGAACTGCTTCAGACCCATACACTAAGGAGAAAAGGGCAGATTGAGTTGGAGTCCTATATGTGGTGTAGTAAGCCCATAAGGCTTCAACTAACTGCTCATGCCACTACCGCTTATTATCATCGAGTGTCTTCTTTAATATATGGATGAGAGTTTTATTAAAAGCTTCTGCTAAGCCCTTTGCCCTCGGGTAATAGATGGTGGAATATCTCAAATCTATGATGTGTCTTTGGGCAAAATTATTGATTTTAGTTCTCTTGAATGTAGTATCATTATTGGATATAATTTTTCTAAGCACCCCGAACCTATATATCATATGGTTCTTAAAAAACTAGAGCTATGCTGAGTTGTGACCTCTCTGAGTGGGATCACCTCTGCCCACTTTGGAAAGTAGTCAGTGTCAGCTAGAATGAACTGGTGACCCGTAGAAGAAGGAGGATCAATCTGACCCACTATGTCGGTACCCCAACACTCAATGGTCATGAGGCCAATGTAGGATGCAAAATATTGGGTGGTTGGTGTAAGACCACACCGTGCACCAAATATTGGTGGCATCTCTAGCTATATCCATATAATCTGTGATCATCGAAGGCCAGTAGTATCCTAGTCTCTTGATCTTGGCTTTCATTTTCAAACTAGATTGATGAGCTCCACACAAACCTGAGTGTACCTCGATAAAGATCTTATGAGCTTCATGTTTGTCCAAATAATGTAACCACATATGATCGAAGGACCATCGGGATAGCGTGCCATCCATGAGAGCATATAAGAGAGCTATCTGCTTCACTTGTTGGGCTAATGACTTCTCTTAAGGTAGTTTGCCTGAATTTAGATAATCCATGAATGGTTGGCTCCAATATGACTCGTCATCCTTTTTAGCAAAGGAAACCTCCCCTTTAAGAGAAAGCCTCTCGATGAGTTCAGAGTCAATAAGGGATAGGACTTATCTATTTTAGACCCTTATTGGTATGGACTCATCTTTTGGACATGTCAACTCTTTGGCAAGCTTGGTCAATGCATTTGCTACTATGTTTTCTCCTCGAGGAATCTTGTAGATAGTAACCTCTAGGATTTGGGCCAATAACTTCATAGTATATTTATGGTAATGATAGAGCTTAGACTTTAGAACTTTGTAAGACCCATCAATTTGGTTGATAATTAGTTGAGAATCCTTAAAGATGTTGTTGCTCTGGATGCATAGCATAATGATTAACTCCAGATTGACAATGAGAGCCTCATACTCAGCTTTATTATTGGTGCATGGATTAGACAGATGATATAAGAATCTCATCACATCATAGTTCGGAGTTAGAAGGACTATTCCTACCCCTATCATTCCTGGAAGAGTAGATCATGGTTCTTCTCCTTTTTGAAAGGAAGCCACACCATCAAAATATATCTCACAATGGTGAATGCTAGTGTCCCCTAAGTTCATGATTTCTTCATCAGGAGGTCATCACTAAGTGAGGAATCATCAGGAAGTGGGTGTGCTATTAAGAAATCGACTAGTGCCAATCCTTTCACCGCATGGAGGGGTACGAATGTGATATCAAACTGTGATAAAATCATGAACCAATGCACCAACTGTCCGGATAACATCAGCTGTGTCATGAGATATTACAGTGGATTGATCTTAGAGATCTTATTCACATTATGAGAAAGCAAGTAATGATGTAGCTTTTAGGATGCAAAGATTAAAGATAGGTAATGCTTTTCAATAGGTGGGTAGTTTGCCTCAACAGGGATTAGATGATGACTGAGATAGTAGAGTGCATTCTCTTTCCCTTCATCATTGGTTTGAGCCAACAAAGTGCCAAGGGAGTCATCTAATATAGTGGTATATAATATCAATGGCTTGCAGATAGAGGCTGCTAGAACTAGCGTCATCAAGTAGTGCTTGATGTTTTCAAAAGCATGCTAGCACTTATCATCCCACTTGAACTTAACATCTTTTTTGATAAGTGCTGAGAATGACTGGCATCTTCTTGATAGGCTGGAAATGAAGTATCTTAGATACACCAACTGCCTTTGAAATGATCTGAGTTGGGCTAGACTTTTAGGGGGTGACATTTCTAAGATAGCCTTGATCTTCTTTGGGTCAATTTCTATTCCACGGTGCTGGACAACAAACCCAATGAATTTTCCTAAAGCTACCCGAATGCACACTTCAGAGAATTCATTTTAAGGTTAAATTATCTTAACCGTTCGAAAACTACTCTCAAGTCAAAGAGATGGTCTTCCTTTTTTTACTTTTGACTATAAGATCATCAATATAACATTCAACCTGATGATGGATGAGTTCGTTGAAGATCTGAGTCATGGCCGCTAGTATATAGCACCGACATTTTTAAGGCTGAAAGGCATGACCTTATAATAATAGATTTCGATCGGGGTTTGAAAAGTAGTATTTTTCTCATCCTTGGGGGTCATCTTAATTTGGTTGTAGCTAGATGAGCCATCCATGAAAGAGAAGATTGCATGAGATGAAAATACACATATGCAAATTTAGATCCCTAAAATCAACTAGTATAGAAAGTGGAAATTCATCCTTAGGACATGCCTTATTTAGATCCCTAAAATTGACACATATGCAAATTTGGCCATTCTTTTTCTTAACTAGAATGACACTGGCCAACCAAGTGGGATATTTTTATTCTCTAATAAAGCCAGCATCGACCAGTTTCTTGATTTCAAAAATGACCTGGTGCTCAATGTCTAATTGCATGCATCTAAGAGCTTGCTTGATAGGGTTAGCATTAGGATCTATTGCTAATTTATAGACTATTGCGTTAGAAGATAAACTGGGTATGTCTTCATAACTCCATGCAAAGTAGTCCTTAAACTCAGTCAATAGCTTAACTAAGTCATTGGTTTCTTCTTCATTCAACAAGAAACAGATGTATATTGGGTGTGAATCTTCTTTGGTTCATAAGTTGATTTCTTTGAGGTCATCGATGGTTGATCTGGTCTTCTTCAAACTCTAGTGATGCATCTTTGACTTCAAGATCATTTGGATCATATAAAGTTTCTATGGTTGATTTGATTTCTTCTTCAAACTCTGACTGCATCTTTGACTTCAAGCTCATTTGGGTCATCCGAAGTTTCTAAACACATCTCTTCATATAGGTTAGCATGATTTGAAAAGAACCTATTAAACTCCAATTGATTGGTGATGGCTAGGCAATGGTTATCATCATCGACTGGACCCACTGTGCCAAATCCTAGTTTTGGTCTTGATTGAGAATATCTACTTTGGTTGTTCCATAACCTTTCAAAGTAATTCAACTTATGTTTAGACCAAGAAAGTGGGATTAATCCCTTCTTTGTTAAGTTAAAAACACAAGAAAAATATCAATAAAAAGGTAATTATATTAAATTTTTATATGAATCAACCTCAAGTTCTACATTGGCTTCTTGACTTGAGGATGATGCTCCCAATAAAAACCTCTTTGGCTTGACATCTATGGATGACTTGGGGGCTTGCTTAACTACCAAACTCAACTTCATGGGAAGAAAGTGGGGTTAGAGCTAAGGTTCCAACCCGCTGACTATTCTATATAATATACTATATACATTCATGCTTGGAGGCCTGGTCTTTATCGCTGTCTCGCTTGAATGTCACCTTCAAAGGGACCCACTGAGAGGGGTTGATTGATGTGCTAACCACATGAAACTCATCCTCTAAACTGGACTGTAAGTCTGGGGGGGTACTCTTGTGAGTGCATACCCTACCACCACCAACAAGGAGGTCTTCCACCTCTGGAACTACCTTTGGATCTACTTATTCCTCTACCTGGTGAGGGTCGAGTCATCCTACCCATGTGTTCATATGGAGGAACAAACTGTGGATGGAATACAACATCTGGCTCTACTTCTTCCTCAGTTCTGATTTTCACTCTACTTTTCATTCCAGCTCTACCTATTTTTCTAGGATTTTATTCATTTCTTAATTAAGGAAATCACTTGATTAATCCCTAATTACTCTCTTAATCAAATTAATCATAATTAATTAATGAATAGTAACTTGATTAATCATTTGAACATAATTACCTCTCTTGAATAGTAAGATAAGATTAGAGGATGTGATTTGGGAGACTTTTACTAATTCATTTCCTAAGTCTTCTTTATCTTTAAAAATCAATTAATTAATGGTTAATGGAATGATAAATTGATTAATTAAGTGATTAATCTTCCAAAATAAGGAAGTCAAAATTTAATTGGATGTTTAAATGATTTAGGGAATAGGATTGGGGCCATGCCCTTGATCCTTTCCCTAAATTAATTTCATCTTTCAAATTAAAACATAACCAAAATGTTTAATCAATTCATTAAAGGCTCAATGAAATTAAAATTAAAAATCAATTCATCCACACTTAAGTAACCTTTAATTGATCTTGGGTAGCTTCTTGGGTGTTCAATAACCCAAGGTGAGAGATAATAAAATTATGATTGGCTCATATGTGTGAGAAAATCATAAAAGTAATTAAGTGAGATAACTTAAGCTTAATTAACTATTAATCATAAGCCAATTGCATTAGGCCCCTTCATTTCTTAGGAGCATTGCAAATTTACTTTTCATGTGGTTGCATGTCATATTGGCTGCTTATTAATTAGTTAATTAACTTAAGGTGATATAGGTAAGGGTTAAGTAATTCATTTAATTCATACCTTAACCTAATTAAAACATAAAATTAACTTAAATATTTTTCATTAAAACAAACTAATTCACACATGGAAAAATGGGTTAGGATTAGCAAACCTCTCTCATATTTCCTAAATCAAATCACACTCAAAGCTAAAAATGTCTTTAAAGAATTTTGGTTCATTTTAAAAAATCTTATTTAATATGATTGTCCTTAGGAATTAATTGGGATGAATGAAATCATGTGTTTACATTCTTTTATTTCTTTCCAATCATGCTAAATATTTTTTGCCATATGAAATCATGCATTCATTTCTTTTAAAATTAGTTAAATAAAATGTTTTCTTTTATGTCAAATTGCATGTGTTGACTTAAATTAAAAATATGAGTGGTTATTATCATTATTAAATTAAAAGCTATTTTCAAAACCTATAAATCAATTACTATAAATAAAGTCATGTTAATTACAAATATCTATAAGCTTACATGTGATAATAATATAAGATGTGCAATATGAAGTTCTCTTTCCTTATCTTAATGTGAATTCACATAGGATTTGCAAGTGTATAGTTCATTTGAAAAGAACATAATACTTGCCTAAATCTATTCCTATGCATCTTCATGTTAAGATTTATGAAGAATTTCATATCACATGTGTAAATCACATAATCAAATCTAACTTAATTTCTTACATGATTCCTTATCCATTTGGTTTTTTTTGTACATTCATATGTATTTGAGAAAAGTGGTATATTAGTCTGGACATCCCGGCTGGATTTTAAGTAGCCCTAAGTAAGTCTTATACCTTATGCCCCTAGTGTAGAAAACAATGGTCCCGTACTCACTTAAAACTCTTATAGATATGCATGTATGATGTGGCCAATGAATAAGAATAAAAAAATCAAATAAATCAAACATAACTTTTGCATGGATTTTCCTATCCTTATAGTTATCCATACATTTACATGTATCTCAGAAAAGTAGAATATTAGTCTGGGCATCCCGGGGCTACGAGGGTTTAAATAGCCCTAAGTAGGTCTTGTACCTTACACCCCTGGTGTAGAAAACAATGGCATCATACTCACTTAAAACTATGTGAATGTGTATTTAACTAATAGATAAAAAATCCCTCTTTTATACATAATAAAGACATGCATTCATAATTCAATCAACAAATGAAATATTTAAATTTCCAAAATATACTTCTTTGCATTCATCATCAAAGTGTGCTAAGATTTGCATTGCATGTATGGGTATGCTTAGAATTATTCATATGCATGATATAAATAATGGAAATAAATAAAATAATGGGTGTTATGTGATAGTAGTCCATCCTAATTAATCCTAAGATGCCTTTCTTATTGAATAGGGTTATTTAGAATGAACCTAAACTTAGGGTTAATTAAAACACATAATAAATCATTCACTAAAGGAAAGCTAATTAATTTACCTTAGAAATGACTTAAGGTAGGGATAAAAGAGAGATTCTCGCTCTTTCTTCTCTTTATAACACTTAGTTGCTAAGTATAGGCTATATAAAATTAAAGAAAACACTAAGTAAAATCTTCAAATCAATTAAACCACTTAAAGAGAAAAAACCTTTTATAAATTAAATCCCTCACACTTAGCAAATCATGACTCTAAAGCCTAGTTAGGACATGCTACATAAGCTTTAACACATGCACATTAGGCTAAGTCACTATTTTTAGCTTTATGTTAGGGCGTTGCATGGTTTGATGAATGTTTAATTTTATGATGTATTATTTTAGACTGGATGTTAGGGTGTATGTGTGTAGTTTGAATGTTAGGTCGATATTAGCCTAATCATATTTTATGTAGGGGGTCATGCTTAAGGGGCAGCTGTAATAAAAGTATAAATAATTTTGCTGTGCAGGTTGCTTATGCCCTTAAGCATAGCCCAAATTAGAACAGGTGGACTTAGTTACCCATGTGTGGGGTACTAAGTCCAAATTATTCATATAACTACTTGGTTTGTATTGAGTGTTTAGCTAACACTTATTTTACAGGTGTAGTTAGATTTACTTCCCTTCTCTTTTAATATAATTTTTACATTAGGATTAGGATAAGTGTTATGGGGGATTAGGATGAACATTGGTTATAAGATCAAGTTTTATACACCATGTGATGCCTTTGGAGCAAACAATATCCCAATCAAGCCAAAATAAAGAAAAAATAGAGAAAATCAAAAATAAAGAAATGAAATATGAAGAGTGAAGAATGGAGGGCGAAGAATGATGACCCCTCCCTTATAACACTTATCATTTCATAATTATAATTATTATTTCATTATATCGGTATGTATAAGGGTAGAGCTCGGTTACCCACCTTCTTTTTTGTATATGACCACATCGGCCTTTTATTCTTTTGCGATAGCTTTATAAAATTATTTGATATTTTGTTTAGCTTGTGCATTAGAAATAACATGCATTTTCAATAATTTTTTTATGATTAGTGATTGCTGTGGCCTGAATGCAATTAGGCTCTCAAGATGAAAAATAAATTTTTTTTACCTTACTAATAACTCATAACTAAAGTTTTAAAACAATTCATAACCTCACAAAAAAGCTTGGGAATTAAATCAAGATTATAAAAATGTTTATCAACCCCTTAGTTGGATGATTGTATGTATAATATCATGCATGTCATATTCTTCTACTCTTGTTAAGAGAGGGCTTCCATCTGTGCTAGAGAATAAAGGCTTAACATGTAAGAGCCTTTGATGGAAAGACACCTCTTCCTCTTTTGATTTAGCCCATAATCAATTTCTCATACATTTAGGCATATAAAATCCTATAGCCTATGTCAAAATAAAGAGTCCAAAAATCAAATAAAACTTGACAAAATTTACATTAGAATTAAGTCATTATTCATGTCCTTCATGATCTAATCTCTTGTAGAGTGAGTTTAAGGGCTTAGTTTCACTTTTAAATAAATTATAGTCTAACCATCTTGTAAAGCATATGACTTATCTACATAGATTTAAAGCATATGAGGAGTTAGTTGGCTTCCACTCTAGTGTGGTAATAAGTCAAACAACCGGGTGGTTTACTCTCTCTTGTGGAGGCAAACCATGTACCCATTTTCACCTTAGATTTAGGTCATGTTTTGGCCCTCGCCAAAGCTCCCTAGATTTAGGATCTGAGGTTTCTATTTCCCATTGTGGGCTACAAGCATAAATCCTCACTTCTTAGGCATTTATAACAATCTTGTATTATGAAATTATAAGTCCAAGATTTCTAATAAAAATTCAACTCAAACAAATAAATATCCTCAATTTCAAAACATAAAGCCCCACCATAGGATAGATTGGAGTGCTCACTTGGTCTCCTAGTATCATGAGCACTCCCTACTCATCTCCTTTAGTTTTGATAATAACTCTCCTCTTTTGATCTCTCCCACTTGATTTTCTAAAATAAAACCAATCCTTTAATAGTCCATCTTTGAATTCTTTGGAGGTAATAATCACATACTTTTATCAAGAGTAGTCTTAAGGGATTCACTTCCCTTAAGATGTAATTAACTATGGAGGCTTGCCTCCATAGGGAACTTAACGAACCCGATTTAAATAAACCCTGCTTTACTTTTTCATGCAAACATAAATTTGACTTTCACTTAACAATTTAAATTTCTTAAGTGGGATCTCATTTTCAAGAACATAAATTTGGCTTTCACTTAACAATTTCAATTTGTTAAGTGGGGGTATCATTTTCAAAACATAAATTTTACCTTCACTTAACAATTTCAATTTGTTAAGTGGGGGTGTCATTTTCAAAACATAAATTTGGCTTTCACTTAACAATTTTAATTTGATAAGTGGGGGTCTGATTTTCAAAACATGAATTTGACTTTCACTTAACAATTTCAATTTATTAAGTGAGGGTTTCATTTTCAAGAACATAAATTTGGCTTTCACTTAACAATTTCAATTTATTAAGTGCGGGTCTCATTTTCAAAACATAAATTTACCTTTCACTTAAAAATTTCAATTTGTTAAGTGGGGTCTCATTTTTAAAACATAAATTTGACCTTCACTTAACAATTTCAATTTGTTAAGTGGAGGTCTCATTTTCAAAACATAAATTTTGTTTTCATTAAACAATTTCAATTTGTTAAGTGGAGGTCTCATTTTCAAAACATGAAATTGACTTTCACTTAACAATTTCAATTCGTTAAGTGGGGGACTCATTTCCAAAACATAAAATTTGACTTTCACTTAACAATTTTAATTTGTTAAGGGTGGTCTCATATTTTCAAGAAATGAACTTGACTTTCACTTAATAATTTCAATTTGTTAAGTGGGGTCTCATTTTCAAAAAAAAAAAACATACATTTAGGCTTTCACTTAGAATATCCAATATTGCTAAGTAAGAGTCTCATTTTTAAAGCATATATTTGGTTCTACTTAACACATCAAATTTGTTAAGTAAAAATCACATAATCATGCTATATTGGATTCCCACTTAAATACTAAATTTGTTAAGTGTGAATCCCAATCTTAGGTCATATCATACTTTGATTTTCACTTAACACACCAAATTATTAAGTGAGAGTCCCATTTTCAAAAACATATCAAACACATTTAGGCTTTCACTTAACATACCAAATTTGTTAAGTGAGGGTCTCTTTCAACACACATTTGATCCCTATTTTAACATACCAAATTTTTTTAATAAGGATCCAATTTTTTATATCAACCACACTTGAGCTTTCACTTAACATACCAAATTTGTTAAGTGAGAGTCTCATTTTCAAAGGAAAATAAACATATCTCAAACACAATTGGGAATTTCACTTCACCAAATTTATTAAGTGGGACTCCCATCTTCAAAGAAAAGTAAATCTTTCTCACAATCACATTTGGCTTTCACTTAACATACCAAATTTGTTAAGTGAAAGTCTCATCTTCAAGCACAAATCAAGCACATGTGGCCTCTACTTAACATACCAATTTTGTTAAGTATGAGGCCCCATTTTTCAAATCAAAATATCACACAATCAAATCTTCACAAGCAAAGATATCTCAAATACACAATCATAACCTCTTCTTAGCATACCCAAATTTGCTAAGTAGAGGTTCTTTCAAACTATCCATATTTTCAAACAAGAAACATAAAATACAAATAATCTCTAAAAAGAAAGAAATCTCTCCTCAAATTTTTGAACCCCAACAACCTACTTAAATTGGTTGAGTATGATTTTAAAATCAAAGATCAAATGGTAAAAGACTCTCCTACAAACATCTAAATCTCTTCAATGAACCCCACTTAACGTATTTGAATTGTTGAGTGTGGGTTCAAAACTCCAAACTTTGTTACTTTCTTGGGACAAATATTAAGATAGAAATCTGATACAAATTATATTTCAACATATATAGACATACAACTCAGATCAGTCAGTATAGTCTTTATAGTCAAGACACATGGCCTCTCAGAAGTTTGTTTTCACCTTTCTGTTCATGATGAATTTGGCCTTGATCGCCGCCTCCCCACTAACTCCAACCATCTAGTGTCTCTTTGGCCGAGGATTTAAGTGGCAGATATTTACGAGGGCTACCTCACCACTGCTAATGGGATGAGGTGGTTGGGTAGAAACCAATCATCTGCATCGACCTACCTTCTAACACTGAGTATCCTTCTTTGAAGAGGAAGGCAGTTGAAGTTTTGCCAGTCAATCTAGTTTTGACTCAGTCAGTTGTTCCCACAGCCACTTGCGTGCTAGCACCTCCTCATTGGTCCCTCTAAGGGGAAGAATATCATGGCTTCAGCCTCCCCTACCTTCAAGGTAGGATCTAGCTCTCACACTACCTTGCTCAGCCGTACACATCATCATACACAGCGATGCAACAAGAGTCACAAGATCAAGCAGCACCATGAGCGTGCCACTAGAGAGATGAACGCCAGCATCCCACATTGCAGAGGTTCTCCCAAAGAGGTTTCTCCATTTCTAACTAGTAACCAGTTCCACCCCCTCTCCACATCAGACAGAGATGAGGACTACCAGAATAACTGCATTGCCTCCACCTTCTACATACCACGAGGTTTCAGCTAGGGACACGAGGTAGTCCTATGCCGGTCTAGAATAATATTATGCAAGGTAGGTAGAGCACACAGACGTTCAGAGTGTGACATATTATTTGACTTGAGGTTAATCATCCCTAGGAGTGTTACAGGCACATTTATAGTGATAGAGTATCAAAGGCCCGAGTAGCATCTCAGTCAGGGAGTAGGGAGCGATAGAGGTTTGCTAGAAAGTCCGCAACCTTTACTCTAGTTAATTTTCCAGGTCATCGGGCCACCAGGGCTGATAGGATCGTTGGCATAATGCTGACGGTTACCACCAATCATAGGGCAAAATCCCCCGCGAGGGTAGAGCCAGTGTTGTCTCCACTACACCGATCCACTCCTCGCCCACCATCACCAGTTTAGGTCCCACCATCCACCTTTCCTACGAAGGCACATAAGATAGTATCCGGGGAGAAGAAAGCCCCCTTGGTGATCTAGCTACGGCCAAAGGATCCCACTTTATCTACTCCACTGATTAAGATGAGGGTGAGTTCCCCTGACCTCCTACTTTAGTCTTGGTGAAGAAGGAGTGGTGATCACTCATGGTCCCACCACCACCATCGAGCCAGGTGCTTGCATCTATGAGGGGAAGGGGATAATTTTGTAGTCCCCATGGCAGTGGATCTCCCTAGGGACACTACTCCACCCATGAGTAGTCACGAGCATGTCTCTTCAAGCAGTCATGACCCTCGAGCCGATTTTGACGCGGTGTTAATCTCTAGTGAGCATAGCCCTTCTACTGATCAGTAATGCATATTTATACCGATTGATTAGATCACTCCCTAGATGATATTTTAGCACAGTACTTTGTAGAGAAGAGAGAACTTCTAGGAAGTGACCGGTCAGATTGTGAGGAGGGAAAGGTCAGCTTTGATCTAGATGAGGATGATCTCCTTGAGGATTCAACCAAATTTCATATGGTCGATACTAAGAGTTCCTTTTAGAGAGATCAACACAGTTAAGAAGGTATTATGTTTGAAGAGGATGGCACTGTCCATTCAACTCAGCACCTCCTCCACCAGCTTAGGCAGAGGGATGAACATATTGATCAAATGGGAAAGAAGATTGAAGAGTTGATGGCAGTGGTGTCATCATTATAGAATTTAGCTTCAGTTTCACAGACTTCTCCCATAGTAGCTGACATAATAGAGTTGGCACACACTTTAGATCATCCAAGATGCATTCCTGTAGAGGGAGACAGTGGTATCTTGCATAGGAAGGTGGTGGATAGCATCTCCATGCATGAAAAAGATATCAAACACATAGTGGAGCAACATATGAGGGATGCGTTGGCGTAAGCCCAAGGTGGATCATCTGTTCCAAAGGGTAGACCCTACCCAGAGGAATTTGATGGTGTCCAATACCCTAAGGGATTTGTGCCATCATCCTTCAAAATTTTTAATGGCAGTGGGAACCCCCGACAGCACATAGCACATTTCAGGACCAGATGTTGCAATGCGATGGTAGCCATGCAATCTTATTTCTCCTCTTCATTAGTCACTTGATAGGCATCACATTTGATTGGTATGATAAACTATCTAATAGTTCAGTGAAGACATTTTCTGAGTTAGAGCAGCTCTTTATTAAGAGATTTTTTGGATCACAGCAAAGGGTAACTAAGGGCGATCTCGTTGTAGCTGAACAACACCCCAGTGAGTCCCTTATTGATCAAATTCTTAGATGACACAATTTAAGTATGAAATACGAACCACAGCTATACGAACAACATGCCATTGAAATTCTACTCAGGAATATTCATGGCCAGGTCGCTTTCATGCTTAAAGGGTTCACCATTAAGACATTTGAGAAGTAGATCAATAAGATGGCTAGCCTACAAGGAGAGGTCAAATAGTTACCTTTCCAAGATTAGTCAACCAAGCTTAGATCGTAGAAGGCATTTGAGGAAAAGCCAGAGGCAATCATATCAGTTGACAAAGGGAAGCAGCTAGCCAAGGTTCAGTCAGATAGACCTCGAGCTCAACAGCCTCCTCTGCCACCTCCTTTGCCACCACCTTGTCACGTGCACACCTCGGTTGCCAGGGGCCTCGCGCTCATGGTATCCATCTACAATATCAATAGCGATTCCACCACCAGGTAACTATCACTTACCAACTTTTGCCGACAAATTGAATAAACCTTATTCATTCAAGAGGGAGGTTGACAGAAAGATCTTTAAGAACCTCTTAAAGAAGTCTGATTTTTAATTACCAGAACCTAGGAAGCCAGAGGATGTGGGTAAGAGCCATGATCCAAACTTTTGCCCCTACCATCGCATGCTAGGCCATATTTTGGAAGATTGCTTTACCATTAAGGACTGGCTTGAGCATAGCTATAAATTAGGTGTCATTATCATCCCTAAAGAATACCTATTAGAATAACCCTCTACTTCTGTTAGAGTAATCCTTGGGGATACATGTGATCTTCTCAAGATAGAGGAAGGTTGAGATATTTCTCTATCCCAAAACTCCAAGAAAATCATTTTTAAGATCACAAAGTTGCCCTTCCAGGTGCCTGAAGCAGCTCAAACCTCCAACTCTAAGAAAGGTTTGCAAGTTGGTAAGGATAACTTCAGGGAGGTAGAATCCTAACAGTAGCAGTGACAGCTTCCACTTGCTCGAGATAACACATTAGTGCAACCATCGACCGAGTCCAGCACTCCTTCCATAGTTGCACCCATAGTTCCTTCAATTAGTTCTTCTTCTAGAAGTTATACTGTATCAGTGGAGGGGTGTCAAATCCCTCACTCTACTTATTTTACTTTATTTATATTTTATACCTTCATCCAAATCTAAGAAATTATGGTGTTTTATATTCATCTTCATATCTAAAATGTGAATTTTAAAAATAAAGACAAAAATAAAAATACTTTTAGTTAAGACACCACGTAGATCTGTAGATGTTCTCATTAGGATGCTTATGATATTGATGAATGATGTACTATCTCGAGAGACAGAAGTCACCATCCTATAATGGACCTAATCACCTAATAAGGACTTCTAAGGACAATGAGTCTTCGGATGTACCAGAGATTCTTCCCCAACTTTACATGAAAAGTAAAAGTAGAATTTATTTTAAATTAGGTTCGTTAAGTTCCTTTTGGAGGCAATCCCCCATAGTTAATTATATCTTAAAGAATGATATTCCTTAAGAATACTCTCAATTAAGGTAAATGATCATTGTCACCTAAGTTTTCAAAGATAGGACTATCAATCAATTGGTTTATTTTTAGAAGATCAAGTGGGATTGATCAAAGGAGGGAATTATCATCGAATCCAAAAGAAGATAAGTAGGGGATGCTTATGATACTAGAAAACCTAGTAAGCACTCAAAACTATCCTATGATTGGGCTTTATATTTTTGAAATTTAAAGAGAGTTAATTGTTGGAGTTGAATTTTTATTAGAAATCTTGGACTTATAATTCTATGATACAAGATCATAAAAATACCTAAGAAGTGAGGATTTATGCTTATAGCCCGCAAAGGGAAACAACAACCTCAGAACCTAAATCTAGGGAGCTTTGGTGAGGGTCAAAGTATGACCTAAATCTAAGGCAAAAATGGGCATATGGTATACCTCCACAAGAGAGGATGAACCACTTTTATTAGACTTACAACAGGGTGGTTGCCATAACTCCTCTTATGATTTTAAATACATGTAGGTAAGTCGTATGCTTTTGCAAGATAGCTAAGTTTTTATTTATTTAGAAAGAGACTAAGTCCTTAAACACACTTCCTAAGAGACTAGATCGTGCAGGGCATGAATAAATGACTTAATCTAATGCAAATTTTGTTATGTTTTATTTTTATTTTTTGGACAATTCATTTGACACAAGCTATGGGATTCATATGCCTAATGCATGAGAAATTGGTTATGGGCCAAAATTAGCAAGAAGGAGGTGTGTTTCCACCATGGATCTCAAAGTTCAAGCCAAGTTCCCTAGCAAAGGTGGAAGCCCTCCATAAGCAAGAGTGAAGCAAGATGCCTTATATGCATGATGTGAAACATACAACATCCAGCTAAGGGGTTGCTAAATCTTTTATCTTGATTTATAACCTAGGCTTTAGGTGAGGTTATGAGTTATTTAATTTTAATTTTGAGTTGATTAATTTGGATAGAAAATTTATTTTTCCCTAAGAGTCTAATCGCATCCAGGCTATTCATCAAAGCAAGGAAGAAACTAGTAAAATCATGTCATTTTAATGCACAAGCTAAACAAACATTAAATAATTTATAAAGCTAGTGCAAAAGAATAAAAGGCCTTTGTGGTCGGGCTCCACCGCACAAACCCGAAAAGATAAATGTGGGTAGTCGAGCTCTACCCTTATACAACCTGGATTACAAATGAATTAATTACAATCAAAATGTAATTCATGTTATGGGGGTCTTCATTCTTCATTCTTCTTTTCTTCTTTCTTTCTTTTCTTTCTTTCTTTCTTTCTCTTTTCTTCTTTCGTTCCTTCTTTTCTTAGTTGGGATATGGTTGCTCCAAGGCTTCACATGGTGCATAAGATATAATCTTATGACTAATGTTCATCGTAATCCCCCATAACATTCATTCCAAATCCTAATTACAAAATTGCATGAAAAAGAGAAAGTAAATCTAACTAAAACCTATAAAATAGAAATTAGCTAAATAAATCACACAATCCCAAGCATGTATATGAATAAATTAGACTTATCACCCCACACATGGGTAATCAAGTCCACCTGGCCTATTTTGGATTATGCTTAGGGGTATAAGAAATCTGCACAATAAAATCATTTATATTTTTATTATAGTACCCCTTAAGCACAATCCCCTACAGAAGATAATGATTAGACTATGATTGTCCTATCATCCAGTCTATGCACATACACCGTAACATCCAGACTAAAATATTACATCACAAAATAAAATCAGACATTAAACCATGCATCGCCCTAACATAGAGCTAGAAATGGTGACTTAGCCTAATGTGTGTGCCATTTGAGGCTTGTGTGGTATGTCTTAGCTGGGCTTTAAGGTTGAGATTTTCTAAGTGTAAAAAGGTTCAACTTAGAGAGTGGTTTTATTAAAGTGATTTAGTTGATTTACTAATTTTATTTAATGATTTGATTTGGTTTGAATGGACCTACACTTAATTACTAAGTGTTGTGAAGAGAAGAAAAGAGAAGAGAACTTCTCTTTCATCCCTACGTTAAGTAATTTCTAAGGTAGATTCATTAGTGATTTTCTTTAGTGAATGTTTTTATTATGTGTTTTAATTAATCCTAAGTTTAGATTTTCTCTAAATAAACTCATTCAAATAAGAAAGGTATTTTAAGATTAATTAAAGTGAATTACTTTCACAAAACATACAACTCTTTATTTCTTTCCAACATGTGTGTTATGCATATGAATGTACCTTAAGCATAGCTAGACATACAAATGCAAATCTTAGCACACCTTAATGATGAATGTAAAAAGATGTTTTTTTAAGAAAATTTGAATATTTCATGATGTATGATTTTCTTAAGTAGAAAAGAAAGACTCTTTTATCCATTAATCAAATGCACATTTACATGTATGAAAGACATAAGTGAGTACGACACCATTATTTTCTACACCAGGGGTATAAGGTGCAAGACCTACTTAGGGCTAGTTAAAGCCTCACAACCTTGGGATGTCCAGACTAATATACCACTTTTCTAAAATACATGTCCATGTACAAAAAAAATTAATGGAAGAAGACTCATGCAAAAGAAAGGTTTATGTTTGTTTGTTTGATTTTGGTTGTTTAATTTACATGTGCAATGTGAAGATTCTTCTTAAGCCATAATATAGAAGTGCATAGAAATGGATTTAAGCAAGTGTTGTGTTCTTTTCAAATGAACTATACACTTTGCAAATCCTATACAAACCCATGTTAAGAAAAGAGAAGAAAACCACATAACACATTTTATGTTATAATCACATGCAAGTTTATAAATATTTATAAGTAGCATACTTTCATTTATGATCTTTTATTTATAGATTTTGAAAATAAATTTTGATTTTTAGTAGTGATAATAGCCATTCATATTCTTACTTTAGCCAAAGCATGCAATTTGACATAATGGAAACATTTCATTTATTTTGATTTTTCAAAAGATATGAATGTTAGATTTTCATATGGAAAATAACATTTAGTATGCTTGGAAAGAAATAAAGTGATGTAGGCTTGTAACTTCATTCACCCTAATTAATCCCTAAAGACAATCCTATGAAATAAGATCATTTAAAGAGAATCAACATTTCTTAAAGAGATTTTTATTTTTATTTTGAGTTTGATTTAGGAAATATGAAAAGGGTGTTTACTGGTCCTAACCCATTTCTCCCATGTGTGAATTAGTTTAGTTTAATTTTTAGAACTATTAAGTTGGTTTTATATTTTATTTAAGTTAAGGTGTAAATTAAACCCATTAATTACCCCTTACTTACACTTCCTTAATATAATTATTCAAATAATTGTAAGCCAACTTATGATATTCAACCACATGGAATTTAAATCAGTAATGCTCCTAAGAAAAAAGGGGCCTAATGCAATTGGTTCATAATTAATGATTAGTTAAGCTAAAGAGTTTAATTAAGTACTTTTATAACCTTCCCATACATGTGAGTTGGAAAAGATTTTCTTAAATTTACCTTAAGCTTTTGAACACCTAAGGATCTACTTAGCAAAGGATTGATTAAGTTCAGATTAATTTTGAAAATTTGATTAAGCTAATTAAGTATATCATTAGTGGATTAATCCTTAATTAGGTTTGGACTAAGGAAAAAAGGGGGTTTAGGGAATAGCTTAAAGAAAATATCCCAAAATCATTCCATAAACCTCCTATTCCCTTAAACAATGTTCATTTATTTTAATTAAAAGATTAATTCACTATTCACATGCTTAATTATCCTTATATTAAGAGGGTGATTAGGGATTCATTAATTGATTTCCCTAATTAACTCATTAATAAATTCCAAGAAAATTAGGGCAGGTAGAAGTCATCCCCCTAAATATGTTTGAGAAGTATGGAATTAATTAATGAAATGATTAGGGAGTAATTAGAGTTATTAAATTTTTAATTAAACCTAATTAAGAAAATATACTATTCAAAATTGATTAGAAATAATTTTATTAGATTCCCCTCTGAATTATCTTTAAAATGAGCCATCGATTATATTTTTATGATTTTTCTACATTTAATTATGTATTTATGATGTTTTAGTGATTAAAGGATAATTAAATACCCTAATTATATAACTAATCCTATTGGCGCCATGTGGACCGCTAACACGGTGCACACTTTTCATGTGGCATGACTGGATTGGTTGTTTAAGCTGTCACTTCTTTTGCCGCGTCAGCCGACGGGGTTACGTGTTTTCTCCTTGGACCATCCGATCAAAGATCGGATGGTCAGGATTAAACCTGTAGTTTCAAAGAGATTAATCATGGGATCTAACGTGTTTTAATCAGGACTGTCCATCCAAAACATGTGGATGGATGATCCGTGATTCATCCCTTCATTCGCCTACAGTAGACAAAGAGCGTCCATCTTCCATGGCTTAATCTGAGTTGACTTGAGCTCAGATTGGGCTAGGATTTAACCCGCACCATCAAGTGGTGTGAGGAAGAACATCCAATGGTCAAATTTGATTGGGATGATAATTCCCATCATAAAGGATCAAAGAAATTTCTCCCTAAGCTTGATTTTGACCTCATTGGAGGGTATCATCGACACTTCCAAGCATTGAGGTAACTTCATCTAGTGGAGATGAAGCCCTGTTGAAGGTTTGAAGGCTTGAGGTGAAGTGGATCTTTCTATTGACCAAAGCTCCCTTCGATGGCTTGCGGCTTTGGTCAAACTCCTTCTTCCTATGGCTTGGATGCTTGGAAATGATTTGGGTGAGTTCGATTAAGTCCCCTGATGGTGCTTGCAAGAGGAATTGGCCTTTAGTGGAGTGATGAGTAAGTTGGAATTTCTTCCTACCTCCCCTATTTTTGGCATAAAAAAATCGAGAAGGAGAAGTTTGAATGAGCTTGGGAAATGCTTGGGGAGCTTCCTCTGGGTTCCTAGCTCAATTGAATGCAAGGGATGTCAAATGAATTGAAATAAGGTGGAGTATATCTCCCCCTTCTTGGATCGGACTGTTGTGAGCTTACATGCCATTTTGATCAAATTTCTCTCATGGAGTGGGTTGTTTAGGTTGTTAGGGGTGCCATGTGATTAAGTTTTGGCAGGGGAGTGTAGTGGAGGAGTTTCCCATGTGTTAAATGAGAGTATGGAGTGATGTCATGTGCTCATTTTCCATTGGGTGGTCAGTTTTGGCTGACCCAAATGCATTAGCTCATGTGCACCACATCCCTTAGTGTCTAAATGGACCACTAAGAGGATGTCAAGTGGTCTTGAGTTGGAATATGATCAAATTCCAAGTGAATTTGATCATAGGTTACCCTTTGACCTAGGGGTAAAATGTTCATTTGGCTTTAATTTCTATTAGGGCAGATTTGGTATGATTGAAAAATGGGTTGTGCCAATTTTCAATGAATTTTGAGTTGATTTGATATCATTTGGCTCATGTTGACCCATTTAGGTCAAAATGGGTCAACTTTGGTCAAATTGGGTCAAACCAAGGGTTGGATCAAGTTCATATGGCCATTTGGAGTGATTTGGTATCATTGGTTTGGTTCATTTGATTTATGTTTGGTTTTGGTTCATTTGAGTTCACTTAGGTCAAATGGATCAAGTTGACCAATTTGACCCATTTGACCCAATTGGGTTAGGTCATGGGTTGTTTTAGGTTTGGTTGGTCATTTGAAATATTTTGCAAGCTTTGGTTTCAACCAATTTTAGTTTGGTTTGATTTTGGCTTGATTTGACTTTTTAGGTCAAGTTAAGTTCATGGTCAATTGGGCTAGGTTGAGTCTAGTTGGCCAATTGAGACTTTGGTCAAGTTCAACAAGTGATTTAGAATGAATTTGACCCATTGGTTGCAATCAATTTGGCTTAGATCAAGATTTGACATATTTTGACTTTTTAGGTCAACTTGGGTCAAGTGGCCAATTAGGCTAGGTTTGGCTCAAATGATGACTTGATCATGTTCAATCATTGATCATAAACTAGTTTATATTAATGATTTCAATCAATTTGGCCTATGGTGGATTTTGGCTAGATTAGGTTTCATTTAGGTTAAGTGTTGGCTTGGTCAAAGGTTAGGTTTGACTTGGTTTGTCCCAATTTGAGTGACTGATCATCTTATGATGATTGTTGCTCACAATGTGAGGCTTATATGGGCTTAGATCAATCCAATTTGGGCAGGATTAGAATTTGGCTCAAAAGGGTGGTTTAGGTCACTTTGGGTCAAGTGAGCCTAAGTAGGTCAATTGACTTGATCAAGGCTTGATTCAAGTTTGGTTGAACTCACATATGGACTTATGATTGAAATATAAATCCATTTGCAAGTGATTTAGAGTCAAATGGGTTTTGATTCATTTGACAATTTCAAGTTCAAAGGTTGAACATAGGTTTGATTTGGGTTTGAGTTTTGAATTTAGTTTTGGTTTGATGATTGAAGTTTACGTTTATATTTGGATTCATGATTGAAGGATTGATTGAACCATGAAGAAAATCCAAGGGTTTGGATTGATTTGAGTTTGATTTAGCTAAGTTCAAGAATTTGACTTGAAAGAATATATGTTGGTTATAGGTTAGATTTGGGTTTGAGTTTTGAATTTGGTTTGATTATTTGAATTTATATTTCATTTATATTTATGAATATAAATGAGAATATAAATGGGTTATGAAAAATCTTTGAAGTGATTTGAATTTGATTTGAGCTAAGTCCATAAGATGAGATCAGGATGGCATAGGAAAGATTTTGGATTGTTAGAATTGATCATGAATTTCAATCATTTGGAATTGATTCATGATTTGAGAAAATCCATTAAGTTGGAATTGGTTTAAGATTTGATGGAATTAATTTGAGTTTGAAGTTGATTTAAACTTGAGGTTGATTTGAATTTGAAGTTGATTTGAATTTGAAGTTGATGTTGATTTGAAATTGAAGTTTGACTTGAAAGAAGGAAATAAGGATTTGGTTCAAGCTATAGGGTAGGAAAGTTTTCCTAGCACCCCTAAGGCATGACCTATTCCTATGGCTAACTCTTCTAAGTCTCTAAGGTTAGGTTAAGTGTTCACCTAATCACTATAAGTGTCTTAAGACTAAGGAACTCTTAATGTCTAAGAGGATTCCTATGTTTAAGATGAAGAGGTTGAGAGCTCACACCTAAAGTGAGCTCAACAAGGGGCGCTCAATAGATGTGGTGTGACTTACAAGGCATACTGCACATATTGGTGTTGACCGAGGCGATCAACAACACCGAACAATCACAAGCACTAACAGAAATAATCTACTCCCAACCCAAGGTGTAGAAGGAATGAAGAGCTTAGTGCAAAGTGACTCTACTCATGTTAACAACATAAGAGAGTGAAGGAGGAATCCACTAGGGACTGATTATGTGAACCTTCCACTAGCGAAAGAGGTTTAAGTCATCCACTGGGGATGAGAGGTTTGATTTGATTTGAGTCTCGCTGGAGAGAAATTTGATTTGAATTTATTGATTTAGGATTTGGTGCTCACTAGGGATGAAAATGTGAACTCTCCACTAGGGGAACAAGTTCAAGTCATCCACTGGGGATTAGAGGTTCCAAAGTCCATTGGAAGATTAGAATTCAGGATCCACTAGGGAACCAAAAGACTTACATCTCACTGAGGAGAAGATGATTAATTTGATTTGACTCCACTAGGGAAGAGGGTTGAATTTGTTTTATATTTTACTCCACCGGGGAAGTTGATTGATTTATTTCAAAATTTTAAAATTTGAATTTTGAGATGGACCCTATTGGTTTACAATGGATCGCATTGAGTAGGAGCCATGTTGGCCTATACCTAACTCATATTTACCAATCCAAAGGGGTAGCCTACCAACCACATAGTAGGACTATCCAACCAAAGGAGTGCCTTTTGGTGTGCAGCAGCTGTACTAGGAAGAAAGCGTAGTAGACTTACATCCTCCAAAGTAGGGATCAATTACTGGGGTGATCTGCTGGTGAGGCAACAGATCAAAACCCAACCTAGGGCTGACTATTGAGTGAATGCCGCTGGGGGACTTAAATAAGCTCAAATATAGTCAAAGATCAATTTTAATTTTAATTATTTTTTATGGATCCCATGAGTTTATGGATGACCGAGTAGGCCAGGGCCTTAGTCAACAGATTTACTAATCCAAAGGGAGTAGCTTCGATCAAGGGAGAACTATCCAACCAAAGGGTTGCCTTTCGATAGAATGGTTAATGAAGAAAGCATGGGACTCACATCTTTCCTAAATAAAGGACCACTGGGGCGACACATTAGTGAGGTAACATGTCAAATCGACCTAGGGCTGCCCGTCGGTTTGTGACAGTCATGCTAGAAAGAATGCATAGTAGATTATATCTTCCAAAGAAAATGATTGTCGGGGTAACCTACTTGTGGCAAAATAGATTGAACCTAACCTAAGGGCGACTACGGAGAGAGTGCCGACTTGAAGACTTATCTCAACTCAAGTGAAGTCATGTAATTCCTATAGGGAGTTCTGCTGACACGCCTCTAAATATAGGATGTCTGCTTGGGAAAGGGGCTGCTGGGGCTTGAATTCCTAATCCACAAGCGAATAATTTGTTTGTTTGTTATTAATCATGGACTTTGTTAGTTTGTGAGGGATCATACTGAGAAGGAGCTTATATCAGCCTAGACCTATCTCATATTTGCTGAACCAAGGGAGAATATGTGCATCTGCTGAATGGATTCTTCAACCACAGGGATGGCTACTAAGAAAAAGGGATTGTCCAATCCAAAAGTAACCCAGGTAGTGTCTAAATGGGGTCGCAAATGAGGTGATCCAAATAGAGTGCCCGCAGGGAGAGGGGCCACTAAAGGCTTTATCCAAAACTCTGGAGAAGATAATTTACATAGGTATTTGGTGGCCAACTCAAGGAGAAAGCAGGGACTTTCATCTACCAAGAGTGGTGTATCCACCGGATGAGTCACTGTCAGCATAGAGAACATTAACCAACCTAAGGTGCAATCATGGCGATAATTAGCCTAGAAGAAACCATCGGGACTCACATCCTCTACAATGAAACTGGCCGCTGGGATAGTGCTGCTCGAGTGTGACTTTATCCTCAAGACTTATCCTAAGCCTCAAATATACCAACCTAGTCTGGTAATGCATGGGTTGAAGAAAAAGGAGGGACTCATCCTCTTAAATAAAATTAACATAAGGTAGCTAGTGGGCAAGAAGCCTACCAAAACAAGGCACTCTATTTTGCAATGGTCAAGTTGAAAAAGCATGGGACTCACATAAGTGAGCACTAGGGTGATGTACTAGCAAGGTAGCATATCAGCCCAACCTAGAGCAGCTAATGAGTGAATGCCACAGGGGGCTTGCTCTCACATCAAAAATAGCCTGAGATAATAGATATGTGTTTGTTTTTTATGCTTGTGTTAAAGGGAATATGATGTCTCTCAGGTTCTCTCACACCTTTCCTAAACACGTTGGGGAATTTGATGAAATGGCAGTTGTGATCCCACCAAGAAAGGATGCTGCTTGGGTTCTCTTACACCTAACTTAGTTGTGCTAGTTGAAATAGGATGCCTCTTGGGTTCTCTCACACCTATTCTAGTAGCGAGAAATTATGTTTGAGTGTGTTTGTATTGTGAAAGAGGGATAGGATGCCTCTTGGGTTCTCTTACACCTACCCTAAACACGTCATGGCGAATTCGTAGACAACCAAACAATGCTTCGAATGAGAGAAGATTTTAATGAATTGGAATGCAATTTTGTTCTTTTGATGATAATTATTTTCAAACATGATTTTATGGGTAATATTTCTTCAAATAGAGCTCATTAATTGGAAGCATCGGGTGTTCCCCTTTAGAATCAATAAGCTGATAAGATCCTCCTTGGTAGGCCTTCTTTATGACAAAAGGGTCTTCCCAAGTGTTCAACTTGCCTCCTATCTTCACAGTAATAATCCTTAGAACTAATATAAGTTCTCCTACTTGAAAAGTTATAGGTCGGACAAGCTTGTTGTGAGCTTGAATCATTTTGTCCTTGTATAACTCAAGGTTCTGGCATGCCCGTAGGCGTCTCTCCTCCAAACCTTCGAGCTCTTCTAATCGCAACTTGGCATTCTGCTTTGTAGTGGTTTGACTACCATTACTATCATTAATGATGGGAGCTAAACTTCTAATGGTAGAACGGCTTCAGATCCATACACTAAAGAGAATAGGGTAGATCTAGTTGGAGTTCTGTATGTGGTGTGGCATGCCCACAAAGCTTCAACTAACTTCTTATACCACTGTCATTTGTTATCATCAAGTGTCTTCTTTAGTATCTAGATGAGAGTTTTATTGAATGTTTCTGCTAAGCCATTCGCTCTAGAGTAGTAGATGGTGGAGTATCTCCAATCTATACCGTGTCTTCTAGTGAAGCTGTTGATCTTGGTGCTCTTGAATGTAGTATCATTATCGAATATAATTTGTCGAGGCACCCTGAACTTATATACGATATGGTTCCTGAAAAATTGGAGCACATGCTGAGTTATGATCTCTTTGAGTGGGATTGCCTCCACTCACTTAGAAAAGTAGTCGGTTGCAGCTAAGATGAACCAATGACTCTTGGAAGAAGGAGGATCGATAGGACCCACAATGTCGGTACCCCAACACTCAAATGGCCATGAGGCCAATATAGGATGTAGAATGTTGGGTGGTTGATGTAGATCACACGTACGACATCGATGACATCTTCTAGATACATCCATGCAATGTAATCATCGGCGTAGTATCCTAGTCTTCGCTCTTTCTTTCATCTTTGACCGATTGATGCAATAGACTGAATGTACCTCAATCACGATCCTATAGGCTTCATGTTTATCTAAACAATGAAACCATGTTTGATCAAAGGACTATCGATACAAGGTACCATCCAAGAGAGCATAGGAGAGAGCTCTCAGCTTCATCTAATGGACTACTTCTCTGAGGTAGTTTGCCAGTGTTCAAGTAATCTATGAATGGTTGCCTTCAATCTAGCTTCTTGTTCTTATTGGCAATGGCAACATCCCCTTCAAGAGAAAGTCTCTCAATGAGTTCAATGTTAATAAGAGATAGGACTTGTCTATTTTGCACCCTTATTAAAATGAACTCATCTTCTGGACATGCCAATTCTTTGGCAACTTTGGCCAAAGCATCTTCCACTGTGTTCTCTCCTCGAGGGACCTTGTAGATGGTGACCTTAGGGATTTAGGCCAACAGCTTCATGGCATACTCATAGTAATGACGAAGCTTGGATTTTGGAATCATGTAGGACTCGAATCTAGTTGATGACCAATTGAGAGTCCTTATAAATATTGATGCTCTTGACACATATTATAATGGCTAACTCTAGACTAGAATCAAAACTTCATACTCAGCTTCATTGTTAGTGCATGGATTGGAGAGATAATATGAGAATCTCATCACATTACTTTGAGTTAAGAGAACTATTCCTACCCCGCTTTCCTAGAAGAGTATATCGTTTCTTCTCCTTTATGAAAGGAATCATCAAAATACATCTCCCAATGGTGGTTGTCAAACTCCCTTAATTTCATGATTTATTCTTCAGGGAGACCATCACTAAGAGAAGAATCAACAGGCAGTGGGTGTACTGCTAAGAAATCTGCTGACACCTATCCTTTCACTGCACAGAGGGGTATGAATGTAATATTAAACTACAAGAGAATCATGGACCAATGTGCCAACATCCGAATAGCGTTGGCCGTGTCATGAGATACTACAGTGGATTGATTCTTGAAATCAACTTTACCTTATGAGAAAGCATATAGTGTCGTAGCTTTTAGGAAGCAAAGATTAAAGCTAGATAATGTTTCTCAATAGGAGGGTAGTTCACTTCAACAGAGATCAGATGATGACTGAGGTAGTAGAGAGCACTCTCCTTCCCTTCATCATTGCTTTGAGCCAACAAAGTGCCAAAGGAGTCATCCAATGCACCAGTGTAGAGGATGAGTGGCCTGCCCGGGATAGGGGCTGCTAAAACTAGCGGCTTCACCAAATACTATTTGATATCTTCAAAGACATGATGGCATTTATCATCCCATTTGAACTTGGTGTCCTTTTTGACAAGTATTGAAAATGGTTTGCATCTTCCCGATAGATTGGAGATAAAGCATCTTAGATATGCCAACCTCCTTAAAAGATCCGTTGAATTAAACTTTTAGTGGTGGCATTTCTAAGATAGCTTTGATCTTTTCTGATCTATTCTATTCCCTGTCATACAACAAACCAAGGAACTTCCGAATCTACTCAAATGCACACTTCAAGGGTTCATTTTGAGGTTAAATTATCTTAACCATTCAAAAACTACTCAAGTCAAAGAGATGGTCTTTTCTTTTTTTTGACTACTAAATCATCAACATAGCATTCAACTTGATGATGAATGAGTTCATTGAAGATCTGAGTTATGGCCCATTGGTATGTAGCACCAACATTTTTAAGGTCGAAAGGCATGACCTTATAATAATAGATTCTGATCGGGGTTTCAAAAGCAATGTTTCTTTCATCCTCGGGGCCATCTTGATTTGGTTGTAGCCAAATGACCCATCCATGAAGGAGAATACTGCATGAGATGAGGCAATGTCCACCATTAATTCTGGTATAGGAAGAGGAAACTCATCCTTAGACATGCCTTATTTAAGTCCCTAAAATCGATGCATATATGAATTTGGTCATTCTTTTTCTTAACTAGTATGACACTGACTAACCAGGTAGGATATTTTTCTTTCCTGATGAAACCAACATCGATCAATTGCTTGACTTTAGAAATGACCTATTGTTCGATTTCTAATTGCATGCATCTAGGAGCTTGCTTGATAGGGTTAGCATTAGGGTCTATTACTAGTGGACCGCGGAGATAATCTGCATCATAGCTCCATACAAAGCAGTCCTTAAACTCAATCAATAGCCTAACTAAGTCATTAGTTTCTTCTTCATTCAATAATGAACTGATGTATGTCGGGCGTGGATTTTCTTCCATCCCGAGGTTGATTTCTTTAAGCTTGTCACATTGAATGGATTTCTCTTCAAATTCAGGCATCTTTGATTTGGAGATCATCCGATCATCCAAGTTTCTAAACACACATCTCATAGGTTTGAGAGGAACCTATTAGATTTCAGATGATTGGTAATAATTAAGCAGTAATCGTCATTATCGACTGGACCCACTATATCAATCCTAATCCTGATCTTGATTATCTATTGTTCTATAGCTTTTGAAGTATTTTAACATGTGCTTAGACCATGTATAAGAATCAAACCTTTCTTTGCAAGATTAAGAACACAAGATGAGTACCAATCAAAAAGAAATTTCATTAATTCTTTATATAAATTATCCTCAAGTTCTACATCAACTTCTGGACTTGAGGATGATGATCCTAATAGGAATCTCTTTGACTTGATATACATGGAAGACTGAGGGACTTCCTTAACTACTAAACCTTCAACTTTTTGAGAGGAAAGTGAGGTTAGAGCTAAGGTTCCTAATTGCTACCTATCAGTTTCATACAAGCTTGATTCAATACATTGCTTGGAGGCTGGTCTTCATCACTTTCTGATTGTCACCTAAACCTATTGAGAGGGTTGTTGGTATGCTAATCATTAGACATCCTCCGCTAGATTCCAAGTCTATGTGAATAGTAGGGTACTTCTGGTGAACCCTTTTGGGCTACCCGGGTCTTCCACCTCTAACATCACGATGCGGTCAGTCATATGTCCATATGTATGATGGAATGGAATGTGACATGCGACTCTACTTCTTCCTTGATGTCCTTTTCTTATTCACTTGTATTTCCATTTTTCCTTTCTTTTTCTTTTTCTTTTTCTTTTGCATTTAAATTTTGACCAAGTTCATGAGAAAATGTATTTTGAGGAAGATAGTAGGTTGCATCTTTATATATTCCAACCTCTCTGACTAAAAATGGCTTTTCATCTCCATTGACATAGTATTCAACTCCATCCCTTCTAAACTTGATGCACTTATGAAGGCAGGATGGAATCATCTTATTCTGATGTATCCAAGGCCTATCGAGCAAAGAAATGAATGAAGTATTCAAATCAATTATGTAGAGTTAGGCTTCAGTCTTTTAGTCACCTATTTCCAAAGGTAACACTATAGAACCTAAAGTCCTTTCACCTTATTCATTGAATCCTGTCAACGTCATCTGATCTACTCGAAGTGTAGAGATGTTAATCCTCAAGTAGGCAAGGGTCTTTAGACTTATAATATTCACCAATGCACCTAGATCAATAAGAACCCTGGAAAGTCTGAATCTATTAATGTCTAATGTAATGTAGAGGGGACGGTTGTACTCCATGTCCCCCATAAGAAGGTCTTCATCTGTGAAAGTAACTCATTGGGCTTCTCTGGAATAATGTACCTCTTCTCCAACAGTGATCAACTGAGCTAAGCATATTTCTGGATCAAGAAGAGCCTTGATTAATGACTCCCTCATCTCTTTGGATAAGATAAGGGCATCATATATGCTTAACTTAGATGATAACTTTCTCAGGTGAGAGATGACATTGTAATCCACTATGGGTTGATCCTCCACAAGCATATCCAAAGGTGGAGCATCATGTGGAGGGGCTTCTCTATCATCTAAACTAATGATTATTTCCCCTTATCTTGAGGCACTGCCCTAAGAGGTAGAACTTTGCCACTACAGAGATTGACTTCGGTGATCTCTTGTGGAAGGTTAGTAGAAGGTTCTACCTGCTCATCAGGCTCACCTATAACTTCTCCTATGGGATTCTCAGAATCAGATGATTCCAAGTCTATCTCAAGAGGTGAACCCATATTATTCAAAGAAGAAAGGTCCATCTCTGAATCATAAAAGGAAAGATTAGAGTTGTTATAATTATTATTTAGACTTTGAGAGTTTTCTAAAAGAGTAGAGTTAGATAACCCATCAGAAGTGACACAGATGTAATTCAAACTAGCTTTATTCCTTGATTTCTTGGATTTTGAAGAAGGTACATAGTAGAAATCTAGCAAAGTAAGTGGGGTGAGGGATTTGATGCCCTCATCCATTGATACAAGATGTCTACTAGAAGAAGTACTAGCTGAAGTAGAAGTGCTCATTGAAGTAGTAGCTGTAATTGTGGACTAGAGGATGGGCTCTGGTTGCATTGGTTTGGTTGGGGGCACTATTCCCCTCCCTAAGTTATCTTTGGCATCCTTCCTTGATGTTGGAGGTTCAAGTTGCCTCAAGCACATGCAAGAAAAGTTTCTTGATTTTTGATACAATCTTTTTAGAGGTTCGAGATAAGGAGATATCCCAACCTTCTTTGGTTTTGAGAGGATCATAGGTATCCCCAATGATTATCCTAATGGAACTGGATGGTTGTTCCAATAAGTATTCCTTTGGGATAACTATGGTGCTTGTCTTGTAGCTATGCTTAAGCAAGTCATTGAATGTAAAGCAATCCTCTAAAATATGGCCTAGCATGCAGTGGTAGGGGCAAAAGTTAAGATCTTGCTCTTTCCCACTTCTCCTCTAAATGAAATGGAATATGGTTTGTTTATTTTATCTATAAGAGTAGGTTGTAGGAGCGGTTGCGCCATGTGAATGTGGTTGGAGAAGGCAATGAAGGCCATGGAGCTCTGGTGGTAGAGGAGGTCGAAGTGATGAATGTGGAGCACGAGGTCTCTCATACTACTATCTAGCTGGCTGCTTCCCTTTGTCTACTACTGTCACTGCTCCTGGTTTTTTTGCATAAGTTTTCTGTGACTTCGGCTTTATTGATTGATTTGGAAAAGGAAACTATTTAGCTTCTTCTTAAAAGCTAGCCGCTTTGTTGATTAGCTTCTCAAATGTCTTGATGGTAAAACCTTTGAGCATGAAGGCGATCGAGCGATGAATATTCTTTAGTAGAATCTCAATGGCATACTATTCAGATAGCTACAGTTTGCATTTCATACTCAAATTATGTCATTTGAGAATATAATCAATGAAGGACTCACTAGGGTGTTGTTGACACAAGCGAGATCTCTCACCCTCGAAACAAACCTAATGAAGAGTTGCTCCAACTCGCAAAGTCTTCTTTGCTGTTGGGGAGTTCAACGCGTCAAAGGTTGTGCCTGTTAAGTTACTGACGAAGAGCCAGAATAGTAATGCATCGCTACCACCAATGTTATAACAGTTGGCCCTTAAGTACGCTATGTGCTGCCATGGGTTCCCACTGCCATCAAATCTCTTGAAAGAAGGTGGCACAAAACCCTTAGGATATTGGATGGCATCAAATTCCTTTAGGTAAGGTCCTCCCTTAACTCTTCCCTCACTTTCTACTCAACCATGAGTTTAATGTTCTTTTCTTATATAGATGTACTATCCACTACCTTCCTATACAAGCTGGTGTTGCCCTGCTCTATCGGAGGTAAACTCTTAGGCTGATCCAAGACATGCAACAACTTAGGCTGACCTATTTCTACAATAGTTGGATGCACTACCGGGGCTTGGTTTTGGAGTGCCAAGACTACTACTAGCAAATCCTCAAGCCTCTTTCCCATCCTATCAATTTGTTCATCCTTTTGTTTAATTTGTTGAAGGAGGTGTTGGGTCGAGTGGGCAGTATCATCCTGCTCAGCCGCATCACCTTCCAAATTCTACTGATCATGAAGAAGAGAACCCCTAGTATCAACCATGTGCACTCCTATTAAATCCTCTAACATATCATCTTCATTAGGATCAAAATTGACTTTCTCCTCCTCTAAGTTAGACCAATCATATTCTAGGATCTCCTTCTTCTCCACTAGATACTAGGTTATAATATCGTTAAAGGAATGGTCCATCTACATGGGCACAAATGATCGCGACTGACCAGTGGTGGGATCACTAGTCATGAACAAAAGACATCTAACCTCTGCTGCTACTGGCAAGCTAACCTTGTGAGCGCTGCGCTCACTAGAAGAAAGATGCTCCTGGCTACCACTATATCTGGGTGGAGTAGTATTTTTAAGGTGAAAATTTTCATTTTCTAAGTGCATACTTCCATCTTCAATCTATGTGGATAAAATGAAGATAGAAATATACTCTTTGAATTTGGATAGCACGTAGATCTGCAGATGTTCTTATTAGGTTGATCAGGTATGACATTGAGGAGAGGTGTACTATTTTAATAGATAGAAATCACCACCCTACAATGGACTTAATCACCTGAATAAGGACTCCTAAGGACTATGGGTACATATGTACCAAAGATCCTTCCCTACTTTACATGGAAAAGTAAAATAGGGTTTATTTTAAATCGGGTTCATTAAGTTCCCCATGGAGGCAAGCCCCCATAGTTAATTATATTTTAAGGAATAAGATTACTTAAGAATAATCTCAATTAAGGGTTCATTGTCTCCAAAGATTTTGAAAAGGTAGGACTATCAATCAATTAGTTTATTTTTAGAGAGTCAAGTGGGATCGATCAAGAGGAGGGAGTTCTTATCGAAGCCAAATGGAAAATAAGTATGGGATGTTTAAGATATTAAGAAGCCTAGTAAACACCCCTAGACTACCCTATGGTTGGGCTTTACATTTTTGAAATTGAATTAATATGTTTGAGTTGAATTTTCATTAGAATGCTAGGGCTTATAATTCCATGGTACAAGGCTATGAAAATACCTAAGAGGTGAGGATTTAGGCTCATGGCACGTAAAAAGAAGTAGCAACCTCTGAACTTGAATCTAGGGAGCTTTGACGAGGACCAAAAGCATGACCTAAATCTATGGTGAAAATGGGTATTCAGTTTACCTCCATAAGAGAGGATAAACCACCTGATTGTTGGACTTACAAGGCTTGGGGTGAACTCCTCCTACAATTTTAAATTCATGTAGGCAAGTCTTATGTTTATGCAAGATAGCAAGGTTGTTATTTAGAAAGAGATAAGTCCTTAAACACAAGTCCTTAAACACATGTAAGGACATGATTCAAATGATTCAAATGACTTAAAGCTAATACAAAATTTTCACATGTTTTATTTCTATTTTGGACAATCGTTTGACTCAGACTATAGGATGTTTTATGCATAATGCATGAGAAATTAGATTATGGGCCAAAATTAGCAAGATAGGGAGGTGTGTTTCTATCATGGCTCTCACAGGTCAAGCCAAGTTCTCTAGCAAAGGTGGAAGCCCTCTAATCAAGAGTGAAATAATATACTTTTATGTATGATGTTAGAAAAGAAAGTACACATCCAGCTAAGGGGTTACTAATTCTTTCATCATAATTTTTTAGCTTTTTAAAATGAGATTTATTTTAATTTTTTGAGTTATTTAATTTGGTAGAAGATTTATTTTCTCCTAAGAGCTTAATCGTCATCCAGGCCATACATCAAGCAAGGAAGAAACTAGGAAAAGGATGCCATCTCTAATGCACATGCTAAATAAAACATCAAACATTTTATAAAGCTAACGCAAAAGAATAAAAGGTCATTTATGGTGGCACTTGAAAACAAATTGGGTAGCTCTACCCTTATACAACCATAATAAATTAATTAATTAAGCAAGGAATTCATGTTATGGGGTCTTCATTTCTTCTTTTCTTCTTTATTCTCTTCTTCTTTCCTCTTTCTTCTTTCTTATTTTGGTTCCTTCTTTTGAATGGTTGGAATGTGATTGATCTAAAGGCTTCACATGGTACATAAGATGAGATCTTATGACCAATGTTCATCCTAATCCCCCATAACAATCATTCTAAAATCTTAATTATAAAAGTACATGAAAAGGAAAAGTAAATCTAACTAACACCTACAAAATAGAGATTAGCAAACCATACAAATCCCAAGCATGAATATTGAACTTAGCACCCCACACATGGGTATCCAAGTCCACCTATCCTATTAGATTATGCTTAGGGGTATAAGCACTTGCACAGCAAAAGCATTTATATTTTTATTACAACGCCCCTTAAGCATAATCTCCTGCAGAAGATAATGATTAGACTAAATCATCCTACCATTCATTCTACACATATGCACCCTAACATCCAGACAAGAAATAATACATCACAAAATAAAAGCAAACATCAAACCATGCACCGCCCTAACCTAAAGCTATAAATGGTGACTTAGCCTAATGTGTGTGTCATTTAAGGTTTGTGTGGTATGCTTAGCTTTGCCTTTAAGGTTTAGATTTTCTAAGTATGAAAATGTTCAACTTAGGGGATGGTTTCAATTTAAGTTGTTAAGTTATTTTGGGTTAATTTTATTTTGTATTTTAATTAGATTTAAGTGAATCCTATAATTAATTACTAAGTTGTAAAGAGAGAGAAAGGGGAAGAGAACTTTTCTTTCACTCCCTACCTTAAGTAATTTCTAAAGTAGGTTCATTTTTTATTTTATTTAGTGAATTTTTTATTATGTGTTTTAATTAATCCTAAGTTTAGATTTTTAATAAAATAAACATATTCAAAAAGAAAGGCATTTTAAGATTAAGTAAAGTGAACTAATATCACAAAATACACATCACTTCATTCTTTCCCAACATGTATAACATGCATATGGATGAATCCTAAGCATATCTATACATACAAGTGGAAATGTTTAGCACACTTTATGATAAATGCTAAGAAATGTTACTTAAGAAAAATTGGAATGCTTTATGATGCATGATTTTCATTAAGTAGAAAAGGGGATTTCTTTTATCCTTTATTCATATGCACATGTGTATGTATGAAAGGCATAAGTGAGTACAGTGTCATTGTTAGCACCATGGGTGTAAGGTACAAGACCTACTTAGGGCTACTTAAAGCCTCGTAATCTCGAGGTTGTCCAGACTAATATTCCACTTTCCTTAAATACATATGCATGTACAAAAGAGATAAATGGAAAAAAGAAAGATGCAAAGTTTATGTTTATTTAATTTTTGGTTTGTTTATACAATTTATGTGTGTAAATGTCCTTCTTAAGTTATAACATGGAAGAGGATAAGTGTAGATTTTATTCTATATTAAAGAACTATACACTTTTAAATCTTATTCAAATCCATGTTAAGAGGAAAGAAAGGAATCAAACATAAGACACATTTTATATTCACATGCAAGCTTATAAATAAAGTATAAGTAGCATACCTTTCAGATTGATATTTGATTTATAAGTCTTTGAAAATAATTTTAAATTTAATATATGATAATAGCCATTCATATTTTATTTTAGCCAAAACATGCAATTTAACATAAAGGAAATATTTTATTTTGATTTTAAATTTTAAAGGGATTTTTTCATATATTTAGCATGCTAGGAAAGAAATAAAGTGATGAAAGTAATGTCTCACTAATTCTAAATTAATTCTAAATAATCTTGAAATAAGAAAGTTTAATCAAGATTGTTTAATGTGATTTTTGATTTGCTTTATGTTTGATTTAATGTGAAGGAATGTTTGCCTAACCCATTTCCCCATATGTGAGTTAATTTAGTTTGTTCTTAGAATCATTAGGTGATTATTATATTTTGTTTAGGTTAAGGTGTGAATTAAGTGTGTACCCACCACCTTACATACTTAACCAATGAGTCTTGACTTATTCAAGGAATTTAAATCACAAATTTAGAAAGGGTCTCTTGGGCTGTGATTAATTAAGCTTTTTAATTTAAGTAATTTCATAACCCTTCCACACATGTGAGTTGGATTTTGACTTCCTCATGTACTTAGGTTATTGAACACCTAAACACCTACCTAAGATGAATTAGTTAAGTTTTGGAATGTTTTATAATTTTATTAAATTAATTAGGTATTAGTTGATTAATCCTTAATGGATTAAGGAAGAAAGAGGGGTTTAAGGAATAGCTTAAGGAAAATATCCCAAAATTATTCCCTCAAACCTCTTAATTCATCAAAATCCCACTGATTACACACAAATTAAATTAGTATATTAGGAGAATAATTAGGAATGAATCCAGCAATTACCCTAATTAAAATATTAATAAATCTCAAGAAAATTAGGAGAGGCAGAAGTCATTCCACTAAATACACATAAGAAGTTTGAGATTAATTAATAGAATAATTAGAAGTAATTAGCCTAATTACATTCCCAATAAAACCTAAATTCATAAAATAACACTATTCAAAATCCATATAAATCAATTTTATAATATTCTACATTCAACTATCTTTCATATGCAATTTATTTCATATTTTTTGATTTTTCTACACTTAGATATAAATATTTGAAGTTCCCATGATTAATTAAGTAATTAATTCTCTAATTATATAGCTAATCCCATCAGCGCCACATGGAGGCTGATGCGGCGCGCGCTTTCCATGTGGCATGATGGGAGAGGCAATTATAGTTGTCACATTGTAGCGCCACATCAATGGCGGCGCTACGCGCTTTCTCCCTGTCCGTCCGATCAAGGATCGGACAATTGATATTAAACATGTGGTATTAAAGGATTAATCCATGGATCCTATGTGTTTTAATCATGGTCGTCCATCCAAAATGCACGAATGGATGACCCATGATTCATCCTTCTCTACGAAAGGGAGTCCCCTTCCATGGCAAGATTCAATCTCGATTGAGCTCGGATTGAACTCAAAACTTACCCACACCATCATCATGCAAGGGAGATCACATCCAATGGATAGTTTCTCATGGAATAAGACTTCATTTCACAAAGGACCAAACTATGGCTAATTTAAGCTCAATTTAATGGCATACCTCGTCGGAGGCTATCACCAGTGCTCAATTTCCTTGAAGTAGCTTCATATAGTGGAGACAAAGCCTTGTTAAAATTTTGAGGCCTTGAGATTGAATGGACCTTCCTATCGGCCAAGTCACCCTTCAATTGAGCTCGGTATTGATCAAAAGCACTCTTCCCTTCTTGGAGAACTTGAATGAAGCTTGGAGTGAGTTCGATTTGATCCTCTAAGGGTGCTCGAAGGAGGAATTAGACTGGTTTTGAGTATTGGATGAGATGGAATTCAAGTGGAGCTCCCCTATTTTCAGTCTATGAAAATCGAGAAATGGAAAATTCCAACTCACTCTAGAAAGCTTGAGGAGACTTGGAAATGGTTCCTCTAGCTTCCCTAAGCTCAATCTAATTGGAGAGTGTTGAATTGAAATGGAATTAGGGGAAGTATATCTCCCTTAGAGCAATCGAACATTGAGCCTCCCTTTGCCATTTTTGATCAATTGACCAGATTGGATCAGTTTGTTAAAGGGCGCACATGGGTTTTGAGTATAGTGAGTAGTGGAGCTCCCATGTTCCTTAATTGAGTGGAGGAGGATTCCATGCTTAATTTCAAGTGGTGGTCAATTTTAGCCTAGGTTGGGTTGGGTTGACCCCATTGGTTGGGTGTGCACTCTCTTGGTCCACTGGTACCAAGTGGTCATGAAGAGGACTTGACCAAATTCCAAGTGAATTTGGCTAAAATTTATGGCTAGGGTAAAATGATCATTTGGCTTGGTTTCAATTTGAATATGTTTGGTATGATTGAAAAATGGGTTGGGCCAATCAATGGATTTGGAGTTGATTTGATATGATTTGGCTCATGTTGACCCATTTAGGTCAAAATGAGTCAACTTGGGTCAAGTTGACCAAGTGGTCAAATTAGGTCAAACTAAGGGTTGGGTCAAGTTCATATGACCATTTAAAATATTTTGGTGGCTTTGTTTTGTTTCAATTTGGTTTATATTTGGTTTTGGTTTAATTTAGTTTATTTAGGTCAAATGGGTCAAGTTTGACCAATTTTTAAAATTTAGTCATTTGGCTCAGTTTCATTGGTCATATGAAATGGATTGGTATCTTTGTTTCCAATCAATTTGATTTAATTTGATTTTGGCTCAATATGACCTTTTAGGTCAAGTTGGGTTCATGGTCAATTGGGTTAGGTTGGGTCTAGTTACCCAATTGAGGTTTTGGTCAAGTTCAACAAGTTATTTGGAATGAACTTGACCCATTGGTTTCAATCAATTTGGCTTAGATCAAGTTTTGACACATTTTGGGTCAAGTTGGGTTTGGGTCAAGTGGCCAATTAGCTCAAATGTTGACTTGGTCAATTCACTTGGATCATGAATGAACTTAAATCAATGATTTGAATCAATTTGGCCTATGGTGGGTTTTGGCTATGTTGGGTTTCAATTTGGCTAAGTGTTGACTTGGTCAACCCTTAGGTTTGACTTGGTTTGACCCAATTTAAGTGATTGATCATCTCATGATGAGAGGCTTAGGTGGGCTTAGTTCTATCCAATTTGGTTAGGATTAGAACTTGGCTCATAAGGGGTACTTTAGGCCACTTTGGGTCAAGTGAGCCTAAGTAGGTCAAATAGCTTGGTCAAAGCTTGATTTGTGTTTGATTGAACTCACATATGGACTTATGATTGAAATATAAATCCATTTGCAAGTGATTTGAAGTCAAATGGGTTTTGATTCATTTGACAATTTCAAGTTCAAAAGGGTGAACATGAGCTTGACTTAGGTTTGATTTTTGGATTAAGTTTTGGTTTGGTGATTGAAGTTTATGCTTATATTTGGATTCATGATTGAAGGATTGATTGAATGATGAAGAAAAATCAAGAGTTTGGCTTGATTTGAATTTGATTTGGCTAAGTTCAAGAATTTGATTTGAAAGGCTTAGGTTGAATTTTTTGAAGTTTGAGTTTGATTTTTTTGGATTTGGTTTTGAATTTATATTTCTTTTATATTTGTGAATATAAATAAGAATATATATGGGTTATGAGAAAATTTCATGAATTTGAAGTGATTTGAACTTGATTTGAGCTAAGTCCATAAGAGGGAATCAAAGTGACTTAAGAAAGATTTTTGATTTGGATTTGAATTTAGAATTTGGTTTGATTGATTTGAATTTATATTTCATTTATATATGTGAATATAAATGAGAATATAAATGGGTTGTGAGAAAATTCCTTGAATTTTAATTGATTTAGATTTGATTTAGGTTAAGTCCATGAGAGGGAATCAAAAGACTTAGGAAATATTCTGAACTTGGAATTTCAATCATAAGCTTCAATCATGGGTTTCAATCATGTGGAATTGATTTGGGTTTGGAGGAAATCAATTAAGTTGGAATTGATTTAAGCTTTGATGTTGATTTGATTTGGGTTTGGAGAAAATCAGATTTTTTTTTTATTTTGGATTTTGAAATGGACCCTGTTGGTTTGCAATGGATCGTACTGAGTAGGAGCCATGGAGGCCTAGACCTAACTCAAGTTAACCAATCCAAAGGGGTAGTCTACTAACCACATAGTAGGACTAACCGACCAAAGGGATGCCTTTTGATGTGCAATAGCTGTACTAGGAAGAAAACATAGTAGACTTACATCCTCCAAAGTAGAGACCAGTTGCTGGGGTGATCCATTGGCAAGGCAACTGATTGAACCCAACCTAGGGCTGACTATTGAGCGAATGCAGCTGGGGGACTTTGATCAAATGAAGGATAGTTAAGATTAATTTCATTTTTTTTTGTTTATTTTGATGGGTCCCATTGATTTGTGATGGACTGCACTGAGTAGGGGCCATGAAGTCCTAGGCCTAACTCAGATTTACCAATCGAAAGGGAGTAGTCTACCAACCACAATGTAAGACTATCCAACTAAAGGGATGCCTTTCGGTGTACAATGGTCAAGTTAAGAAGAAAATGCAGGGACTCATATCTTCCAAAATAAGAAACCACTAGGGTGATCAGTTGGCAAGGCAACAGATTGAACTCAACCTAGGGCTGACTATTGAGTGAATGCCACTGTGGGACTTAGACCAGCTCAAAATAGTCAAAGATTAATTTCATTTTTTAATTTATTTTGATAGATTCCATCGGTTTATGATGGATCACACTGAGAAGAAGCTTATATCAGCCTAGACCTATCTCAAAATTACTGAACCAAAGGGAGTAGCTTTCTGGCCGATGGGAGAACTATCTGACTAAAGGAGTTCCTTTCGATTTGCAATGATCAATTCAAGGGAAAAAAGCTCAGGGACTCATATCTTCCACTCACTAGGTGATTGGTTTAGGCAACAAATCAAACACCTAGGGTTTGCACCGATTTCGACAATCATGCTAGAAAATATGCCTCGTAATCTTACATCTTCCAAAGTAGAATGACTTTCGAGGTAACCTCCTTGTGGAAAAATAGATTGAACGACACCAAGGTTACTATAGAGTGATGCGACCCAAGGATTTATCTCAACTCAGGTAGTCAGGTAAATCCTATAGGGAGTTCTGCTGACACTGTCCTAAAGATAGGATGTCTGCTTGAAAAAAGGAGTCCTTTGGTGGCTTGAATTCCTAATCTGTAAGTGAATTACTTTCTTTGTTTATTTAGTTTGTTTAATGTAGACCATGTTAGTTTGTGAGGGATCAAACTAGAAGGAGCTTATATCAGCCTAGACCTATCTCAGATTTATTGAACTAAGAGAGAATATGTGCATCCGCTAAATAAATTCTCCAACCACAGGGGTGGCTATTAGGAAAGGGGTACTGTTCAATCCAAGAGTAACCCAGGTAGTATCTAAATAGGGTCGCAAAGGATGTGATCCAAGTAGAAGGCCCACAGGGAGAGGGGCCACTAAGGGATTGATCCAAAATCCTAGAGAAGATGACATGACTAGTCATATATCAAATAGGTATTTGATGGCTAACTCAAGGAGAAAGTACGAAGACTACACCACCTGGTGAGTCGCTGTCAGCATAGCAAACATCAACCAACCAAAGGTACCCATCGATTTGCAATAATCAACCTAGGAAGAAAGCTCGGGGACTCACATCCTCCTATAGTGGAACTAATTGCTGGGATAGTCTGTCTTCGGCTTGACAGGTGCCATCCGACCTATGGAAATTATGGAGTGAATGCCACTGGGGGACTTATATCAACTCAAATGTAGTCAAGAGGGAAGGAGCCTCTAGGGGACTTATCCTAGACCTCAAATATACTTGACCTAGTTAGATTGATGATTAGTTCAAGAAGAAAGCTCGGGGACTCACATCTTCTTAAATAAAATCAGCATGAGGTAGTTTATTGGCTAGGTAATGAGGTCTACCAAACTAACAAGGCACTCATTGGTTTGTAATGATTAAGTTATAAAGAAGGGGGACTCATATCTTCCAAACAAGTGACCACTAGGGTGACATACTAGCAAGGTAGTATGTAGACCCGACCTAGAGTAGCTAATGAGTGAGTGCCACACGGAGCTTGTTCCCACATCAAAGTAGCCCAAAATAAAAGATATGTGTTTATTTTTGTGCTTGTGTTAAAGGGAATAGAAAATCGCTTGGGTTCTCTTACACCTCCCTTAAACATGTTTGGGGATTTTGATGAAATGGTGCCATGGATGGCAACCAGGATTCCCACCAAGAAAGGATGTTGCTCGGGCCCTCTGACACCTAACTCAGTTGTGCTAATCAAAATAAGATGCCTCTTGGGTTCTCTCACACCTATTCTAATAGCACCGAGAGATTGTGTTTATGTTTTATTTATGTTGTGAAAGAGGGATAAGATGCCGCTAGGGGACTCTTACACCAACCCTAGACACATCATGGCAGATTCGCAAGATAAGAAAATAATGCTTCAAAAGAAGAGAAGATTTTGATGAAATGGAATCAAATTTTGTTGATTGATAGAATTATTTTCAAACATGATTTTTATGGGTAATATTTCTTCAAATAGAGCCCATTAATTGGAAGCATCGGTGTTCCCCTTTACAATCGATAAGTGATAAAATCCTCCTTGGTAGGCCTTCTCATGATAGGGCCCCCAAGTGGGTTCAAACTTGCCTCCCATCTTTTGATAGGCAACAATTGGTCTCCTTAGGACTAACACAAGTTCTCCTACTTAGAAAGACCTAGGGTGGACCAACTTATTGTGAGCTTGAATCATTTTAGTCTTGTACAACTCGAGGTTCTAGCACGCCAGTAGAAGACTCTCCTCTAAAACTTTGAGCTCTTCTAACCACAACTTTGCATTCTACTCTGTAGTGAACTTGCTACTCAATGTTATCCTTAGTGACGGGAGTTGAATTTCTAAAGGTAGAACGGCTTCGAACCCATACACTAAGGAAAATGGGGTAGATTGAGTTGGAGTTCTGTATGTGGTGCGGAAGGCCCACAAGGCTTCAACCAACTACTCATTCCACTATAGCTTGTTGTCATCAAGTGTAGTATTTGGATGAGAGTTTTGTTGAATGCTTAAACCATTTGCTCTAGGGTAGTAGATGGTGGTATCTCCTCTATACCATGTCTTCTGGCAAAGCTATTGATCTTGGTGCTTTGAATGCAGTACCATTATCAGATATAATTTGTTGAGGCACCCCGAACTTATATACGATATGGTTCTTGAAAAATTGAACTACATGCTGAGCTATGACCTCTCTAAGTGGGATTGCCTCTGCCCAATTGGAAAAGTAGTCGATGGCAGCAAAGATGAACCGATGACCTTGAAAGAAGGAGGATCGATTAGACCCATAATGTCAGTACCTGAACATTCACATGGCTATGAGGCCAGTGTAGGGTGTAGAATGTTGGGTGGTTGATGTAGGACATGTACCTGACTCTGATGGCATCTCATAGCTACATCCATGCAGTCTGTAATCATTGAATGTCAGTAGTATCCTAGTCTCTTGATCTTCATCTTTATCTTCAGATCAGATTGATGTGCTCCACAAAGACCTAAATATACCATGGTTACAATCCGCGAGCTTTGTATTTATCTAAACAACGTAACCACATTTGGTCAAAGGACTATCGGTATAGGGTGCCATCAACGTGAGCATAGGAGAGAGCTCTTTATTTCACCTGATGATCTTGTGACTTTTCTTGAGGTAGTTTGTCGGTGTTCAAATAGTCTATGAATGGTTGCCTCCAATCCTTGTCCTTATAGGCAACACAACCTCCCCTTCAAGAGAAAGTCTCTCGATGAGTTTAGCATCAATAAGGGATATGACTTGTCTATTTTGGACTTTTATTGGAATGGACTCATCTTCTGGACATGCCAATTCTTTGGCAAGTTTGGCCAAGAATCTTCTATTGCGTTCTCTGCTTGGGGAACCTTGTAGATGGTGACTTCATGGATTTGGGCCAACAGCTTCATGATATACTCGTGGTAATGACGAAGCTTGGGTTTGAGAACCTAAAAGGACCCAATAATCTGGTTGATGACCAATTGAGAATCCCCAAAGATGTTGATGCTCTTGACACATACTGTGATATCTAACTCCAGACCAGAAATCAAAGCCTTATACTCAGATTCGTTGATGGTGCAAGGATTGGAAAGATAGTATGAGAATCTCATCACATCGCGGTCTAGAGTTATAAGAACTATTCCTACCCTCCTTTCTTGAAGAGAGATCGTGGTGCTTCCCCTTTATGAAAAGAAGGCGCACCATCAAAATACATCTCATCGGTGATTTTCAACCTCCTAAGTTCATGATTTATTTCATCAGAGATCATCACTAGCGAATCGCAGAAGTGGGTGTCTTCTAAGAAATCTAGTGCTTGTCCTTTTGGTAAGAATGTGATATCAAACTGTGAGAGAATCATGGACCATTGCAACATTGATAGTGTTGGCCATGTCATGAGATACTAGTGGATTGGAAATCAAGTTCACCTTATGAGAAAGCATATAGTGTCATAGTTTTGGGAGCAAAGATCAAAGCTAGGAAATGTTTCTTAAGGTGGATAGTTTGCTTCAGGAGAATCGATGATGAGGTAGTAAAGCTCTCCTTCCTTCATCATTGGCTTGGGCAAAGCCAGAGAGTCATCCAATGCGAGTGTAGATGATGAGTGGTGCAGGATAGGCTGGCGCTTCACCAAATACTGCTTGATATCTTCAAAGGCATGCTAACACTTATCATCCCACTTGAACTTGGCATCCTTTTTAACAAGTGTTGAGAATGGCTTGCATCTCCTTGATAGATTAGAAATAAAGCATCTTAGATATGCCAACCATCCTTGGAAAGATCTGAGTGAGTTAAACTTTTAGGAGGTGGCATTGCTAAGATAGCTTTAATCTTTTCTAGATCTATTTCTATTTCTCGGTGTTGGAAAACAAACCCAAGGAATTTTCTTAAAGCTACTCTGAATGCACACTTCAGGGAATTTATTTTAAGGTTATATTATCTTAACCGTTCAAAAACTACTCTCAAGTCAATGAGATGGTCTTCCTTTTTTCTGCTCTTGACTACTAGATCATCAATGTAGCATTCAATCTAATGAAGGATGAGTTCATTAAAGATCTGAGTTATGGCCCGTTGGTATGTAGTACCAGCATTTTTAAGGTCGAAAGGCATGACCTTATGACAATAAATTATGATCGAGGTTTGAAAAGCCATGTTTCTTTCATCCTTGGGAGCCATGTTGATTTGGTTATAGCCAGATGACCCATCCATGAAGGAGAATACTGCATGAGATGAAGCAATGTCCACCATTAATTCTGGTATAGGAAGAGAAAACTCATCCTTAGGACATGCCTTATTTAAGTCTCTGAAATTGACACATATGTGAATTTGGTCATTATTCTTCTTCTTAGCGGGATGACATTGACTAATGTATGATATTTTTTTCATCGATGAAACCAACATCGATCAATTTCTTGACTTGAACCTATTGTTGATTTCTGCATGTCCTAGGAGCTTGTTTGATAGGGTTAGTCCTAAGTTCTATTGCTAGTTTGGGGACTACTACGTTTGGAGATAATCTAGGCATCTCTTCATAGCTCCATGCAAAGCAGTCTTTAAACTCAGTTAATAGCCTAACTAAGTCATTGGTTTCTTCTTCATTCAATGAATGTATGTGGGCGTGGATTTTCTTTCTCGAGGTTGATTTCTTTAAGCTTATTGAATGATCTCTCTTTCAAATTGCATCATTTGATTTGGAGATCATCTAGATCATTTGAGGTTTCTAAACACACATCCTCATAAGAGTTGGTTTGGTGTGAAAAGAACCTATCAGATTTCAAATGGTTGGTGACAACTAAGCAGTAATCTTCATCATCGACTAACCCACAATCATAATCCGATCTTGATCTTACGTGTTGTTCCATAGCTTTTCAAAGTACTCTAATCTATGCTTAGACCATGAATGAGAAATAAAACCCCTCTTTTTAAGATTAATAACACAAAGCGAGTACCAATCAAAAAGTAATTTCATTAATTCTTTGTATGATTTATCCTCAAGTTCTACATCAACTTCAAGACTTGAGGAGGATGATCCTCAAAAGAATCTCTTTGGCTTCATATCACTGGAAGACTTAGGGGCTTCCTTAACTACTAAACCTTCAACTTTTGAGATGAAAGTGAGGTTAAAGCTAAGGTTCGTAACTGCTACCTGATAGTTTCACATACATTTGATTTGAATACTTTGCTTTGTCTAGAGGCTCGATCTTTATCGCTATCCAGCTCAAGTGTCACCTCTAATGAAACCTGTTGAGAGGGGTTGGCTGGTATGCTAATCACATTAGACTCATCCTCTGAGTTGGATTCCAAGTCTATATGAATAATAGGAGTACTCCTATGAACTAGAACATACCCTATTGGTGATGGTGACAGGGGTCTTCCACCTCTAGAAACTCTTTTACCTCTGCCTCGGTGGAGGTCAGTCATCCTACCCACATGTCCATATGATGGAATGAACTATGGGTGGAATGTGATATTCTATTTCTTCTTCAATTTCCTTTCTTGTTCACTTGGATTTTCATTTTTCTTTCTTTTTTCTTTTGCTTTTATTTTTCTTCATTTCTTTTTTTTTTTGAGTTTTACAAGTTCACGAGAAAGGGTATTTTGAGGAAGATAGTAGGTGCATCCTCATATATCTCAACCTCTAACTAAAATAGATTTTCATCTCCTTTGACACAATTACTCAATCCTTCTTCCATGGATGGAGGATGGAATCATCTTATTTTTGGTGTATATCCTCAAAGCAAAGCGTGAATGTATTTAAATCAATGATATAAAACTTAGCTTTTGGTCTTGTCTATCTCCAAAGGTATGGAATCTAAAGCCCTCTCGCTTGTTCATTGAATCCTCTCAACATCCGATCTCCTCGAGTGTGGAGATGTCGATCCTCAAATAGGCAAGGGTCTTTAGACTCATAATGTTCATGCATGATGGTGAGAACTCTGCAAGTATATCATGTCCTCTAATGTAGATGGATGTGCTCCATGTCCCCGAAGAAGGTCTTCATCTGAAAGTGATCCCAGGCTTCTAGAATAATGTGCCTCCTCACCAATAGTGGTCAACTGAGCTAAGCATATCTCAGGATCAAGGAGAGCCTTGATTAATGATTTCCTCATCTCTTTGGATAAGACAAGGGCATCGTATATGCTTAGCTTAGATGACAACTTTCTTAGGTGAGAGAGAATGTAGTCCACCTTAGGCTAATCCTCCACAAGCATATCCAAGGGTGGAGCATTCTGTGGAGGAGCTTCTCGATCCTCTGAACTAATGACTTGTTTCTCTATCTTGAGGTGCTGCCCTAGGAGGTAGAACCTTCTGGTTGACTTTGGTGATCTCTTATGGCAAGGTAATGAAGGATTCTACCTGTACGTCAGGCTCACCTATAGCTTCTCCTATGGGACCCTCGGAATCGGATGATTCCAAGTCTATCTCAAGAAGTGAACCCATAATTTAGAGTTGGAAAATCCAACTCTCAGAGGAAGATCAATGTTATAATTGTTTTTAGACTTGAAGAGTTATCATTAATAGATTTATACAACCCATTAGAAGTGGCACAGATATAATTCAAGCTCACTTTATTCTTCAATTTCTTGGATTTGATAGGAGGTATAAAGTAGAAATCAAATAAAGTTAGAGAGGTGAGGGATTTGATGCCCTCATCTGCCGATACAAGATGTCCACTAAAAGAAGTAGAGCTAGCAAAGTGGAGGAAGTCGCTGATATGGTAGCATGGTGGGTGGAGGCGGGATTAGTTGGTGGATCTTGGGATATCAACGCTTTTGCGCTCTCCCCTTTCCTGAGTTGGCTCTTGCAAACCTTCCTTGATGTTGGAGGTTTGAGTGACTCAAACACACCTAAGAAAAGTTTCTTGATCTTCGATAGAATTTTCTTAGAGGTTTTAGATAAGGAGATATCCCGACATTCTTTGGTTTTGGAAGGATCACAAGTATCCCCAAGGATTACCCTAATGGAACAGGATGGTTATTCCATAAGGTATTCCTTCGAGATGACTATAGCACCAATCTTGAAGCTATGTTCAAGCTAGTCCTTAAATGTGAAGCAATCTTCCAAAACATGACATGGCATATGGTGATAGGGGTAAAAGTTAGAATCATGACTTTTTCCCACTTCCTCTAGTCTCCTAGGTTTGGGTAGCTGAAAATTAGGCTTCTTTAAGAGATTCTTAAAGATCTTCCTGATTACCTCCCTCTTAAATGAATAAGGCTTCTTAAGTTTATCCAAAAGAGTAGGTGTACCATAGTACTAGCGGTGGGTATGTGATCCATTGTTGATGATGTGGTGAGGAGGAGTGTAGGCCATGGATGGTGGCTCTGTGGGGTGGCTGGTGGTAGAGGAGGTGGAAGTGATGGCTATGTAGCATGAGGTCTCTCAAACTGCTCTCTAGTTGGTTGTTTCCCCTTATCCTCTACTATCACTGCCCCTGGTTTCTTCTCATATACCTTATGCGGCTTTGGCTTTATTGGTAGATCTAGAGAAGGTAACTATTTGGCTTCTCTCCAAGACCTTGTTGATTAATTTCTCAAAAGTTTTAAGGTGAAACCTTTGAGCATGAAGGCCGGCCATGGATATTCTTAAGAATCTCATGGCATGTGTTCAACGGTTTTGCATTTCATACTCAAATTACCATCGAGAATATAATCAATGAGGGCTCAGGTTTTGTTGAGCCACTACGAGATGCCATGGTGACCTTTTTAGCTCAAACCTCTTGATAAAGAGTTGCTCCTCAAAAAGCCTTCACTAAACTATTGGGAAGTTCATACTATCAAATGCTACTAAGCTCTTGAAGAGATGGAAGAGTAAAGCATCCACCGATTGCAATAGCTACAAATGTGCAATGTACCTCGGGTTCCCCACCATCAAAACTCTTGAAAGAATGTGACATGAAACCCTTAAGATATTGGATTGCATTGAATTCCTCTAGGTAGGGTCTACCCTTTGGAACTGATGATCCTCCTCAGGCTTGAGCCAATGCTTCTTTCACTGGCATGGTTCTTGATATCTTTTATTGTATGGAGGTACTTGTCCACTACCTTCCTATACATGTGGTGCTACCTTGCTCTCTTTCAGGTAAAGTCTTGTGTTAAGACATGCACCAAATCTAGTCTCTATGGTAAGGATGGGGGCTTAGTTATGTAATGCTAAGATAGCTGCTAACAAATCTTTGAGCCTCTTCTCCATCCTATCTATTTTTTCATCTTTCTACTTTATCTGTGCTAGGAGGTGTTGGGTCGAGTAGGTTGTGTCTTCTTGCTCGACCTTAACACCTTCCTTAGTCTGCTATTCTCTAAGGAGGGATCCCCTAGTATCTACCATGCTAACCCCTACTGAGTCTCCCAACAAATCATCTTCATTGGGATCAAAGCTGATCTTCTCCTCATCAGACCATCATATCCTAGGATCTCTTTCTTCCATGAAATAATGAGCTACTATATCATCTAGAGAATGATCTAACTAGCATAAATGACTTTGACCGTGGTGGGATCACTATCATGTGAGGCAGGACCTCCCTCTGGAGTTAACCTGCGAGGCTATACTCACGAAGAAATGCTCACTCACCTGAATCTGCATGGGGTGACACTCCTGAGGCTCTATCATCATAGGTGCAACTGAGCTATCACCTTCTCCCTCGACAATTATTACAACCATCTCTATGTCCCACTGCGGTGGTGGTGGTGAAGGGATTACCACTATGCTTCGAGGTCACCATTCCTTCTTCACCAATACTAGGGTAGAAGGTTGAATAGAAGAGCTCGGCCTCACCAAAGTAGGTGGTGTAGATGGGATGGGATCTCTTGGCCATAGCCGGATCACCAACGGGGTCCTCTTCTCCCTCGATGTGGCCTTTATGGCCTTTGGTGGAACTAGAGATGCTGGAACATGGACAGGCGATGGTGGATGGGGGTAGAGTGGTGTGGTGGAGACACCACCGACTCTCTCTGAATAGGAGCTCTCCTCCTGTGATGGGTAATCCCGTAGATCTTGTGGTATGATCGACGGATCGCACGATCAAAAATCAACAAGTGCGAGGTCGCCGATAAACCTCCTCTCGGTAGTGATATATAAGTATGGGCCTCCCGCCCTCTCTCAAATATGCTTCCCCACGTGGGGATAACGATCTCAAATCAAACTAAGCCCCAAACTGGATCATCATAGGCCACTTCAGGCATAAGCAGAGGCATATGACCTCCTACTACTTGGTGGCTGAAACTGAACCACTGGTGGAGGTGAAGCAAAGATCCTCCTGGCATCCTCTCTGTCAGACCCAGAGAGAGGATGGAATGGGTTCATTGTAACCAGCAGGGAAACCAAAGTGGGTAACTCCTCTAATGTAAGTTGTCTCCATCTCCACTTGATGCAGTATGGTACCATTTTATCATGTGGTTTTGTTCCTCCTTTGGGTCTTGGTAGGGTGAGCAGAGTAAGAACTAGACCCAACCTCAAAAGCAGGGGAGACAATCCCTAGGATTAGGGGAGCCTTCCCGTTGGAAGGGTCTTAATGAGTGGGTCTAGCCTCGGGGCGACATGAGGGCCATGGGGCCACATGCATATCTGTTGTATGGGAACTACCTTTCTTGAGGGAATCTCATAATCTGATGGCATGTCAACCCAAATGATTGGCTCACACTCTTATCTAATAGTCATGAGGAGTGCCCTCACATGTAATCGCCTCAAAACCTCCGCTCATAAAGTGAATGAGGTGGGCATAGTCAGAGCGGGGAAGGCAGGCCTGATCCAGGGTGAGATCCATCTTATGGGAAAAGATAAACACATACTCATGCCATTACTATATTTGATAACGTAACTAAAATTGATGAATGAAAGTCACAATGTTGAAAAAAACTTGAATCGATTCTATTGATTTTGAATTTGAATTTTGAATTTGAACCCATTCAACATCTTGAAAGTGTTAAGTCGCTCAAATGATTTAGAATAGATTTTGAGATTTGATTGGAAAGAGGAATTTTGATGTAGAATCCACTTTCAACAAATTTGGATATGTTGAAAATGGGTTCAAATATTTTGAAGAGATGCTTCCATAGGTTCATATTTGAATTTGATTTTGATTTTGAGGACCCTTTATTTAACAAAATTTGGGTATGTTAAAGTAAAGAGTCAATTTGATTTTTGATTTGAGATTTTTAGAATCTACTCACTTAGCAAATTTAAGTATGCTAGGTGAGGTGTTTGAAGACAATTTCTTCTTTTTATTTCTTTGTTTGCTTTATTTTATGAATCATTTGTGATTTTGAAAATGGAATTCTCATTTAGCAAATTTGGGTATGCTAAATGAGGAATTCCAAGTGTGTTTTGTTTTTGGAAATTGTTGAAAATATGACTCTTAGCAAATCTGAGTATACTAAGAAAGCCCTATTGTGTTTTTTTTTTTTTGTTTTGGATTTTGTTTTGAAAAATAGGATCTTTAACAAATTTGGGTATGCTAAGGAAATCCTATGTGTTTCTTTTGTTTTGGATTTTATTTTGAAAATAGGATCACTTAATTATGCTAAGGAAATCTTAATGTTCTTTTTTATTTTGATTTTGTTTTGAAAATGGAGACTTCACTTTAGCAAAATGTGGTATGCTAAATGAAGTTCCAAAAGTGTTTCTTTTGTTTTGATTTTATTTTGAAAAATGGAGACTTCGCTTTAGCAAATATGGTATGCTAAAATGAAGTTCCAAAAATGCTTTGAAAATTTTGTGAAATGGAGATTTTACTTGGAAAATTTGAGTATGCTAAATGAAATTCTAAAAAAATATGTTTCAAATTTTTGTTTTAGATTTTGTTTTGTAAAATGGAAACTTCACTTTAGTAAAAGTGGTATGCTAGAGTGAAGTTCTAAATATTTTGACATTTTATGAAATGGAGATTTCACTTAGCAAATTTGAGTATGCTAAATGAAATTCCAATGTGGTTTAAATTTTATTTTGGAAAAGGGAGACTTCATTTTAGCAAACGTGGTATGCTAGAATGAAGTTCCAATATGTTTTGAATTTTTATGAAATGGAGATTTCACTTAGCAAATTTGGGTATGCTAAATGAAATTCCAAAAATGTGTTTCAAATTTTGTTTTGGAAAAGGGAAACTTCATTTTAGCAAATGTGTTTTGAAAAATTTTGTGCTTTTGTTGATTTTGAAAAGAGAGATTTCCATTTAACAAATTTGGGTATGTAAGATGGAAATCAATTATGTTTCATTTTTCAAATATGTATTTTCATGCATGATTATTACTTTTTGAAAGAGGAAATTCCAACCTAATCATATATGGAATATGTTAAGTGGTATTTCAAAATAATGTCATTTTATTTGGAAGTGAAATCTTCATTCAATAAATTTGGGTATATGAATGGAGATGTTCATATGTGCTTTTTGAAAGTTTATCTTTGATTTGGAAATGAAACCTCCATTTAATAAATGTCATGTATTAAATGAAGAGGTTCATATGTGCTTTTTGAAAATGTGGAAGTTCCAAACTAACACATGTGGAATGTGTTGAGTGAAATTTCAAAGTTATGATTTTTTTTGCTTGAAGATGTAACATCCATCCAACACATTTGAATGTATTGAATGGAGAGGCCCATCTTCAAATTGTATGCTTTTTGAAAGTATGATTTGTTGGAATTTTATTTTTTTGAAAATGAAGTCTTCATCAAAATGAATTGAGTAAGAAGTTCATTTGTGCTTTTAGAAATTATGATTGTTCATTTTATTTTTGAAAAGTTTCTACATGTAACGATTGTGAAAATTGTTAGATGTAGTGCAAATAGTTTATTAAGTGTATTTTAAAAAAATGCTTTTCAAAAAGTAAGATTTTTATTAAAGATTTATTTTGTCTTTATTTTTGGAATGAACATTTCCTTACCATAAAAATGGTAAGGAGGAAGTATTTGATTGTTTTCTTTTTATTCAATTTTTATTTTCACCCATTGGAACCAACGGGGTTTTAAGACCAACAGGTGAGGTCCTAAAACCTAAAGATGTTGGCTACCTTAACTTAAGGATGAAATAAGCTAAGTACCAATGAAAAGAAAGATAGTCTTGGATTCATACAAAAGTATGAACCCACTATCGATACTTGAAGATAGTGATCATTTACCAAAAATGGAGAGAGAAACCATCCCTAGCGGAGTCTCCAGAAAAATCTGTGGTGAAAATTTTCATTTTCTAAGAGTATACTTCCATCTTCAATCTATGTGGATAAAATGAAGATAGAAATATGCTCTTTGCATTTGGATACCGTAGATGATATATTCTTATTAGGTGATCGGTATGAGAGGAGAGGTGTACTATCTTGATAGAAGTCACCACCACAATGGACCTAATCACCTCAATAAGGACTCTCCAGGAATGGGTTTATATGTACCGAGATTCTTCCCCTACTTTACATGAAAAGTAAAAATAGGGTTTATTTTAAACCAAGTTCATTAAGTTCCCATGGATAGTTAATTACATCTTAAGAATAGATTCATTAAGAATACTCTGATTAAGGTAAATGATCATTGTCTCCAAAGATTTCAAAAGGTAGGACTATCAATCGATTGGTTTATTTTTAGAGAGTCAAGTGGGATCGATCAAGAGGAGGGAGTTCTTATTGAAGCCAAATGAAAAATAAGTAGGGGATGTTTAAGATACTAAGAAGCCTAGTAAACACCCAGACTACCCAATGATTGGGCTTTAGATTTTTGAAATTGAATTAATATGTTAGAGTTATTTCAGGCTAAAATGCCTAGAGGTGATACTTATCCTGGCTATGCAAAGGAAGTAGCAACCTCAACCTAAATCTAGGAACTTTGGCAGGCCAAAAGCACTAAATCTAAGGAGAAAATGGGTATTTGGTTTTATAAGAGAGGATAAACCACTACTTGGACTTACCCAGGGGTGGCCATAACTAACTCCTCCTTTTAAATTCATGTAAAAACTTATGTTTATGCAAAATAGCAAGGTTGTTATTTATTTAGAAAGAGACTAAGTCCTTAAACACACTTCCTAAGAGCCTAGATCATATAAGGACATGCTTCAAATGATTTAAATCTAATGCAAAATTTTCACGTATTTTATTTCTATTTTGGACAATCATTTGACTCGGGCTATAAGATTTTTTATGCCTAATGCATGAGAAATTAGATTATGGGCCAAAATCAGCAAGATAGGGAGGTGTGTTTCCACCATGGCTCTCATAGGTTAAGCCAAGTTCTCTGGAACAGGTGGAAGCCCTCCAATCAAGAGTGAAATAATATGCTTTTAGGCATGATGTTAGAAAAGAAAGTACACATCCGGCTAAGGGATTACTAATTCTTTTATATTGATTTTACTAAGCTTTAAGTGAGGTTATGAGTTGTTTATTTTTTATTTTGAGTTATTTAATTCATCCAGCCATACATCAAGGAAGAAACTAGAAAAGGATGTCATCTTAATGCACAAGCTAAATAAAACATCAAACATTTTATAAAGCTAATGCAAAGAATAAAAGGCCATTTGTGGTGGGCACCAGCACAAACTCAAAAAAAATTGGGTACAAGCTCTACCCTTATACAACCGATTACAAATGAATTAATTACAATTAAGCAAGGAATTCATGTTATGGGGTCTTCATTTTTTTTTTTCTTTCTTCTCTTCTTCTTCCTTCTTTCTTCTTTCTTCTTTTGGTTCTTTCTTTTGGATGGTTGGAATGTGGTTGCTCTAAAAGCTTCACATGGTACATAAGATGAGATCTTATGACCAATATTCATCCTAATCCCCTATAATAATCATTCCAAAATCCTAATTATAAAAGTACATGAAAAGGAAAAGTAAATCTAACTAACACTTATAAAATAGAGATTAGCTAAATAAATTATACAAATCCTAAACATGTATATTATACTTAGCACCCCACATAGGTATCCAAGTCCACTGCCTATTGGATTATGCTTAGGGTATAAGCACCTCACAACAAGTATTTATATTTTTACTCTTAAGCAATCCCTATAAGATAATGATTAGACTAAATCATACCATTCATTCTACACATACCCCTAACATCTGACTAAAATAATACATCACAAAATAAAAGAAAATACCATGCACCCTAACCTAAAGCTAGAAATGGTGACTTAATGTGTGCTTTTAAGGTTTGTGGTATGCTTATACTTTTAAGGTTTAGATTTTCTAAGTATGAAAATGTTCAACTTAGGGGATGGTTTCATTTAAGTTGTTTAGTTTTTTTGGTTAATTTATTTTTGTATTTTGATTTGGTTTAAGTGAATCCTACAATTAATTACTAAGTTGTAAAGAGAGAAAAGAGAAGAGAACTTCTTTCCTTCCTACCTTAAGTAATTTCTAAAGTAGATTCATATTTGATTTTATTTAGTGAATGTTTATTATGTGTTTTTAATTAATCCTAAGTTTAGATTTTCCTAAACAAACCTATTCAAAAGAAAGGCATTTTAAGATTAAGTAAAGTGAATTAATATCACAAAACACATCACTTCATTTCTTTCCCAACATGTATAACATGCATATGAATGAATCCTAAGCATATCTATACATACAAATGGAAATGTTTAGCACACTTTATGATGAATGCTAAGAAATGTTACTTAAGAAAATTGAATGCTTTATGATGCATGATTTTCATTAAGTAGAAAAGGGGTTTCTTTTATCCATTCATATGCACATGTGTATGTATGAAAGGCATAAGTGAGTACCACCATTGTTAGCACGAGTAAGGTACAAGACCTACTTATTACTTAAAGTCTCACAACCCTGGGATTGTCCAGACTAATATACCACTTTCCTTAAATACATATGCATGTACAAAAATAGACAAATGGAAAAAGAAAGATGCAAAGTTTATGTTTATTTAATTTTTGGTTTATTTATGCAATTTATGTGTGTAAATGTAAAGATCCTTCTTAAGTTATAACATGGAAGAGGATAAGAGTAGATTTTAAGCAAGTGTTATATTCTTTTAAAAGAACTATACACTTTGCAAATCTTATTCAAATCCATGTTAAGAAGAAAGAAAGGAAGCAAACATAAGACACATTTTTTATATTCACATGCAAGCTTATAAATAAAGTATAAGTAGCATACCTTTCAATTTTGATATTTGATTTATAAGTTTTTGAAAATAATTTTGATTTAATAGTGATAATAGCCATTCATATTTTTATTTTAGCCAAAACATGCAATTTGACATAAAGAAAATATCATTTTAATTTGATTTTAAAAGCATGAATGCATGATTTTCATATGACACACACATTTAGCATGCTAGGAAAGAAATAAAGTGATGAAAGCAATGTAAACTCATTCACCCTAATTAATTCCCAAAGATAATCCTATGAAATTAGAAAGTTCAAAGTGAATCAAAGTTGGTTTAATGTGATTTTTATTTTGAATTTGCTTTATGCTGGTCCTAACCCATTTCCCCCATATGTGAGTTAATTTAGTTTGTTCGTAGGATCATTAGGTGATTTTTATATTTTGTTTAGGTTAAAGTGTGAATTGTTAATTACCTTACCTACACCACCTTAGCATACTTAATGAAATAATTATGAGCTAATAGATGACATAAAACCACACAAGGAATTTAAATCAGCAATGCACCTAAGAAAGAAAGGGGCCTAATGCATGATTAATGATTAATTAAGGGTTTAATTTTAAGTACTTTCATAACCTTCTCACACATGTGAGTTGGATTTTGATTTCCTTAATGTACTTAGGTTATTGAACACCAAGCACCTACTGAAGATGAATTAGTTAAGTTCTAGAAGGTTTTAGAATTTTATCAAATTAATTAGGTAGGTAATTAGTGGATTAATCCTTAATTAGATTAAGAAAGAAAAAGGGGGGTTTAAGGAATAGCTTAAGGAAAATATCCCAAAATTATTCCATAAACCTCTATTCATTTAAACAAACTTAATTAACTCAATCAAAGGATTAAACCACTTACATTTAATTAGCTTAATTACATTAGAGTAATTAGATGAATCAATTACCTAATTAAACTTAATAAATCCCAAGAAAATTAGGAAGAAGTCATCCCACCAAATACACATAAGAAGTTTGAGATTAATTAATGGAATAATCATAGAGTAATTAGCCTAATTACAATCCCAATAAAACCCAAATTTATAAAATAAGACTATTCAAAATCCATCAAAATCAATTTTATAATATTCTACATTCAATTATCTTTCATATGCAATTTATTTCATATTTTTTTGATTTTTCTACACTTAGATATGAATATTTGAAGTTTCCATGATTAATTAGGTAATTAATTTTAATTATATAGCTAATCCTCGCCATGGAGGCCGACGCGGCGCTTTCCAAGTGGTGTGATGGGAGAGGCTATTAAAGTTGTCAAATTGTAGCGCCACATCAGCGGCGATGCTACGGGCTTTCTCCTTGTCCGTCCGATCAAGGATCGAACGGCTGAAATTAAACCCGTAGTATTAAAGGATTAATCCATGGATCCTACATGTTTTAATCATGGTTGTCCATCCAAAATGCATGGATGGATGGCCCATTCATCCCGATTCTCCATGAGAGGGAGCCGTCCACCTTCCATGGAAGATCCGAGCTGATTGAGCTCTGGATTGAACTCAAAACTTACCCACACCATCCCATGCAAGGGAGATCACATCCAATGGTTTCTCATGGATGAAACTTCATTTCATAAAGGACCAAACATGGCTAATTTAAGCTAATGGCATACCGGAGGCTATCACCGGCGCTGATTCCCTTGAGTAGCTTTGCCTAGTGGATGAAGCCTTGTTGAAGTTTTGAGTTGAAATTGGATGGATCTTCTAGCCAAGTCACCCTTCAATTAAGCTTGATCTTGATCAAAAGTACTCTTCCCTTGCTTGGAGAACTTGAATGAAGCTTGAAGTGAGTTCAATTTGATCCTCTGAGGGTGCTCGAAGGAGGAATTAGACTAGTTTTGAGTATTGGATGAGATGGAATTCAAGTGGAGCTCCCCTATTTTCATTCTATGAAAATCGAGAAATGGGAAATTCACTCACTCTAGAAGTCAGACAAATGGTTCCTCTAGCTTCCCTAAGCTCCTTGACATTTTGATCAATTAGCCGATCGGATGCTTTGTTAGTTAGAGTTGTATATTGGTCAATTTTGAGTGAGTGGAGTAGGGGAGCTCCATGTGCTTAATTGAGTGAGGAGGATTCCATGTGCTTAATTTCAAGTGAGGTGGTCAATTTTAGCCTTAGGTTGGGTTGCCCCAAACCCATTGGGTTAGTACCACTCACTAGTGTCCACTTGGTCCACTAAGAGGGTGCCAAGTGGTCATGAAGAGGATTTGACCAAATTCCTGAATTTGGCCAAAATTTACCCTATGGCCTAGGGTAAAATGGTCATTTGGCTTGGGTTTCAATTTGAATATGTTTGGTATGATTGAAAAATAGCCAAGTTTCAATGAATTTGGAGTTGATTTGATATGATTTGGCTCATGTTGACCCATTTAGGTCAAAATGGGTCAACTTGGTCAAGTTGACCAATTGGTCAAATTGGGTCAAACCAAGGGTTGTCAAGTTCATATGACCATTTGAAATGTTTTGGTGGCTTTGGTTTGATTCAATTTGGTTTATATTTGGTTCTGGTTCAATTGAGTTCATTTAGGTCAAATGGGTCAAGTTGACCAATTTGACCCATTTGACCTATTTGGGTTAGGTCATGGGTTGGCTTAGGTTTCATTGGTCATATGAAATGGATTGGTATCTTTGTTTCCAATCAATTTGGTTTATATTTGATTTTGGCTCAATATGACCTTTAGTCAAGTCAAGTTCATGGTCAATTGGGCTAGTTGGGTCTAGTTGGCCAATTGAGGCTTTGGTCAAGTTCAACAATCATTTTGGAATGAACTTGACCCATTTTCAATCAATTTGGCTTAGATCAAGTTTTGACACATTTTGACTTTTAGGTCAAGTTGGGTCAACTTGGGTCAGGTGGCCAATTGGGCTAGGTTAGGCTCAAATGTTGACTTGGTCAAGTTCAAACATTGATCATGAATGAGTTTTGATCAATGGTTTCAATCAATTTGGCCTATGGTGGATTTTGGCTAGTGGGTTTCATTTTGGCTAAGTGTTGACTTGGTCAACCCTAGGTTTGACTTGGTTTGACCCAATTTGAGTGATTGATCATCTCATGATGATTGTTGATCATGACAAGCTTAGTGGGCTTAGTTCAATCCAATTTGTTTAGGATTAGAATTTGGCTCATATAGGTACTTTAGGTCACTTTGGGTCAAGTGAGCCTAAGTAGGTCAAATGGTTTGGTCAAAGATTGATTTGAGTTTGATTGAACTCACATATGGACTCATTATTGATATATAAATTCATTTGCAAGTGGTTTGAAGTCAAATGGGTTTTGATTCATTTGACAATTTCAAGTTTAAAGGGTGAACATGAGTTTGACTTGGGTTTGATTTTTGAATTTAGTTTTGGTTTGGTGATTGAAGTTTATGTTTATATTTGGATTCATGATTGAAGGATTGATTGAATCATGAAGAAAAATCAAGAGTTTTGGCTTGATTTGAATTTGATTTGGCTAAGTTCAAGAATTTTGACTTGAAAGGCTTAGGAATTTTGATTGAGTTTGAGTTTGATTGATTTGGTTTTGATATTTGAATTTATATTTCATTTATATATGAATATAAATGAGAATATAAATGGTTATGAGAAAATTTCATGAATTTGAAGTGATTTGAACTTGATTTAGCTAAGTCCATAAGAGAATCAAAGTGACTTAGAAAGATTTTGATTTGGATTTGAATTTTGGAATTTGGTTTGATTGATTTGAATTTATATTTCATTTATATATGTGAATATAAATGAGAATATAAAGGTTGTGAGAAAATTCCTTGAATTTGAATTGATTTAGATTTGATTTAGGCTAAGTCCATGAGAGGGAATCAAAAGACTTAGGAAATATTTTGAACTTATAATTTCAATCATAAGCTTCAATCATAAGTTTTAATCATCAGTTTCAATCATGTGGAATTGATTTGGGTTTGGAGGAAATCAATTAAGTTGGAATTGATTTAAGCTTTGATGTTGATTTGATTTTGAGTTTGACTTGAAGGAAAGAAGTGAGGAATGTTTCAAGCTATAGGGTAGACAAATTTTCCTAACCCTCCTAAGGCATGAGCTATTCCCATGGCTAACTCTTCTAAGTCTCTAGGGCTAGGTTGAGTGTCCACCTAATCACTAGATGTGTCTTAGGACTAAGGAACTCTTAAAGTCTAAGAGAAGTCCTATGTATAAGATGGAGGGGTTGAGAGCTCATCCTAAAAATGAGGTCAACATACTCCTACGAAGATCTATGGCCATGGGAACAGTGATACTGTCTCCTCCACCCTCGACTGCTACTATCTCCATAGCCTGTTGTGATGGTGGTGGTGATGGCACAACTATAATGCTCCGAGGATGCCATTCCCTCTTTACAACTAGGGTAGATGCAAGAGAGCTCCTCAATATCGATGTAGATGGGCAGATCTCTTAGCTATAGTCGGATCACCAGTATGGCTCTCTTTTCTCGGGATGCTACCTTCATGGCCTTTCCTGGAACAATGGATGATAGAACTTATTCTGGATATGGTCAGTGTGGAGTAGAGCGGTGTGGCAGAGGCACCACCGACTCTCTCTCTGCAGAGCTCCTCTCTATGGTAATAGTACCACAATACTATCAAATGACAAAGGTAGCACGCTGATTAGGAAAGTCAATGAGAGGTCATCTTATTGCCTCTCTCGGTGTAACCTATCTTGATGCCTGCCTCCCAGCCTGTCTTTGCTTGATGTCCTCTATCTGGATGATGGTAAATCAACAGCCCTAAACTCTGAGTAAAAGCTCCCATTGATCAGGTCATACAACCTCCTTCTATCTCTAGTAGAAGCCTCAAAGTGAACTACAGGTGGAGGAAAAACTAAGATTCTCTTATATCTTCCTCTCCATCAGATTCAGAGAGGGGGTGAAACTTATTCTCCGTGATAAGAGGAGAGACTATCCTAGGTAACTCCTCTACTGCAACTAGAAAATTGCCTCTAGCTCCATGGCTATGTGATCATGATATCGTTTGATCTTGAGGCATCGGTTACGATGCTGGTCATGCTAGGAGGGGAAGCACAAGAACTAGACCCTACCTCATAGGTGGGGGAGACTATCCCTGGGATCAAGGGAGCCTTCCCCTTGGAGGAAGCCAAAGAGTGGGTGCTAGCCCATCTTGTCAAAAGAACCGAACTCATTGGCTGTAGCATTCTTTGAACTACCACAACATTCCTCTTTGTGAGAGAAACTGAGTTAGGGCATCTCAACTGGATGACCAATCTTGATCACCACACTCTGGATTGTGAGGGTGGTGCCCTCATAAGTGATCCTAGACCCCTCGAAACCTCAGCCAAAATGAATGAGGTGGGCAAAGTCAGACTGTGGGAGGCTGGCCCAATCCGAGGCCAAATCCATCCCAAAAGGAAAAGTAAACAAACTTATCGCCATTTAAAAGCGAACTAAAAAGCTGGTTGAAATGGGTTGAACTTATGAAAACAAACTGGAATCAAATTTTTGTTTTAATTTGTTTTTAGAATTTGAACACACACTCAACAATTTGTATGTGTTAAGTGGGGCTCTTTGAATTTGGAGAGATTTTGAGTTTAGAATTGGAGAAGAAATTTTTGAAATTAGGATCCATTTTCAAAAACTTTGTGTATGTTGAAAATGGGTTCAAATATTTTGAAGAGATTGATGCTTCCATATGTTCATATTTTAAGTTGCTTTATTATTGTTTGGGGACCCTTCCTTTAACAAATTTGAGTATGTTAAAGTAAAGGTCAATTGATTTTGTTATGATTTGTGATTTTGGAATTTACTCACTTGGCAAATTTGGGTATGCTAGGTGAGGTGTTTGAAAATAATTTTCTTCTTATGTTTGTTTATTTGTGAATTATGGGTGAATTTAAAAATGGAATCTTTACTTAGCAAATTTGGATATGCTAAATAAAGTCCAAGTGTTTTGTTGTTTTTTGAAAAGAGGATTTTTTACTTAGCAAATTTGGGTATTCTAAACAAAGAATCCTAATGTGTTTTGTGTTTGGTGATTTTGAAAGAGGACTCTTAGAAAATTTAGGTATGCTAAAGAAACCCAAATGTATTTTATTTTGATGATTTTGAAAAGAGGATTCTTAGCAATTTTAGGTATGCTAAGAAATCCGAATGTGTTTTGTTTTGATGATTTTGAAAAAATGATTCTTAGAAAATTTAGGTATGCTAAAGAAATCCAAATGTGTTTCATGTTTTGATTTTTGAAAAGAGGATTCTTTACTTAGCAAATTTAGATATGCTAAATAAAGGATCCATGTGTATTTTGATTTTTGATTTTGAGAAGAGGATTCTTTACTTAGCAAATTTAGGTATGCTAAATAAAGGATCCATGTGTGTTTTGATTATGTGATTTTGATTTTGAAAAGTGGATCTTCACTTAGCAAATTTGAGTATGCTAAATGAAAGGTCAAAATGTCATTTGATTTTTGAAAAGATGATTATTGACTTTATTTTTGAAAAGATGATTATTGACTTTATTTTTGAAAAGATGATTATTGATCTTATTTTAAAAATGAAATCTCCATTCAATAAATTGAATGAGGATGTTCATTTATGCTTTTTGAAAATATGATTGTTGATTTTGATTTTTGAAAATGAATCTTCATTCAATAAATTGAATGAGAATGTTCATTTGTGCTTTTTGGAAAATATGATGTTTGATTTTGATTTTTTGAAAATGAAATCTTCATTCAATAAATTGAATGAGGATGTTCATTTGTGTTTTTTGAAAATGTGATTGTTGATTTTAATTTTTGAAAATGAAATCTTCATTCAAAAAAAAAATTGAATGAGGATGTTCATTTGTGCTTTTTGGGAATTGATGTTTTTATAAAGGATTTATTTTTCTTTATTTTTGGAATGAACCTCACCTTACCATAGAAATGGCAATAAAGAAGTCTTTAATTATTTATTTTTATTAAATTTTTATTTTCACCTATTAGGGAACCCAATAGGGATTTTAAGACCTACACGGAGTGAGGTCCTAAAACCAAAAAGATGTTGGCTAGCTTTGCTTAAGGATGAAATAAACTAAGTGCCAATGGAAAAGAAGGATAGTCTTAGACTCATAGAAAGTACAAATCCACTATCGATACTTGGAGACAATGATCATTTTCCAAAGATGGAGAGAGAAACCTTCCCTAGTGGAGTTGCCAGAAAAATATGTGGTGTTTTATATTCATCTTCATATCTAAAATGTGAATTTTAAAAATGAAGACAAAAATAAAAATGCTTTTGGTTATGACACCACGTAGATCCACATATATTCTCATTAGAGTGATCGGGTACAAAATTGAGGAATGATGTACTATCTCGAGAGACAGAAGTCACCATCTTATAATGGACCTAATCACCTAATGAGGACTCCTAAGGACAATGGGTCTTCGGATGTACTAAAGATACTTCCCCTACTTTACATGAAAAAGTAATGTAGGATTTATTTGAAATTGGGTTCATTAAGTTCCCTGTGGAGGCAAGCCCCCATAATTAATTATATCTGAATGAATGAAATTCCTTAAAAATACTCTAATTAAGATAAATGATCATTGTCTCCAAAGATTTCAAAGATAGAACTATCAATCAATTGGTTTATTTTTGGAAGATCAAGTGGGATTGATCAAAGGAGGGAGTTATTATTGAATCGAAAAGAAGATAAGTAGGGGATGCTTATGATACTAGGAAACCTAGTAAGCACCTAAAACTATCTTATGGTTAGGCTTTATATTTTTGAAATTTGAGGAGAGTTAATATTTGAGTTGAGTTTTATTCGAAATCTATGACTTACAATTCCATGATACAAGATCATGAAAATTTCTAAGAAGTGAGGATTTATGCTTGTAGCCTATAAAGAGAATCAATAACCTCAGAACCTAGATTTAGAGAGCTTTGGTGTGGGTTGAACACATTCTAAATCTAAGGAAAAAATAGGCATATGGTTTACCTCCACAAGAGAAGATAAATCACCCGACTATTGGACTTACAACACCTGGGGGTGGTCGCCAACTAACTCCTCCTATAATTTTAAATACATGTAGGCAAGTCATATGCTTTTGCAAGATAGTTAAGCTGTTATTTATTTAAAAAGAGACCAAGTCCTTGAACACACTCCCTAAGAGACTAGATCATGTAGGGCATGAATAAATGACTTAATCTAATGCAAATTTTGTTATATTTTATTTTTATTTTTGGACAATTCATTTGACACAGGCTATGGGATTCATATGCCTAATGCATGAGAAATTGGTTATGGGCCAAAATCAGTAAGAAAGAGGTGTGTTTCTACCATGGCTCTCAAAGGTCAAGCCAAGTTCCCTGGCAAAGGAGGAAGCCCTCCATAAGTAAAAGTGAAGCAAGATGTTTTTTATGCATGATGTGAAACATACAACATCCAGTTAAGGGGTTACTAAATATTTTATCTTGATTTATAACCTAGGCTTTAGGTGAGGTTATGAGTTATTTAAATTTAATTTTGAGTTGATTAATTTGGATAGAAAATTTATTTTTCTAAGAGCCTAATCGCATCCAGGCCATTCATCAAAGCAAGGAAGAAACTAGAAAAATCATGACATCTTAATGTACAAGCTAAACAAACATCAAATAATTTATAAAGCTAGTACAAAAGAATAAAAGTCCTTTATGGTCGGGCTCCACCGCATAAACCTGAAAAGATAAATATGGATAACCGAGATCTACTCTTATATAACCTAGATTACAAATGAATTAATTACAATCAAAATGGAATTCATGTTATGGGGGTCTTCATTCTTCTTTCTTATTTTCTTCTTTCTTCCTTTTCTTTCCTTCTTTCTTTCTCCTTTCTTCTTTCCTTCCTTCTTTTGGTTGGTTGATATGGTTGCTCCAAGGCTTCACATGGTACATAAGGCATAATCTTATGACCAATGTTCATCCTAATCCTTCATAACATTCATTCCAAATCCTAATTGCAAAATTACATAAAAAGGGAAGATAAATCTAACTAAAACCTGCAAAATTAAAATTAGCTAAACAAACCACAAAATCTCAAGCATGTATATGAATAAATAGGACTTAGAACCCCACACATGGGTAACCAAGTCCACAATTTTAGATTATGCTTAGGGGTATAAGCAACCTACACAGCAAAAGCATTTATATTTTTATTACAGCGCCCCTTAAGCATAATCCCCTACAGAAGACAATGATTAGACTAAGATCATCCTATCATCCAGTCTACACACATACACCCTAACATCCAGACTAAAATATTACATCACAAAATAAAATTAGGCATCAAACCATGCACCACCTAACATAGAGCTAGAAATAGTGACTTAGCCTAATGTGTGTTCCATTTGAGGCTTGTGTGGTATGTCTTAGCTAGGCTTTAAGGTTGAGATTTTTTAAGTGTGAAAGGGTTCAAATTAGAGGAAGGTTTCATTTAAGTGATTTAGTTGATTTATTAATTTTATTTAATGATTTTATTTAGTTTGAATGGACTACACTTAATTACTAAGTGTTGTAAAGAGAAGAACAGAGAAGAGAACTTCTCTTTCATCCCTTCCTTAAGTAATTTCTAAGGTAGATTCATTAGTAATTTTTATTTAGTGAATGGTTTTATTATGTGTTTTAATTAATTCTAAGTTTAGATTTTCTCTAAAAAACCCATTCAAATAAGAAAGGCATTTTAAGATTAATTAAAATGAATTATTATCACAAAACACACAACTCTTTATTTCTTTCCAACATGTGTGTTATGCATATGAATGTACCTTAAGCATAGCTATACATACAAATGCAAATCTTAGCACACCTTAATGATGAATGAAAAGAGATGTTTGTTTAAGAAAATTTGAATGTTTCATGATGCATGATTTTCTTAAGTAAAAAAGAAAGACTCTTTTATACATTAATCAAATGCACATTTACAAGTATGAAAGACATAAGTGAGTATGGGATCATTTTTTTCTCCACCAGGGGTGTAAGATATAAGACCTACTTGGTGCTACTTAAAGCCTAGCAACCTCAGAAAATCAAGCTAATATACCACTTTTCTTAAATACATGTGCATGTACAAAAAGAAATGAATGGAAGAAGAGTCATGCAAAAAAAAGGTTTATGTTTGTTTGTTTGATTTTGGTTATTTAATTTACATGTACAATATGAAGATTCTTCTTAATCCATAACATAGAAGTGTGTATAATGGATTTAAGCAAGTGTTGTGTTCTTTTCAAATGAACTATACACTTTATAAATCCTATACAAACCCATGTTAAGAAAAGAGAAGAAAACCACACAACACATTTTATATTATAATCACATGCAAGCTTATAAATATTTATAAGTAGCATACTTTCATTTATGATCTTTGATTTATTGATTTTGAAAATAATTTTTGATTTTTAGTAGTGATAATTTCCATTCATATTCTTACTTTAGCCAAAGCATGCAATTTGGCATAAAGGAAACATTTATATTTTGATTTTTCAAAAGATATGAATGCATGATTTTTATATGGAAAACAATATTTGTCAAATTTGTTTGGGATGACAATTCCCTTCACAAAGGACCAAAGATATTTCTCCCTAAGCTCAATTTTGAAGTATACCTCACCGGAGGCTATCATCGGCACTCCCAAACGGAGGTTGCTTCGTCTAGTCAAGATAAAACCCTATTGAAGGTTTGAAGGTTTGAGGTTAAGTGGATCTTCCTATTGACCAAAGCTCTCTTTGATGGCTTACGGCTTTGGTTGAACTCCTCCTTCCCGTGGCTTGGATGCTTTGAAATGATTTGGGTGAGTTTTATTTAGTCCCCTAATGGTGCTTGCAAGAGAATTGGCCTTTAGTGGAGTGATGAGTGAGTTGGTTTTTCTTCTTACCTCCCTTATTTTTGGCTTAAGAAAACTGAGAAAGAGAAGTTTGAATGAGCTTGGGAAATGCTTGGGAGAGCTTGGGGAGCTTCCTTTGGTTTCTTAGGGCTCAATCGAATGCAAGGGATGTCAAATGAATTGAATTGAGGGGGAGTATATCTCCCCCTACTTGGATCAGATGGTCATGAGCTTACATGCCATTTTGATTAAATTAATCTCATGGAGTGGGTTGTTTAGGTTGTTTAGGTTGTTAGGGGTTCCATGTGATTCAGTTTTTTCCAAGGGCGTGTAGTGAAGGAGTTTTCCATGTGTTAAATGAGAGTATGGAGTGATGTCATGTGCTCATTTTCCATTGGGTGGTTGATTTTGGATTTTGGATTGGGTTTGGCTGACCCAAACCCATTTGTTCATGTGCACCACATACCTTGGTGTCCAAATGGTCCACTAAGAGGATGCCAAGTGATCTTGAGTTGGAATATGATTAAATTCCAAGTGAATTTGATTATAGGTTACCCTTTGACCTAGGGGTAAAATGGTCATTTAGCTTTGATTTTGATTTGGGCAGATTTGGTATGATTGAAAAATGGGTTGTACCAATTTTCAATGAATTTGGAGTTGATTTGATATCAATTGGCTCATGTTGACCCATTTAGGTTAAAATGGGTCAACTTAGTCAAGTTGACCAATTGGGTCAAACAAAGGGTTGGGTCAAGTTCATATGACAATTTGGAGTGATTTGGTATCATTAGTTTTGTTCATTTTAATTTATATTTTGTTTTGGTTCATTTGAGTTCACTTAGGTCTAATGGGTCAAGTTGACCAATTTGACCCATTTGACCCAATTGGGTTAGGTCATGGGTTGGTTTAGGTTTGGTTGGTCATTTGAAATATTTTGTAAGCTTTGGTTTCAACCAATTTTATTTTGGTTTGATTTGACCTTTTAGGTTAAGTTGGGTTCATGGTCAATTGGGCTACGTTTTGGTGGTAATTGAGGCTTTGGTCAAGTTCAACAAGTGATTTAGAATGAATTTGACCTATTGGTTGCAATCAATTTGGCTTAGATCAAGATTTGACACATTTTGACTTTTAGTCAACTTGGGTCAAATGTCAAGTGGACAATTAGGTTTGGCTCAAATGATGACTTGGTCATGTTCAATCATTGATCATAAACTGGTTTAGATCAATGATTTCAATCAATTTGGCCTATGGTGGATTTTGGCTAGCTTAGGTTTCATTTAAGTTAAGTGTTGATTTGGTCAAAGGCTAAGTTTGAATTAGTTTGACCTAATTTTAGTGATTGATCATCTTATGATGATTGTTACTCATAATATGAGGCTTAAATGGGCTTAGTTAAATCCAATTTGGGTAGAATTTGAATTTGGCTCAAAAGGATGGTTTAGGTCACTTTGGGTCAAGTGAGCCTAAGTGGGTCAATTGACTTGATCAAGGCTTGATTCAAGTTTGATTGAACTCACATATGGACTTATGATTAAAATATAAATCCATTTGCAAATGATTTGGAGTCAAATGGGTTTTGATTCATTTGACAATTTCAAGTTCAAAGGTTGAACATAGGTTTGATTTGGGTTTGAGTTTTGAATTTAGTTTTTTGATTGAAGTTTATATTTATATTTGGATTCATTATTGAAGGATTGGTTGAATCATTTGATTGATTTGAGTTTGATTTGGCTATGTTCAAGAATTTTACTTGAAAGAGTATAGGTTGGTTTTAGGTTAGATTTGGGTTTGAGTTTTGAATTTGGTGTGATTATTTGAATTTATATTTCATTTATATTTATGAATATAAATGAGAATATAAATGGGTTATGAGAAAATATTTTGAATTTGAAGTGATTTGAATTTGATTTGAGCTAAGTCCATAAGATGAGATCAAGATGGCTTAGGAAAGATTTTGGATTTTTAGAAATGATCATGGATTTCAATCATTTGGAATTGATTCATGATGTGAGAAAATCCATTGGGTTGGAATTGGTTTAAAATTTGATGAAATTGATTTGAGTTTGAAGTTGATTTGAATTTGAAGTTGATTTAAACTTGAGGTTGATTGGAATTTGAAGTTGATTTGAATTTGAATTGATTTGAAGTTGATGTTGATTTGAATTTGAAGTTGATTTAAAGTGTTGATTTGAAGAAGTTTGACTTGAAAGAAGTAGGATTTGGTTCAAGCTATAAGGCAAGTTTTCTAACACCCCTATGGCATGACCTATTCCTATGGCTAACTCTTCTAAGTCTCCAGGGTTAGGTTAAGTGTTCACCTATCACTAAAAGTGTCTTAAGACAAATGAACTCTTAATATCTAAGAGGATTCCTATGTCTAAGATGGAGAGGTTGAGAGCTCCCTCCAAAAGTGAGGTCAGTAGAAATCAATGAAGAAGAAGACTGATTTCGCTTACATTCTCTTTAATGATGATCTTGGTGATTTCATTCCTATAGAAAGCTCTCCAAGTACTAATAATTATAACAATTCTGATCCACTCCTTTCTAATTTTGAAATGGATTACCTATTCTTAAATCATCTGGGTTCTCCCTCTGAGATTGATTTAGATCATCTGACTCTGATGATCCTATAAGAGAAGTGAACCTGATGAGTAGGTAGAACTTTCCATTAAACCATCTCATGAAGTCACTGAAGTCAACCTTCGTAGTGGCAAAGTTCTACCTCCTAGTGTAGTGCCTCAGGATAAGGGTAAACAAGTCATTGATTCCAGTGATTAAGAAGCCCCTCCATAGGATGCTCCACCTATGGATATGCTTGTGGAGGACCAAACCAGAGTTGACTACAATGTCCTTGCTCACCTAAGAAAGTTACCAGCTAAGCTGACTGCTATTGGAGAGGAGGCATGTTTTTCAAGAGAAGCCCATGGAGTTACATTCACCAATGAAGATGTTCTTTTGGGGACAACAGAGCACAACCGTCCCCTCTACATCATAGTGAATATGGACAAATTCAGACTCTCCAGGGTGTTAGTTGATTCAGGTGCATCAGTGAACATTGTGAGTCTAAAAACTCTTGCATACTTGAGGATCGACATCTCTGAACTCCGAGGAGATTGGATGATATTCAGAGGATTCAATGAACGAGATGAGAGGGCTTCAGGCTCCATAGTGTTACCACTAGAGATAGATGACTGGAAGATAGAAACCAAGTTCTACATAATTGATTCAGATACATCTTTCACTACTTTGCTCGATAGACCTTGGATACATAGAAACAACATGGTTTTATCCTCTTTGCATTAGTGCATCAAATTTAGAAGAGGTGAAATCGTGTATTATATCAAAGGAGACTTGAAGCCATTCTCAGTTAGAGAGGTTGAGATTTATGAAGATGCGTTACTATCTTCCTCCAAATCAAAAAATCTATTCTCGTGAAGTTGGTGAAAGTTCAAAATCAAATGAAAAAGAAACAAAAGAAAAACGAAATTGAAAAAGAAAAAGAAAAAAGGAAAAAAAAGAAAGTACAAGTGAGCAAGAATCAGACATTGAGGAAGAGGTCGAGCTAGATGTTAGATTTTTCCTACAATTTGTTCCTCCATATAAATATATGGCTAGGATGACTCGACCTCCACCATGTAGAGGAAGGGGCAAGTCCAGAGGCAGTTTTAGAGATGGAAGACCTCCTCGGTGGCCACAGGAGCTATGTTCCACTCATGAGTACCCCTCATCCACATGGGACTTAGAGTCAGTCTGAGCATGAGTCCAGCATGCATTAAGCCCTCTTAGCGGGTCCCTTTGGAGGTGATGTTCAAGCCAGACAGTGGTGAAGACCAGGCCTCCAAGCAAAGCATGAATGTATTTAAATCATCATTATGTACAAGCAGCAGTTGGGAACTTTAGCTATAACCTCACTTTCTTCTCAGAAAGTTAAAGTTTTAGTAGTTAATGAGGCACCCAAGTCATCCACAGATGTCAGGCCAAAGAGGTTTTTGTTGGGAGCATCATCCTCAAGTCAGGAAGCCGATGTAGTACTTGAAGATGATTCATATAAAGATTTAATACAACTACCTTTTGATTGGTATTCACCTTGTATTATTAACTTAGCAAAGAAGAGATTAATCCCACATACTTGGTATAAACACAGGTCAGAATACTTTGAAAAATTATGGGACAACCAAAGCAGACACTCTCAATTAAGATTAGGACTAAGATTTGACACAGTAGGTCCAGTCGATGATGATAACCATTGCTTAGTCATCACCACTCATTTTGGGTCTGATAGATTCTTCTCAAATCATGCTAACTCTTATGAGGAGGCATGTTTAGAAACTTAAGGTGACCCAATTGAGCTTGAAGTCAGAGATGCACCACCAGAGTTTGAAGAAGAAATCAGATCAACTATTGACAAACTCAAAGAAATCAACTTGGGAATAAAAGAATATCCATGCCCGATGCACATTAGTTCCTTATTGAATGAAGAAGAAACTAATGACTTAGGCTATTAGCTGAGTTTAAGGACTACTTCATATGGAGTTATGAAGAAATGCTTGATTTATCTCCTGACGTAGTAGTCCATAAATTCATAATAGAACCTAATTCTAACCTTATCAAGCAAGCTCCTAGACGCATGCGATTAGAAATTGAACAATGGGTCACTTCTAAAATCAAGAAACTGATTGATGTCAGCTTTATCAGGGAAGAAAAATATCCTACTTGGTTAGCTAGTGCCATCTTTGTTAAGAATAAAAATGGACAAATTCGCATATGCGTCGATTTTAGGGATCTGAACAAGGCATGTCCTAAAGTTGAATTTTTACTTCCTATACCGGAATTGTTGGTGGACATTGCCTTATCTCATGTAGTATTCTCCTATATGGATGGGTCATCTAGCTACAACCAAATCAAGGTGGCCCCGAGGATGAAAGAAATACTATTTTTTAGACCCCGATCGAAATCTAATATTATAAGGTCATGCCTTTTGGCCTTAAAATGTCGGCGCTACATACTAACGGGCCATGACTTAGATTTTCAATGAACTCGTTCATCATCAAGTTGAATGATATGTTGATGATCTAGTAGTCAAAAGAAAAAGGAAGACCATCTATTGACTTGAGAGTTATTTTTGAATGATTAAGATAATTTAACCTCAAAATGAATCCCCTAAAGTGTGCATTCAGAGTAGCTTCAGGAAAATTCCTTGGGTTTGTTGTTTGACACTGGGGAATAGAGATACCAAGAGAAGATCAAGGCTATCTTAGAAATGCCACCCCCTAAAAGTCTAACTCAACTCAAATCATTTCAAGGGTGATTGGTATCTAAGATGCTTCATATCCAACTTATCAAGAAGATACCAACCATTCTCAGCACTTGTCAAAAAGGATTCCAAGTTCAAGTGGGATGATAAGTGTCAGCATGCTTATGAAGACATCAAGCACTACCTGATGACACCACTAGTTCTAGCAGCCCCTATCTTAGGCAAGCCATTGATCCTCTACACCATTGCATTAGAAGACTCCCTTGGCACCTTGTTGGCTCAAACAAATGATGAAGGAAATAAAATGCTCTCTACTACCTCAATCATCGTCTAATTCTTGTTGAGGCAAACTACCCACCTATTGAGAAACACTGCCTAGCTTTAATCTTTGCATCCCAAAAGCTATGACATTACATGCTTTCCCATAAGATGAATCTGATCTCTAGAATCAATCCACTATAATATCATGATATCGCCAACATTAACTGGATGGTTGGCACATTGGACCATGATTTATCATAGTTTGACATCACATTCATACCCCATCGTGCTGTGAAAGGACAGACACTAGTAGATTTCTTAGCAGCACACTCACTTCTTGTTGATTCTCCGCTTAGTGATGACCTCCCTGATGAACAAATCATGAACTTAGGGACACTAGCATTCACCATTGGGAGATGTATTTTGATGGTGCAACTTCCTCTCAAAAAGGAGAAGAACCACAATCTTTTTTTCGAGGAAAGTAAGGGTAGGAATAGTTTTCCTAGCTCTGCAGTGCGATGTGATGAGATTCTCATATCATCTATCCAATCCATGCACCAACAATGAAACTGAATATGAGGCTCTGATTGTCGGTCTGGGTTAATCATTACACTATGCATCCAGAGCATCAACATCTACGGGATTCTTAGCTCGTCATCAACCAAATTGTTGGGTCCTACAAAGTTCTAAAGCCTAAGCTCCACCATTACCACAAGTATACCATGGAGTTATGACTCAAATCCCAGAGGTCATTATCTACAAGATTCTTCAAGGAGATAATGCTACAGTATATGCATTTGGCCAAACTGGCCAAGGAGTTAGCATGCCCAGAAGATGAGTCCATTTCAATAAGGGTTCAAAATAGATAAGTCTTCTCCCTTATTGATGTTGAACTCATCAAGAGACTCTCTCCTAAAGGGGAGGTTGTCATTGCCAAAGAGGATGATGAGTTAGAATAGAGGCAACCATTCATGGATTACCTAAACACAGATAAACTACCTCAAGAGAAGTCATTAGCCGATCAAGTGAAACATAGAGCTCTTTCCTATGCTATCATGGGTGGCACCTTATACCAATGATCCTTCGATCACATGTGGTTACGTTGTTTAGTCAAACATGAAGCCCATAAGATCATGACCGAGGTACATTCAGGTTTATGCAGAGCTCACCAGTCCAGTTAGAAGATGAAAGCCAAGATCAAAAGATTAGGATACTGTTGGCCTTCAATGATTACATACTACATGGATATAGCTAGGAGATGCCACCAATGTCAGGTGCATGACGTGGTCTTATATTAATCACCCAACATTCTACATCCTACTTTGGCCTCATGGTCATTTGAGTGTTGGGGAACTAACATAGTGTTCGATCCTCCTTCTTCTAAGGGTCACCGGTTCATTCTAGCTGCCACCGATTATTTTTTCAAGTGGGTGGAGGCAATCCCACTTAGAGAGATCACATCTCAGCATGTGCTCCAGGTTTTTAAGAACCATTTCATATATAGGTTCAGGGTGCCTCGATAAATTATATACGATAATGGTACTACATTCAAGAGCACCAAAATCAACAACTTTCGGAGACATAACATAGATTGGGGGTATTCCACCATCTACTACCCAAGGGAAAATGATCTAGCAAGAGCATACAATAAAACTCTCATCCAAATATTAAAGAAAACACTCGATGACAACACGAGACAGTGGCATGAGTAGTTGGTTGAAGCCCTGTGGGCCTAATGTACCACATACAAAACTCCAACTCAATCTACCCCATTCTCCTCAATGTATGGGTCTGAAGTAATTCTATCACTAGAAGTCTAACTCTCATCACTAAGGATAGTTATGGGTAGTAAGATCACAATAGAATAGAATGCTAAGCTGCAGTTAGAAGAGCTCGAAGGTTTGGAGGAGAGATGCCTCAAGGCATGCCAGAACCTCGAGTTGTACAAAGCCAAAATGATTCAAGCTCACAACAAGTTAGTCCGTCTTAGAGCATTTCTAGTAGGAGAGCTTGTTTTAGTTCTAAGGAGACTAATTGTTGCTCATCGAAAGATGGGAGGCAAGTTTGAACCCACTTGGGAAGGCCCTTTCCCCATAGAAAAGGCCTACTAAGGAGGATCTTATCAACCTATAAACTATAAGGGAGAGCGCTCTATGCTTCCAATCAATGAGCTCTACCTAAAGAAATATTACCCATAAAATCTTGTTTGAAAATAATCATTAATAAAACTTTTTTCATATCAAATTTCATCTCTTATATGTTAGAAACTTCTTTTTCTTGCGAATCTGCCATGATGTGTTTAGGATAGGTGTAAGAGAACCCAAGCAGCATCCTATTCTTCTTTCACAACATATGCAAACACATATCTTTTGTCTCGAGCTTCTTTGATGTGGGAGAAAGTCCCCCCGTGGCACTCACTCATTAGCTGCTCCAGGTTGGACTGATATACTACCTTGCTAGTATGTCATCAATGGTCATTTGTCTGGCAGATGTGAGTCCCCGCACTTTCTTCTTAGCTTGACTATTGCAAACCAATGAGTGATTTGTTAGTTTCATAGGTCTTACTGCATAGTCGATAAGCTACCCCATGTTGACTTTGTTTAAGAGGATGTAAGCCTACATTCTTTCTTCTTGAATTAACCATCATGCACTAACAAGGTTGAGTATATTTGAGGTTTAGTGTATGTCCACCAGAGGCTCCTCTCCTCCTGACTACTTTAGCTTGGGCTTAGTCCTTACATAGGACTCCTCGCTTAGTAGTTTCCCTAGGTCAGATAGCCCTTGTCAAGCCAGAGATAGACTATTTTGGCGATCAGTTCTGCTTTGGAGAGATGCAAGTCTACATGCCTTCTTTCTAGGCTGATTGTAGCAAATCGAAGGGCACCTTAGGTTGGTTGGTTATCATCATGCTGACGATGACCCACCCGATGGATACACCACTCTTGGTAGATGTGAGTCCCCGCACTTTCTCCTTGAGTTGGCCACCAATACCCAGAGGTTTCTTTATGGTTTTGGATAAGCCCCCAGCGGCACCTCCCCTATGGGAACTCTATTTGGATCACGTCCTTAGTAACGCCATTTAGACACTACCCCAATTAGTATTGGATTGGACAGTACCCCTTTCCTAGTAGCCACCCCTGTGGTTGGAGAATTTGTTTAGCGGATGTGCAGATTCTCCCTTTGGATTGGTAAATCCAAGATAGGTCTAGGCTGATATTAGCCCCTTCCTAGTGGATCCCTCGTAAACCAATAGGGTCCATGTAAATATAAAACAAACAAAATATATCTTCACTTATAGATTAGGAATTTAAGCCCCTAGTGGCCCCTTTCCCAAGCAGGCATCCTATCTTTAGGGCAATGTTGGTAAAACTCTCTATAAGAATTGCCTGACTACTTTGAGCCGAAGTCCCGGGTTGGCACTCTCAAGACCCTTGGGGTTCAACTTATTGTGCACCAACAAGTTACCCCGGCGGTCATCTTTGCTTTGAAAGATATAAGTCTATTATGCATTCTTTCTAGCATGATCATTGTAAATCGACGGGCAACCTTAGGTCGGGTTAGATTTATTACACAAGTGACTGATCACCCCAGTGGTTTCTTATTTAGGAAGATATGAGTCCCCGTGCTTTCTTCCTAACTCGACTATTGCAAATCGAAAGGCACCCCTTTGGTTGGTTAATTCTACCCCACGGCCGGTAGACTATTACTTTGGATTGGTGAATCTAAGACAAGTCTAGGCTGATATTATCCCCTTCTTAGTGGATCCATCGTAAACTGATGGGATCCATCAAATTAAAATAATTGAAATTAAAACAAATGCAATTCAATCAAATGACATTATCTTGACTACTTCCGAGTTGATATAAGCCCCCCCAGAGGCATTCATTCTGTAGTCACCCTAGGTTGGGTCCCATTTATTGTGTCCAATAGATCACCCCGATGGTTATCTCTTTCTTTTGGAGATGTAAGTCTACTATGCTTACTCCCTAGCACAGCCATTGTACACTGAAAGGCATCCCCTTAGGCCAGATAGTTCTACCTTGTGGCTGGTGGACTACCCCTTTGGATTGGTAAATCTAAGATAGGTCAGGGCCTACATAGCTCTTTCTCAGTGAGATCCATCGCAAACCAATAGGGTCCATCTCAAAATCCAAAATCTAAATAAATAATCAATCAATTTCTCCCCAGTGAGACATCAATCATCCCGACTTCCTTAGTGGAGTCAATTAAACTCGATTCAAACTTGCATTCCCTAGCGAGTGCACCCTCAAGAGAAATTTAAACCCTCTTATCCCTAGTGGATAACCTAAACCTGCTTCCATAGTGGAAGGTTCAAGCACCTATCCCTGGTGGGTTATACATCCTAATCCCCAACGAATACTCTACCCAAATCATACCTTGCATTCAAATCTAAACCTCTTATCCCTAGTGGATAACTTGAACCTACTTTTCTAGTGGAAGGTTCACATGTTTGATCCCTTGGTGGATCCCTTCTTCCTCCCTTATGCCCTTATCATGAGTGGATTTTCATTGCACTAAGATCTTGATTCCTTCTACACCCAAGGAGAGTAGATCATTTATGTTAGTGTTTGATCCTGATGCTGTTATGTCTCAATCAACACACTATGCAAGCAGTGCCTTGTCCACACCACACACCTATCACCCTTTGTTGACCTCACTTTGGAGTGAGCTCTCATCCTCTCATCATAGACCCAGGACTCTCAGACACTAAGAGTTCCTTAAGATAAGTTCTAGTGATTAGGTGAATACTTAACCTAACTCTAGACTTAGAAGACCAAAGGAATAGGTTGTGCCTGGGATTTGGGAAGACTCACCCTATAGCCCAAACCCAATCCTTGCTTCCTTCTTTCAAACCCAAACCTCAAATTCAAATTTAAATTCCAAAATCAACTCCAACTATCCAATTATTGAAATCCATCATAAAAATTCAAACTCCAAATTCCTTCCTAAGCCCTTTGATTTTATCTTATGGACTTAGCCTTAACCAAATCCAAATCAACCCCAATCCAATTGATTTTCTCAATCCAAATTCAATCTTCAAATTAAAATCATCCAAATGATTGAAACATGATTATGTCCAAACTAAAAAATCTTTCCTAAGCTATATGAACCACCTTCATGTGTTCAAAACTCTTTTCAAACCAACTAACTTGGTTGATTTCTTTATAAATCAATCATTCCTTCATTTATATTCATAAATATAAATGAAATACCATTCAAATCAAATCAAAATAAATTAAACTAAATCAAGACCCATCTTAAGCCATATGGACCCACCTCCATAAACCTAATCAAATCTTGATCCAAATCAACCCACACATGATTGATTTCTTTACAAATCAATCATTCCTTCATTTATATTTATAAATATAAATGAAATTCACCCTCTAATGGCCAAAAATAAATCAAACTAAATCAAAACCCAAGTTAGCCTTTTAACTACATCTGGTTAATCAAATTTGCTTCCAAATCACTCCAAACTCAAGTGATTTTCTCATAACCCATTTATATCTTCATTTATATTCACAAATATGAATGAAATATAAATTCAAATGACCAATATCAAACTCAAATAAAATCAAATTCTCAATTTTAGCCCTTTTAGCCAATTTCTTGAACTTGGTTAAATGAAATCCAAATCAACTCAAAACTCATGGATTTCTTCATGATTTAATCATTCCTTCAATCATTGATCCAAATATAAACATAGACCACCATTATCAAACCAAATCCAAGTCAACCCAAATCAAGCCCAAGTTAACCCCTTTGGCTTGAAATTGTCATATAAACCAAAATCCACCTAGCTCTAAATCAATTTCAATTGGATTTATATTTCAATCCTAAGCTCATATGTGAGTTCAACTAAACTTGAATCAAATTGATCAAGCCAATTGACCCATTTAGCCTCACTTGACCTAAAGTGACCTAAAGGACCTTTTTGAGCCAATTTTTAATTCAACCCAAATTGGATTGAACTAAGCTTATCAAATCTCCAAACAACAATCATCATGTGATCAACCACTTGAATTAAACCAAACTGACCAAGTTAACATTTAGCCCAAATGAAACTCAAACTTGCCAAAAATCCATCATATGCCAAATTGATTGAAACCATTGACTCAAACCCATTCATAATAAATGATTGAACATGACCAAACCATCAATTGAGTCCAACCAAGCCAAATTGGTCACTTGACCCAAGTTGACCCAAATTAGCTTAAAAAGCCATAATGTCAAATCATGATTTAATCTAAATTGATTGCAACCAATCGCTCAAGTTCATTCCAAATCACTTATTGAACTTGACCAAAGCCATGATTGACCAACTTAACCAATTAAATGACCTAAAAGGTCAAATTGACCAAAATTTAAATTCCCAATTAAACCAAACCAAAGCCTACAATTATTTTCAATCAACTAATTAAACTTGACTCAACACCAACCCATGGTTAATTGGTCAAATTATCAACTTGACCATTTGACCCTTTGACCAAATTAACCAATCTCAAAATGAATCCAAATTAATTGAACCTAAATATCCTAAATCATCATATGAACCTAACTTAAGCATTGGTTTGACCCAATTTGACCAATTGGTCAACCCAACCCAACCTAGCCCAAATGGAACCCATTTAACCAATTTAAGACAAATCACTTCAAACCAACTTATGGGACCTTAGGACTTAGTCAAACCCGACCCAAACATGTCCTAATTCATTTTTAAATTAGCCCAAAAGCTAAGTGGACCCCACCAAAAGGATTAGCCATCAAACCATAAGATTTAAACCTTAAAACTATTGGATCCAAGCTGAAGTCAACTACCCCATCCCCATGGCAGCTCATTAGCACTCCATGGAACCTTCTCATGACCCACCTAGCTAACCTAACTCTCCATGTAAAGACCTTTAGGTGATTTTACTAAACCCAAATATACCCATTGGAACAAGACCATTGCATTTGCACATTAGGTCCATGTCGATCATTCCTCCCATTTGCATGCCTATAATAAATGAGATGAGATGCCATGAATTATCCATCCATGAAATGAAATTGAGGGGTATATTCCTTCAATTCGAACATGATTTCACAAACACATGCAAGCTAAGTGAATTCCCCTTAGTGTTTAAGGATCCCCAAGCCCTCTCCATTTAGCATATTAGCAAAGCAAAAATAGGCAAAATAGTAATATTCATTTAAAATCAAACTTCAATTCTTAGCCACACCATCATATACTATAAGTCAATAATAAATTCCCAAGCTTCCAAGCCATGGGAGGAGTGAGTTCAATCAAAATCGAAGGGGAAATTTTTAAAATAGGCACACTCTTAACCTTAATTAGCAATTTAGGCATCAAAATTTTTTTTTTATGAAATAGCCTTCCATAAAAAATCAAAATAAATTCCCAAGCTTAAGCCATAGAGTGAGTTCAATCAAAATCAAGGGAAATTTTAAATAAATACATTCTAACCCAATTAGCAATTTATATCAAAATTTTTTTTTATTTAAAATTGTCCATAAAAATATATATTTTAAATAATTATATTAATTATTAAAAAATTATTAAATAAATTTCTAAATTTATATATAATTAAAAATATTTTAAATTATATATTTAATTATATATATAAATATATAAATAAATTAATAACTAAATATATAAATATTTAGTTATTAAATATTTTATAAAAAATATTTTTAAATTATATATTTTAAATATTTTAAATAATTATATTAATTAAAAATTAATAAACCCCCCTCTCTCTCTCTCACCAAAGAAAAATAAAATAAAAAAATCCTCTCTCTCTCTCTCTCTCTCTCCCACCTACAAAAAAAAAATAAAAAAATAAAATCCACACCATGTCTGATGACGATCATGACCTCGGTTCACAATGTCTCACGATGACGACTAGGCCTATTTCATAAAAAAAAATTTTGATGCCTAAATTAGGTTAAGAATGCTATTTTAAAATTTCAAATCAAAGCCTCGATGTGTGGATTCAAGCCTCCCACACCAATCAAGCTTAAAGCTCATCAATCCTCGCTCAACTAGCGGTTACCTCCTGCATCAACATTAGCTCCAGTGAGGTAATTTCTCAAATCAAGCCTTGTATGGAAAAGTGGGTTGGTCCTTTGTGAAGAAAATTTGAATTTCATGAAAAATTGATCGTTGCATGCGTGCGTCTCCCTTCCCCAAAGGTGTGGGAAGAATTGGAGACAATCCGAGTTCAGGTGAGCTCAGATCAAACGAGGGAAGACAGATGACATCCTTCTTTCATCGCTCATGAACGAGATAGATCATGAGCCATCCATCAATATGATTGGGATGAACGGCCTTGATCAAATCCCACCGTAGAGCCTTCAATTCCCTTCTTAAATCACGGATCAATTGGGTCATCTTAGATCGACATCCACATAAAAAGTGACATGGATGTAACTTTAGCCAACTACTTAAATCATGCCATGGGGAAAGCGGCGTTAGCCTCCACAAGGTTCGATGGGATTAAGGATTTAGGCTAATTAGTTTTAATCTCAAACTTCCTAAAATCATAACTAATTATAGAAAATTCCAAAAAAATACAAACTTAAGATCATTTTGAAGATATTTTAGAGTAAAATCTAGGAAAATTATAATTAAATGATTTTAAATAGTGATTTTGGCTTAATTAAGATTTTATTAAAAATATAATTAGCTTAATTGTACCTTAATTAAGTGCTCAATTAATCTCAAATTTTTTGTGAATGTTTAGGGGGATGACCTCTGCCTCCCCTATTTTCTAGGATTTTATTGATTGCTTAATTAGAGAAATCACTTGATTAAGCCATAATCACTATCTTAATCCAATTCATCATAATTAATGAATGAACAGTTTCATGATTAATCATTTGAACATAATTACCTCTTTTGAACAGTAAGATAACTTAGGGGATGTGATTGGAGAGACTTTTCCTAATTCATTTTCTAAGTCTTCTTTATCTTTAAAAATTAAATTAATTTATGATTAATGGAATGATTAATTGATTAATTAAGTGATTAATCTTCAAAATAAGGAAATCAAAATCTAATTGGATGTTTAAATGATTTAGGGGTTAGGATTAGGGCCTTGTCCTTGATCCTTTCCCTTAAGTTAATTTCATCATTCAAATTAAAACATAACCAAAATGTTTAATCAATTCATTAAAGACTTAATGAAATTAAAATTAAAAATCAATTCATTCACACTTAAGCAACATTTAATGATCCTGGGTAGCTCCTTGGGTGTTCAATAACCCAAGGTGAGAGAAACTGAAATTATGGTTGGCTCACATGTGTGAGAAAATCATAAAAGTAATTAAGTGAGATCCCTTAAGTTTAATTAACTATTAATCATGACCTAATTGCATTAGGCCCCTTTCATTTCTTAGGAGCATTACAAATATACTTTTCATGTGATTGCATATCATATTGGCTTATTATTAATTAGTTAATTAACTTAAGGTGATATAGGTAAAGGTTAATTAATTCATTTAATTCATACCTTAACCTAATTAAAACATAAAAAATAACTTAAATATTCTTCATTAAACCAAACTAATTCACACATGGGGAAATGGGTTAGGATTAGCAAACTTCTCTCATATTTCCTAAACCAAATCAAACTCAAAGCTAAAAAATGTCTTTAAAGAATTTTGGTTTATCCTTATTTAATATGATTGTCCTTAGAAATTAATTGGGATGAATGAAATCATGTGTTTACATTCATTTATTTCTTTTCAATCATGCTAAATATTATTTTCCATATGAAATCATGCATTCATTTCTTTTAAAATTAGTTAAATGAAATATTTTCTTTTATGTCAAATTGCATGTGTTGACTTATATTAAAATATGAGTGGTTATTATCATTATTAAATTAGAAGCTATTTTCAAAACCTATAAATCAATTATTATAAATAAAGTGATGTTAATTACAAGTATCTATAAGCTTACATGTGATAACAATATAAGATGTGCAATATGAAGTTCTCTTTCCTTATCTTAATGTGAATTCACATAGGATTTACAAGTGTATAATTCATTTGAAAAGAACATAATAGTTGCCTAAATCTATTCCTATGCATCTTCATGTTAAGATTTAAGAAGAATTTCATATCACATGTGTAAATTACAAAATCAAATCAAACATAATTTCTTGCATGATTCTTATCCATTTGGTTCCTTTTATGCATTCATATGTATTTAAGAAATGTGATATATTAGTCAAACATCTCGGGGCTGTGAGGCTTTAAGTAGCTAAGTAGTCTTGTACTTTACACCCCTGGTGTAGAAAATAATGGCGTCGTACTCACTTAAAACTCTTATACATATGCATGTATGATGTGGCCAATGAATAAGAATCAAATAAATCAAATAAATCAAACATAACTTTCACATTAATTTCCCTATCCTTATAGTTATCCATACATTTATATGTATCTAAGAAAAGTAGTATATTAGTCCGACATCTCGTGGTCGATGTTTTAAATAGCCCTAAGTAGTTTTGCACCACTGTAGAAAATAATAGCGTCATACTCACTTAAAATTATGTGAATGTGTATTTAGCTAATGGATGAAAAATTCCTCCTTTCTACATAATAAAGACATGATTTCATAATTCAATCAACAAATGAAATATTTAAATTTCCAAAATATACTTCTTCGCATTCATCATCAAAGTGTGTTAAGATTTACATTGCATGTATAGATATGCTTAAGATTATTCATATGCATGATATACATGATGGAAAGAAATAAATGAATGTGTGTTATGTGATAGTAGTCCATCATAATTAATTCTAAGATGCCTTTCTTATTGAATAGGGTTAGTTAGAATAAACCTACACTTATGATTAATTAAAACACATAATAAACCATTCACTAAGGAAAGCTAATTAATTTACCTTAGAGATGACTTAAGTAGGGATAAAAGAGAGATTCCCTCTTTATTCTCTTTATAATACTAAGTTGCTAAGTGTAGGCTATATGAAATAAAAGAAAACACTAAGTAAAATCCTCAAGATAATTAAACCACTTAAAGAGAAATCAACCCTTTTATAAATCCCTCACACTTAGCAAATCATGACTCTAAAGCCTAGTTAGGACATGCTACACAAGCTTTAACACATGCACATTAGGTTAAGTCACCATTTCTAGCTTTATGTTAGAGTGGTGCATTGTTTAATGAATATTTCATTTTATGATGTATTATTTTAGATTGGATGTTATGATATATGTGCATAGTCTAAATATTAGGCTGATATTAGCCTAATCATGTTTTATGCAAGGGGTTATACTTAAGGGGCCACTGTAATAAAAACATAAATGCTTTTTGTTGTGCAGGTTGTTTATGCCCTTAAGCATGGCCCAAGTTAGGACATGTGGACTTGGTTACCAATATGTGGGCTGCTAAGTCAAAATTATTCATATAACTACTTGGGTTGTATGGAGTGTTTAGCTAACACTTATTTTACAGGTATAGTTAGATTTACTTTCCTTCTATTTTAATATAATTTTTGCATAGGATTAGGATAAATGTTATGGGGGATTAAGATGAACATTAGTTATAAGATTAAGTTTTATATGCCATGTGATGCCTTTGGAGCAAACAACATCCCAATCAAGGAAAAAGAAAGAAAGAAATGGAGCAAATCAAAAATGAAGAATGAAAGATGAAGAGTGAAGAATGGAGAATAAAGAATGAAGACCCCTCCCCCATAACACTTATCATTTCATAATTGTAATTATTCTTTTATTATACCAGATGTATAAGGGTAGATCTCGATTACCCACATTTCTTTTCGGTTGTACGGCGGTACCCGATCGCATCAGCCTTTTATTCTTTTGTGATAGCTTTATAAAATTATTTGACATTTTGTTTAGCTTGTGCATTAGAAATAACATGCCTTTTCAATAGTTTCTTTATGATTGGTGATTGTTGTGTGGCCTGGATGCGATTAGGCTCTTAAGATGAAAAATAAATTTTTTTTACCCTACTAACAACTCATAACTAAAATTTTAAAATAATTCATAACCTCACATAAAAGCCTAGGAATTAAATCAAGATAATAAAAATGTCTAGCAACCCCTTAGCTGGATGATTGTATGTATAATATCATTCATGTCATATTCTTTCACTCTTGCTAAGAGAGGGCTTCCATCTATGCTAGAGAATAAAGGCTTAACTTGTAAGAGCATTTAATGGAAAGACACCTATTTTTTTGATTTAGCCCATAATCAATTTCTCATGCATTTAGGCATACAAAATCTTATAGCCTGTGTCAAAATAAAGAGTTCAAAAATCAAATAAAACTTGACAAAATTTGCATTAGAATTAAGTCATTATTCATGCCCTTCATGATCTAGTCTCTTATGGAGTGAGTTTAAGGACTTAGTTTCTTTTCTAAATAAATAATAGCCTAATCATCTTACAAAGCATATGACTTACCTACATGGATTTAAAGCAGAGGAGGAGTTAGCTGGCTGCCACTTTATGTGGTAATAAGTCCAACAGTCAAGTAGTTTACTCTCTCTTGTGGAGGTAAACCATATACCCATTTTTTTCATAGATTTAGGTCATGTTTTGACCCTCACCAAAGCTCCCTAAATTTAGGATCTGAGGTTGTTGTTTCCCTTTGTGGGCTACAAGCATAAATCCTGACTTCTTAGGCATTTCCATAATCTTGTATTATGGAATTATAAGTCTTAGATTTCTATTAAAAATTCAACTCAAATAAATAAATCTCCTTAATTTCAAATACATAAAGCCCAACCATAGGATAGATTGGAGTGCTCACTAGGTATTCTAGTATCATGAGCACTCCCTACTCATCTCTTTTAGTTTTGATAATAACTCTCCCCTTTTGATCTCTCCCACTTGATTTTCTAAAATAAAATCAATCCTTTGATAGTATCTTTGAATTCTTTGGAGACAATAATCGCTAACTTTAATTGAGAGTATTTTTAAGGGATTCACTTCCCTTAAGATGTAATTAACTATGGAGGCTTGCCTTTATAGGGAACTTAGTGAACCAAGTTTAAATAAACCCTACTTTACCTTTTCATGTAAAGTAAGGGAAAAATCTCTAGTATATTCAAAGACCCATCATACCTTAGTGGTCCTTATTAGGTGATTAGGTTCATTATATGGTAGTGACTTCTATCTCTCGAGATAGTATAATATTCCTTGATGTAGTACTCGATCATCTTAATAAGTACATCTTCAGATCTACGTGGTGTCCCCTTACACACAAACACCAAATACCAAAAATAAACACCACAGAAGGTTGACTTCAGTGACTTCATGAGATGATTTAGTGGAAAGTTCTACCTGCTCATCAGGTTCACCTACACCTTCTCCTATAAGAACATCAGTGTTGGATGACTCCAAATCAATCTCAATGGGTGAACCCAAATGATTCATGAATGGGTAATCCATTTCTAAATTAGAAGAAGAAGAGTAATCGAAACTAGAGTTATTATTAATTAGACTTGGAGAGCTATCTATAGGAATAAAATCAAGCAGATCATCAGAAGTGACATAAATGTAAGAGGAATTAGCTCACTTCATTGATTTTTAAGATTTGGATGGAGGTACAAAGTAGAAAATCAAGTAAAGTAAGTAGAGTGAGGGATTTGGCAACCCTCTCCCTCTGCTAATACAATACGGCTACTAGAAGAATAGTAGGCTGGAGGAATTATAGCTAACTATGGAAGGAATGCTAGAATCAGTTGGTGGTTATGCTACTATACTATTCCGGACAAGTGGAGGTTATCGTTGTTACTATTGTTAGGCTCTTACCTCCCTCATGATATCCTTAGCAACTTGCAAACCTTTTTTAGAGTTGGAGGTTTGAGCTACTTCAAGCAGCTGCAAGGGTAATTTTTTGATCTTAGAAATAATTTTTTTAGAGGTTCAAGATAGGGAGATATCACAACCTTCCTCTGTCTTAAGAAGATCACACATATCCCCAAGAATATTTAAAAGGTTGTGTTTCAATGGTATTCATGACAATGGTACCACTTAAAGCTATGCTCAAGCCATTCCTTAAAGGTAATGCAATCTTCTAAGACATGGTCTAACATGCGGTAATAGCTTGGATCATGACTCTGCTTAGGTTTCTTTGACTGTAAATAAAAGCTTCTTTAAGAGATTCTTAAATATCTTCACTACTTGAATGAATAAGGTTTATTCAATCTACCAATAAGCATTGGATGGGCGGTAAGACATTGCTATGATGATAACGAGGTGGGTGGTGGTGATGGGAGACTACTACCGCTATAGACATCCCAAGGTTTGCTTTATGGTTACTGTCGGGAAAGGCAACCTGCTTGGATTCTTCTTGTACACTAGCCGCCTTGTTAATTAATTTCTCTAAGGTTTTGATTGTAAAGCCCTTGAGCATGAAAGCAACTGGGCCATGGATATTCTTCAAGATAATCTTTATGGCATGTTGTTCAGACAGTTGTGGTTTGTATTTCATACTCAGGTCTTGCCACCTGAAAATGTAATCAATAAGGGACTCATTGGGGACTTATGTCGCTACAACAAGATTGCCTACAGTAACCCTTTGATGAGCTCCAGCAAACCTCTTGATGAAGAGGTGCTCCAACTCAGCAAATATCTTTACCGAACTGTTGGTCAATTTGGCATACTAGTCAAATGCAACACCGGCTAAACTGCTAATAAAAAATTTGAAAAGAAGGGTGTCACTACCTACGGTGTTGCAGCAGCCAGCCCTGAAATGTGCAATGTGTTATTGAGGGTTCCCACTTCTATCAAATATTTTGAAAGAAGGAGGTACAAAACCCTTAGGATATTGGACTGCATCGAATTCCTCTAGGTAGGGTCTACCGGAACAGATGAGCCACCTCAGGCTTGTGCTAGCACATACTTCACCTATTGCTCCACCAACTGCTTGATATCCTTCTCATGCATGGAGGTGCTATCCACCACCTTCCTATGCAAGCTACCACTATCTTCCTTTATGGGAATGATGATCCGAGATATGTGTCAACTCGCTTCATCGCCACTACTATGGGAGAAGACCGGAAACTAAATTCTGCAATGATGAAATCACTGCCATGAACTTCTCAATCTTCTTCCCCATCTTGTCAATATGATCATCTCTCTGTCTAAGCTGGTGGAGGAGGTACTGAGTTGAATGGATGATTTCATCCTCTTCAACTACAATACCTTCCTCACTTTGGTGGTCTCTATAGAGGAAGCTCCTAGTATCGACCATGTGGACCTCAAGTCCTCAAGAAGGTCATCACCATCTAGATCAAATGCTACATTCTCATCCTCTGACTATGAGATCACTACCTAAGAGTTCCCTCTTCTCGGCAAAGTAGGCTTCCACAATCTTATCCAAGATCTCCTCTGCCGCACAATAGCCTCACGTGCATAGGACTATGCTCACTAATAGAAATACATCTAACACTACCTACCACTGGAGTGATATCTCTAGGAGGACTATGCTCGCTAGAAGATACTTGCTTATGACTACCCACTATCGGTGGAGTGCTATCTCTGGGGATCTACTTCCATGAGAACTGCAGAACTGTCTCTCTCCCCCTCTATTACTACCACTATCACTGGTTCTGATGGTGGTGGTGCTGGTGGTGCAACTACGATGCTGCGGGGTCACCACTTCTTCACCAAGACTGAAGTAGGAGGTCGAGTAGGGGAACTAGCCCTCACCTCAGTCGGTGGAGTAGATGAAGTGGGATCCTTTGGCCATAGTTGGATCACCAAAGGGGCTTTCTTCTCCCTAGAAGTTGACTTCATGACCTTTGTGGGAACAGTGGATGGTGGGACCAGAACTAGAGATGGCGGGCGAGGAGTGAATCGGTGTGGTGGAGATGACACCAGCTCCACCCTCGCTAGGTCTTTCCCTTTGCGACTGGTGATACCTATCAATACTTTGCTATCGATCTTATCAGCCCTGGTGGCCCGATGACTAGGGAAATCAACTAGAGTAGAGGTCACTGGTTGCCTGGAAAAATTTTGTTGCTCCCTACTCCCTGACTAAGCAGCTACTCTGGCCTATGATGCTCTATCCCTGTGGATCTGCCTGGTAATACTCTTAGGGGTGATCATCCTCAAATCAAATAGCATGTCAGACTCTAAGCATCTGGGCTCGCCAACCTAGCATAGTACCATTCGTATACCTGCATAGGACTTCCTCCTGTCCCTAGCCAATACCTCATAGTATACGGGCAGTGAATGTAATGTAATTATCCTCTTGTAGTCTTCCTCTCCATCTAATGCCGAGATGGGGTGAAACCTATTGCCACTAAGAAGTGCATAGGTCACACTAGGAGATCCCTCATCAGCAACATGGGATGTTGCATCTATCTCTCCAGCTACAAAGTCATGGTGCCGCTTGATATTGCAGCTTCTATTGTGGTGTTGTGTGCGGCTGAGTAGGGCAATGCGAGAACTAGATCCTACCTCAAAGGTAGGGAGACTATCTCTGAAGTCAAGATATCCTTCCCTTAGTGGGGACTAATGAGGAGGTGCTAAACCCTTTGGTCAGAACAACTAAACTTCAACTGACCGGAACCTGGAACCTTTTCTTCCTCTTTAAGGAATGATACTCAGCGAAAGGCAGGTCAATGCGGATGAGCCTACCCTCATCCCCATTCGGCGGTGAGGGTCTCCCCTTCACAGGTAATGTGTGCTCCTTCAAATCCTCGACCAAAGAAAACTAAGTGGGTGGAGTCAGTCTTCGGGGGCTTGGCCCGATCCAAGGCCAAATCTATCTTGAATGGAAAGGAAAAGATGAACTTCTGGGAGGCCATATATATTGATTGCAAAAGAAACTACCTTGACTGGGTTGCACTATATCTCTATATGTGTTGAAATGTAACTTGAGTTTGATTTCTGCTTTAATACTTGTCCCAAGAGAGTAATAGAGATTTGGAGTCCTGAACCAACACTCAATAATTCAAATATGCTAAGTGGGGTTCATTGGTGAAATTTTGATGTGTGAGGAGAGTTGTTTCTATTTGATTTTGATTTAGAACCCATACTCAACCAATTTAAGTAGGTTGGGTGGGATTCAAATATTTGAAGATGTTTGTGTTGTTATCTTATATGAAAATTTTTTTATTTTGAAAGACTTTAATGGTGATTGATTATGTGTGAGATATGTTGATTTAATTTGAAAGTGGGGCTTCTTACTTAACAAATTTGGTATGTTAAGTAGAGGCCAAGTGTGTTTAAAATGTGCTTATTTGATTTGAAAATGAGGCACTTACTTAACAAATTTGGTATGTTAAGTAGGAACCAAATATGATTTGATTTGTGTTTTGATAATGAGACTCTTACATAAAAAATTTGGTATGTTAAGTGAAAGCCAAATGCATGTTTTGAAAATGAGACTCTCACTTAACAAATTTGGTATGTTGAGTGGAGATCAAATCTATGTTTTGAAAATGAGCTCTCACTTAATAAATTGGGTATGTTAAGTGAAAGCCAAATTTGTAATTTTGAAAATGAGACCCTCACTTAACAAATTTGGTATGTTAAATGGAGGTCAAATTCAAGTTTTGAAAATGAGACTCTCACTTAACAAATTGGGTATGTTAAGTGAAGACAAATTTGTATTTTGAAAATGAGACCCTCACTTAACAAATTTGGTATGTTAAGTGAAGGTCAAATTCATGTTTTGAAAATGAGACCCTCACTTAACAAATTGGTATGTTAAGTGAAAGCAAAATGTATGTTTTGAAAATGAGACCCTCACTTAACAAATTGGGTATGTTAAGTAGAGGTCAAATTCATGTTTTGAAAATGAGACTCTCACTTAACAAATTTGGTATGTTAACTGAAAGTCAAATGCATGTCTTGAAAATGAGACTCTCACTTAACAAATTGGATATGTTAAGCGAAAGCCAAATGTGTATGTCATTTTTGGAAGAAGGGAAATCTATCTAGCAATTTTAGGTATGTTAAATAGAGTTCGATGATATGTCTTGCTTTCATGTGTAATTTAAAGAGAAACTTCAATTCTAGCATATGTGAAGTATGTTAAGTGAAGTTTCAATCTTATGCTATGATCTTATTTGAAAATAGACTCCTCATTCAACAATTTTGAGTATGTTGAATGAATATGGTCATTTTCAAGAAAGTTCTTTTGAAAAAATGATTTAGATCTTGATTTTCAAAAGAACCTCCATGTAATAATCTTGGGGATTGTTATGTGAGGTTTGGTTATATGAGTTTTATAAAAAATGCTTTTATAAAGTGGCACTTTACAAAAGAGTTTATTTTCCTAATCATTAAGATGAACCTTGTCTCACCAAGCTGGTGATAAGGAGGTTCTAAATTTTTTCATCTCCTTTTATGGGTTAATTTTATTTTTCACCTATTGGGAAACCCAATAGGGGTTCCAGGACCTACAAGAAGTGAGGTCCTAACACTTAGTGGATGTTGGCTAGCTTTGCTTAAGAATGAAATAAGCTAAGTGCCACGAAGGAAAGATAATCTTGGACTCATATGAAATAAAAGTCCACTATCGATGCTTGGAGACAATAATTGTCTACTAGAGATGGAGAGAGGAACCTTCCCCAGTGAAGTCACTAGAAAAATCTACGATGTTTATTTTTTTTGGTTTATGTGTTTATATGTGTGTGTATGGGGGGACACTAAGCAAATCTGAGGATGTACTCATTAAGGTGATCGGGTATGACAACAAGGAATAGTATACTATCTCAAAAGATAGAAATCACTATCCTACGATTGACCTAATCACCTAATAAGGACTCTTAAGGCATGATGGGTCTTCGAATGTACTAGAGATTTTTTCCCTTACTTACATGGATGAATAAAGTAGCATTTATTTAAACTGAGTTCTAAAGTTCCCTATGGGGCCAAGCCCCCATAGTTAATTACATCCTAAGAAAAGAGAGTTCCTTAGAAATACTCTCGATTAAAATATGCAATTTTATCTCCAAAGAATTTAAAGATAGGACTATCAATAAATTGGCTATGTTTGAAAGATAAAATGGGATAGATCAAAAAGAGAGACTTATTATTGAAGCCAAAAGGAGATGAGTAGGGGATGCTCATGATACTAGGAAGCCTAGTGAGTATCTCAAACTATCCTATGGTTGGGCTTTATATGTTTGAAATAGAGGAGAATTATATATTTGAGTTGGAATTTTATTAAAAAATCTAAGACTTATAATTCCATGATACAAGATTATGAAAATGCCTAAGAGCTGAGTATTTATGCTTATAGCCCCAAAGGAAACAACAACCTTGGATCCTAAATCTAGGGAGCTTTGGGGAGGGCCAAAGCATGACTTATATCTAAGGTGAAAGTTGGTATATTACTTACCTCCACAAGAGAGATAAACCACCCGACCATTGCATTTATAATCACCTGGAGTGGTAGTCAGCTAACTCCTCCTATGTTTTAAAACCATATGATCAAGTCATTTGCTTTGCAAGCTAGTTAGGCTGTTATTATTTAGAAAGAAACTAAAGCCCTTAAACCCACTCCCTTAAAGGCTAGAGCATGAGTGGTATGAATAATGACTTAGTCTAATGTAAATTTTATCAAATTTTATTTGATTTTGGACACTTTATTTTGACATGGGCTATAAGATTTTATATGCCTAAATGCATGGTGAAGTTGATTATGGACCAAATCAAGAGAGAAAGAGGTATTTTTCATCATAGGCTCTCAAAGGTCAAGCATTTTTTTATCTGGCAAAGATGGAAACCTCTCTTAACAAGAGTGAAATAAAATGGCATGCACGATGTTAAGCATACAATATTTAGCTAAGGGATTAATAAATATTTTATTATCTTGATTTAATGCATAGGATTTATGTGAGGTTATGAGTTATTTTAGATAATTTAGTTATGAGTTCTAGTTATGATACAAAATTTATTTTCCCTAAGGGCCTAATCACATCGAGGCCACACATTAAATCATCATACCTGAAGAAACTAAAAAATACATGCCATTTCTATTGCATAATATAAATAAATCATCTAACAATTTATAACCTCAACATAAAAGAATAATAAGCCAGTGCGGTCAGGTACCGCTGTACAACCCAAAAGAAATGGGTAACCCAGCTCTACCCTTATACAACCCGGTATATGAAAGATTAATTATAAGTTACAAAATGATAAGTGTTATGGGGGATCTTCAAGTCTTCATGCTCCCTCCATTTCTTCATTTGATTTGGTCCATTTGGTTTTGTAGGCTTTTAGGCAATAACATGGCACCCCAAGATCAAACTTTCTAGCCTATGTTCATCCTTAACCACCATAACACTTAACCAAATTACTAATGCAAAATTACATTAAAAGAATGAAAAAGTAAATCTAACTATACCTGCAAAATAAGTGTTAGCTAAACACACCATACAACCCAAGCAGTTATATGAATAATTTGGACTTAGCACCCTACACATGGGTAACTAAGTCCACCTGTCCTATGTAGATTATGCTTAGGGGTTAAGTAACCTGTAAAAGAGAGCATTTATATTTATTTTAAGTGCCCCTTAAGCATAATCTCCTGCATAAAATATGATTAGGCTAATCACGGCCTAACATCCAGTCTACAAACATACACCCTAACATCCAGTCTACAATAATACATCACAAAATAAGCATACATCAACCAATACATTGCCCAAACATAAAGCTAAAAGCGTTGACTTAATCTAATGTGTGTGTTAAATATTGTGTGGTATGTCCTAGCTAGGCTTTAGAGTTAAGATTTTCTAAGTATGAAGGACATTTAATTATAAAGGGTGGTTTCACTATAAATGGTTTCATTAATTTGCAAAATTTATTTAATATTTTATTTTGTTTCATTTGACCTACATTCAATAACTAAGTGTTATAAAGAGAAGAAAAGAGAGGATCACTCTCTTTTATCCCTACCTTAAGTCACATCTAAAGTAAATTAATTAATCAATTCCCTTTAGTGAATGGCCTATTATATGTTTTAATTGGTCCTAAGTTTAGGTTCACTTTAAATAAACTCATTCAATAAGAAAGGCATCTTAAGATTAGTTGGAATGAATTACTATCACATAACACATGTTTGTTCATTTCTTTCCATCATGTATATCATGCATATGATTAAATCCTAAGCACAACTATACATATAATTTATATATGAGCACACTTGAATGATGAATGTGAGTAAATGTATTTTGAATTAAGATTTCATTTGGTTGAATGATTTTATTATATTAATATAAAGCTCTATCTAAATTTTTATGCAAAAGCATAAGGAAAGAACCTTAAATCACAAGACTAATCAACTCAACCAATTAAACAAAGCATGAATGCATGCCTTTTAAAAGAAAAAAGGGTTTTCATTCATTAGCTAAGTACACATTCACATGTATAAAAGTTTTAAGCAAGTACATCACCATTGTTCTACATCAAGGGAATGAGGTAGGAACCTCCTTAGGGCTACTTAAAGTCGTGCATCTCTGGGATGTCTAGACTAATATACCTGTTATCCTTAGATACATATGGATGTATAAACAACTACAAGAATAGAAAGCCATGCAAAAATTTTATTTTTGATTTGTTTAATTTAATTGTGTAAATGAATTAAAGTTCTTTCTAAATTTTAATGTTCAAATGCATAAGAATGAAATCAAGTAGGTATGTCACCATTATTCTACACCAAGAGAATGAGGTAGGAACATCCTTAGGGCTACCTAAAGTTGTGCATCCTTGGGATGTCTATACTAATATACCTACTAACATTCTTACTTATACAAATCAACACATGAATATAAGAAAGAAACTTTACTTCATACACTAAATTTATATTCACTTGCATTTCTTATGTATATATAATTAAAGTTACAATACATATGTATATTCATTCATTAATAGACTTTTGAAAATATATTTGAGATTTAATAGTGATATTAGCCACACATATTTTTAATTAAGTCAACACATGCAAATTAAGATAAAGGAAATCATTTTTATTTGATTAATTTGAAAGACATGAATGCATGAATACAAGTGGCATACAATATTTAGCATGATTGGAAAGAAATAAAGAAACACAAGCATGTGATTTCATTCAATTCCAACTAAGCCCTAAGGACAATCATATTAAACAAATTAATTTAAGATAAACCAAAGTTTCTTAAAGCCATTTTTTATCTTTATGTTTGATTTGGGTTAAGGAATGTGAAAGAGGTTTTCTAATACTAATCTCATCCCCCATGTGTGAGTTAATTTGGTTTAATTAAGAATAAATAGGTTGATTTTATGTCTTAATTAGGTTAGGGTATGAATTAAGTCAATTAATTAACCCTTACCAATGTCACCTTAAGTTAATTAACTAATTAATAATGAGCCAATATGATATGCAACCACATGAAAAGTAAATTGATAATGCTCCTAAGGAATGAAAGGGATCTAATACAATTGGCTCATGATTACTAGTTAATTAAGCCTAAGGAGCTCATTTAACTACTTTTATGGTTTTCTCACACGTGTGAGTTAACCATAATTTCATTAGCTCTCCCTTTAGGTTATTGAACACCCAAAGAGCTATCCAAGATTGATTAAAGGTAGTTAGGTTGTGAATTGGATTTTAGATTTTAGTTTCATTTTAATTTTAATCAAGTCATTAATTAATTAATTAAATCTTTTGATTATATCTCTTAATTAGGATGATGAAATTAACTTAGGGAAAGGGATCAAGAGATGGGTCTCAATCCCAATCACTAAGTCATTCCAATTAATCTAAAATAGCTCACATCTTAATTAAGTTAATTAATCACTTAATCTTTAATTAATTGATATGGATAAATAGGCTCAATGAAATGGTCATAAGGAATAAACGCAAACCATTTCTCTAAGACTCTTCACTATTAATAGGGATATGAACTTAATTTAAGGATTAAGTTATTGTTCATTATCACTAATTAAATTAAGAGAGTGATTAAGGCTTACTCAATTAATTTACCTAATTAAGCAACCAATAAAATCCCAAAAAAATAGGGGAAATAGAGGTCATCCCCTAAACATTCACTAAAAGTTTGAGATTAAATGGGTGATTAATTAAAGAGTAATTAAGCTAATAAAATTTTTAATTAAATCTTAATTTAGCCAAAATCACTATTCAAAATTAATTAATAATATTTTTCCTAGATTTGACTCTAAAATAACTTCAAAATGACCCTCATTTTTATTTTTTAGATTTTTCTAGGATTAGTTATGATTTTTAGAATTTTTAGGCTTAAAAATAGAGTAATTAAGCCTAATTAAAGCTTTAATCCTGTCGGGCCACGTGGCAGCTGACGTGGCGTGCTTTCCCCATGGCACGATGGGAGTGGCTATTTAAGTTATCACATCATCATGCTGACTCAGATGGCAGTGGACATGCTTTTTTGTGGACCGTCCGATGACCACGATCATATCCACGGTAAAGGGGAGAAAAGAGAGGATCTAATGTGTGATCTAATCAGCGTCGTTCGTTCTAATCATGCGTAATGGATGGCTCATGATCTATCTCCTACGAGCGATGGATGATGGAGCCCGTTCACCATAGATCACTCTATTTGAGCTCACCCGAGCTCGGATCCACTCCAAACTCAACCCACACCTTCGAGCAAAGGATCCACATGGATCCAACGACTATTATGGGTTTAAATGCAAATTTTCTTCAAAAGACCAACCAGTTTCCATACAAGGATTGATTTTGGGAAGTTAACTCACTAGAGCCTATGACTGATGATTCCAATGATTGAGGAAGCTTCATTTGGTGAAAATGAAGCCCTGTTGAACTGCACGAGCTTTGATTTGAGGTTGGTTGCTCTTAAGGCTAAACTCCTCCTACTTGGCGATCGGTCTTGGTCGAACTCCTATCTTTGGCTACTTGGAAGCTTTGAGAAATGATTTATTTGGCTTTAACTAGGTGCGGTGATGGTGTGGGTAAAAGGAACTAAGGTTTGATTGAGTGGAGAGGGAGTATTGATCGAAGGAAGGCTGCCCTGTTTTCAGTTTTGCACATAGAGAGCAAATCCGATTGAGGGTGGATTTGAGAAGGCTTGGAATGACTCGAGGAGTTTCAAAATCTCTTTTCAAACTCACATAATGTCAAATGTCACTATTCCAGCTCGAATTGGGGGAGTATTGGCCAAAATGTGAGTGAAGGACGAGATGGGTTGGTTTGATTTGGTCGGTAGGCTGTCGTCAAGGTTTGGAGAGGTCTTATCCGACTCCATATGGCTTGACCTGAGTGGAGGGAGCTGTGGGAGGAGTCTCTAAGCCTGGTGTGCAAAGATCTCATTTACTTTGTCCATGGGGTGCTCGATTTGGCTTAAGTGAGGAGGAGACTCCCACTGGTCATTAGCTGACCTAGGAAGGATTAGGTGAGCTAGGTGGGCCAGGTTGAGCCTCACTTAAGTGCTTGGAGACTGCCATGGTCATGGGGAAGTCAACTTTACTTGTTGATATGAAGATCCAATGGAAAGAGGGTTTGTCCAATGGCTCATTGCTTGGGTGGGTCTCATTATGGATTTGGGCTAGTTTAGGAATGAGTTAGGACTAGTTTGGGTCAGGTTAGACCAGGTCCTAGTGTCCCATAGGTTGGTTATGGGTGATTTGGCTTCATATAGTCAAAATAGGCTCATTTGGGTTAGGTTGAGTTGGGTTGACCAATTGATTAAATTGGGTCAAACCAAGACTTGGGCTAGGTTCAATTGGTTAATTGAAAATGATTGTAGGCTTTTCTATGGTTTAATTTGGAATTAATTTGAATTTTGTCCAATTTGACCCTTTAGGTCAATTTGGGCTAGGTTGGGTCAAGTTGACCAATTGGTGAAATTGGGCTCAATCATGGATTTGGTCAAGTTCAATAAGTGATTTGGAATGAACTTGAGCCATTGGTTGTAATCAATTTGGATCAAATCATGATTTGACCCATGTTGGCTTTTTAGGCCAATTTTGGGTCAACTTAGGTCAAATGGCTAATTGGACTTGGTTTGGCTCAATTGAGGGTTTCATCATGTTCAATCATTAATTATGAATTGGTTTAAATCAATGGTTTCAATCAATTTGGCATATGGTGGGTTTTGGCTAGTTTGGATTTCATTTGAGCTAAAGGTTGACTTGGTCAAAGGACCAAGTTGACTTGGTTTGACCCAATTCAAGGTAGTTGATCACCCTAGGATGATTATTGATCATGCTATGGGGTTTTTATGATCTTAGTTCAATCCAATTTGGGTTGGATTAGAATTTGACTCAAAAAGAACTTTTATGTTACTTTGGGTCAAATGGACCTAAATGGGTTAATTGGTTTAGTTTTGGCTTGATTCAAGTTTAATTGAACTCACATATGATCCTAGGATGAAAATATAAATCCAATTGCAATTGGTTTGGAGTTAAATGGATTTTGGTTCATATGACAATTTCAAGTCAAAAGAGTTCAACATAGGCTTGACTTGGGTTGACTTGGATCTGGTTTGATAATTGTAGTTTATATTTATATTTGGAACAATAATTGAAGGAATGATTGAATCATGAATAAATTCATGAGTTTTGAATTGATTTGGGTATCATTTATCCAAGTTCATTAATTTGGCTAAAAATGCTAAAATTGAGAATTTGATTTGATTTGGGTTTATTTTGTCCACTTAGATTTATATTTCATTTATATTTGTGAATATAAATGAAGATATAAATGATTTATGAGAAAATCACTTGGGTTTGGAGTGACTTGGAAGCAAATTTGACCAAATGGAGGGATGTAGGTCAAAAGGGCTTAAGTAAGGAATTGATTTGGTTTGATTTAGTTTGATTTGATTTGAATGGTTTGAATTTAGATTTCATTTATATTTGTGACTATAAATGAAGTAATGATTGATTTATAAGGAAATCAACCAAATTTGATTTGGTTTGGAGGAGGTTTTTGCTAAGCATATGAAGGTGATTCATATGGCTTAGGAAGGAATTTTGGAGTTTGAATTTAATCATGGATTTCAATCATTTGACTTGGGATTGGATTTATGATCTTGGATTTTAATTTGAGGTTTTGTTTGGAAGAAGGAAGCAAGGATTGGGTTTAAGGTTATAGGGTAGGCAAGTCTTCCTAAATCTCTAAGGCAAAACCTCTTCCTATGGCGAATCCTTCTAAGTCTCTAGGCTTAGGTTAAGTGTTCACCTAATCACTAGAAGTGTCTTAAGACTAAGGAGCTCATATTGTATATAAGAGTCCTAGATCTATGATGAGGAAGTTGAGAGCTCACTCCCAAAAGTGAGGTCAACACTTTCTAACATTCAATCTAGTTACATTATTGCAACTATGAAAAGAAAAATAAAGTAAAATATATTATGAAGATGAAGAGCACTTGACTTTTTAAGTAACTTAGTTATAGCCTTTCACCTCACATTAAAGGCTATATATTCTTCTTTAAATAGCCACTCTTCTAGTTTATCATTAAAAGTTGCATGACAATACTTTTTATTTCATATAGAATATCCCAAGTTTCTTAATTCTTAATAGAACAAATATTTTAAGCATAGATATACCTAACTACACTTCATGAATATAAAATGTGTTATAAGTTTAGTAGCTAATACTAGACCTTAAGCTATAGCTAGTGCATATTCACAGAGAAGCTCATAACACCAGACTTTTTTAAAAGTACAAATTCTCACAATCCAACATCATCATTAAGACCCCATGGGTAATTTGAATTGGTTAATTGAATTGACATTTAATGTTGAAGGCTTATTAAAGAGTTCACTTAATGATTCATCATTTTAAGTCAAAGTAACTTTTATATATATTATAATAATGTGTCTATCAAATAATCATTTATGTATTTTGTGCCTTTAGAATTTTAATAAAGTTATCATTGGATGGAAGCATGCACTATTTGCAATATTTTAAACTCATTAAAATACCAATTGTCATCAAATTATATTGATTCCTAGGAAAAAAGCAAGCACACCACTCGATTTCAACTTCATTCTCAAAGTAGGTTTCATAGTCTATCAAAGTATTAATAGAACTCAACTATTAAATAAATTTTAAAAGTCAAGAGATATTTCTCCTGAAATTATTAATTTTAAATTTTATCCTCATATTCATAGTTGAGTGTCTCTAAAAATGTTATGAATAATACATTAATAAAATTATTATATCTATTTGAGATCAAAATTAAGTTATCCAACAATCTTGTTAACTCCTCAATATGTTTATAAGGACATATACAAAGCATTATTTTTGAGTCAATATTTGTAAATACTACTAGATAAATCAATGTATTTATATCTTCGGTGGCTACCATGTGCAATGTGCTTTCACATATTCTATTTTAAAATTATCTATATCTACTTATCATTAGACTACATGAATTTTGAAGCCCTATATGTGAATATCTAAAAGAAAATTAAAGATATTTAAAATGTCTTAAAGTATCAAATTGTAGATCAATAATTATCCTTAAATTCTCTTACAAGTTGGCGTGATCATATACAATGATAATTTTTAAAATAATACTTGTAGAAATCCTCTTATAAATATAAAGGCTTCCTTGTGACATTGTTAAGCATTTTCATATTATAAATAGATACTATAATTCATCTTTACTTGTGATATTATATTATTTAGCTTCAAATTAAAGAAAGGACCAATAAGCTTTTATTTGATCATATGCTTAATAATTCATTATTGAGCATGTAGATGGTCTTTTGATATAACTTCCTAAGCACAAGTGTGTTTAGATTCATGGCTTATGATCTCAAACATGTCTAATTTCACTAACTTTACAGCTATTAAACTTCATGACTATTTTTTAAATATGCAGTAGATATATTAAAAGTATTTTCTTAATTTATTTATTTTAAATTAAAATTACCTTTCATTGCATCTAGAAATAACTCTTTCTATAACTCAGTTCTTAAAAAGTTGTCCAACTTCTACATCTAGTGAGGATATGCTCGAACTAGAGATTGTCATATTAGTAGCCATTAAATTGGATGTACTTTAAAGCACTAATGCTTATAAGATAAATGTTATCTACATGTTATTTGTATTATGAACTATTGCTTTCATCCCCAAGGTATATGAAGAATTAAAAAATCTCATTTGTTTATTGATTTTAGGTACAACTAAAAATATGATTGTAAGCTCTAAAACATGCTAAAGTTTTGAAGCATATATGGATCCACCATCATTTATCATTTATGTTCACATTATCACTTTTATTTACATCTTCTATATTCAGAGTATTATCTCTTGTTACATATATAACCTCACTTTTATCAACTCTTAAATTAGCAAAAGATGATAAACCAATTAACCTTATATTATTCTATTGGTATAATAATTTTCAATTGAACTATTTTTAAGAGTAGTATACACAAATGGGGATCGATGTTGAATGGATGTGGATATATCATTTAAGAAGAGAGCAAGATCAAATTTTATTGCTAGTTCTGTAAAATAAATTAATATCATAAATATTGCTCCACCAAAGCCATACATCACTAAATATTTTATGCTAAATTAGTTCTTATCAATTTTTATAACTTTGCATATAAGTTGTATGAGGTCATTTAAAAAATTAAATTTTAAAACCATTAATCCTTTAATCAATTTATTAATAAATGTCCAACATATATGATTGTTACTATGCAGAGGATGAATCACTGTAACCCAATAAACGATCGCCACTCAACAATGAGGTCATAGAAAATAACATCAAAAGACATATCAAAAAATATAATGAACTCAAAGGGGTTTAAGAGATAGGCAAGGAGCCTCTAAGATTGTAGAAATAACAAATCAATATTTCATGAATCTATCATCATAGATTATCAAACCTGAGGTCTATTAGTCATGAAGGTAATCGATGCAACATAGATAGGAATCTCATGTCGAGAATTCATGAATTTTATCATCCAAGAGAATTCCATAAGCCTAAAGCCAAGAAAGAAAACCAATAAAATTCTAAGACTCTATTTAAATATAAAAGATAATAACATGATATATATTCTTTGAAATGGGAGGAGAAACCTATGAAAGGGAAGAGGAAAGAATAACTCAACCGCAAAAATTAAATACCCAGGATGAGCTTACAATCTTGATTAGGTTAGGATGGCCAACGCTCTAAACAAGCACTTGAGTGAATACAAATCATAAACCTAGTTAGGTTAAGGAGTAGCAAGTATAATCCCTAGGGATATGCAATGGTGTAATGTTATTGCTATCTAATGTGGAAGCTATACTAATTATGTAAGGGTTAAGATCATGACATGCAATCATTATAAAGAGTGACCATAGGTCATACATCAATATGAAATTTTATTATAAAAATCTAGAATATTTTATCCCCTAAATTTTAGATATTTATTTAAGTTATTAACTTTTATTAAAAATTATTTTATCTTAAGAGCATAGTGAGGACATAAATATAGACAATCATAATGCAAGAAATCATACAAATCATCACACATACATAAGTAAAATAAACACATCAAATCAAAGAATAAATATAAAGAAAGGCTAGTTGCCACTAGGCCTTGGTGGAACAACCCAATAAAAGAAAAAAAAAGTGATCTGGTTTGTAACATATACACATGCTCGATCTTATGTCTATATAAAGAAAATAGAATTTTAAATCTAAGGAACGAGGACATCAGTTCATTGCTCTTGGTATTTGCTTCACATGGTCTTTATCTTAATATTCCATGGGAACTCATGCTCATCCCTTAATTTAAATACAAACTCTTTATAGACTTTAAAAAGTATACAAGAAAATTTAAAAAAATACAAAGTTGATTTCTTATGAAAGAAAACAAAAGTTAGCATTCATAAATATGATATATAACGCATAAAATAGACTATGTATTTGGGTGGGGCGGAAAGTGCATATATAAAAATATTATTGTAACTTTAATTATTGCAACTCCACTTTTGACATGTCCCTAGGATAGAAGGACATGTATATTTCTAATCTAATATACATGTCTCACTGCCAATAAAATATTACATAAAATATGCAACCAAAACAAACAAAACAAAACATAATGGCCACATAATGAAAAGTTCTAATTACATCCTAACCTAGATTTAGCAAACATCTACGAGTGTGCCTATCAGAACCCCTAGTGTGTGCGAATTAATGTGGTTAAAAGATTTGATGTATTATAAGCTATTTGTTTTGTTTTTTTTTTTTGGAACAATCACATAAAACTCGATCAAAATATACAAAGTTTAGTTACCCAATGAGATATGGTCAGAAATAAAAGTCATTAATATACCCCCGATCAGAGGTTAAGGATGCAGACTTTACCATTGATGTGCTGACATGCTCATCGTAGACCTACATGTTAACAGTGAGAACATATGGACACACTCATGCATGATGCTGATGAGTCATGCAACATGCATGTAATCTATCATACTATGATGTGCTTCCTAAAAGCCTAAATAGGAAGTATTGATATTGGTCTATATTTAAAAATCCTTATTAAATTAACTAAACTTATCCCACATCATTAAATATAATCCCATTTTGTATAGATGCACATCAAAAATCGATTAAATTTGAATTTTTTACAACTTACTAAAACATAACATAATTATACCATCAATGCCTTTCATTTACTTCCATTTTTGTGTTCATTTTCCATTGGTTTTGAATTTTCTCACATCAAGATGTCATTAACTTCTCCATCTTTTACACTATTGTGTCAAACATTCTCAATTTTTTCATGAGATTTCAAGTTATAACTTTTTAACATGTACTTTCATCAAGCTTAGATTTGAGGTGCTACCTTAATCGCCAAAAAAATAGACCTAATTAGCTAATTATACTAATTAATTAACCAATAAATCCCAAGAAAATTAGGGGAGGCAGAGATCATTCTCTTAAACATTCTCAAAAAAATTGGGGGTTAATTAATTAATTAATTAGATAGAAATTAAGGTAATTACTTTTTTAATTAAATCCTAATTAAGTTTTAATTACTATTCAAAATCAATTAAAGATATTTTTAATTAATTCCTCTTTGAAATACCTTCAAAATGAATATATATTTGCTTTTTTGTGATTTTTCTATGATTTTTATATTTTTTAAAGTTTCAACTAATTTAAATGATTTCTCATGATTTTATAAAATCTATTAATTTATTTCACTATAATAGACTATTTGAACTTCAAAATTCAATATCTCATTGTCCAGAAATTCTTTAGGCTTGAAATTTTTATGTTAGGTGTATCTTAACTTAATTTTAATCCTTGAAAATTTTAGATCAATCTGACTTGTATTTTTAGTTTAATTAATGAAATTTTATTTTTACTAAAACCTAAATTAAACTCAAAATTCCTAATAGAAATTGAGGACTTTGATCTCATTGCATTCCTCTCGAAAAGATAAATCCATTGAGCCATTATTTACAATTTTTTATAAAGTATTTTATTTTCTATGAATTTTTGAAGTTTTAGGTGATTTAAATAATTTTTAAAAGAAAAAATCAGATTTTCTTACTTAACCCAGTTAGCGTCACGCGGCGCTCAACACCACATGTCAACTGCAGATTGAAGCCACGGTTCTGCGTGGCCAAAATGAACGGGAAACTACTCATCCGTGCGGACCAGATCAGACTGTCCAATTGCAGATTAGATGATCTAGATCGCATCCGAGGATCTGAGGGTTGAAATAAGAGGGATTTGGCTTCTAATCTCAGTCGTCTGTCCCTAACAAAGGGAGATCAGATGGCTGCTGCTCTTCTTCCCTAAGATCGACAAACTAGAGGCCGAAACTAGTGAAATCACACGGATTGGCCCATTTTGGGTCCGATTTTTTGGCGATTCTCCCTGGAAAATGCCCTGATTCATGTGGGGATGATGTAAAATGAAGAATGAAAGAGAAATCTATGGAAAATTTCTAATATCGCACATACATTAAAGCAAATAAGAGATCCTATGTCCAACTAAAGTATTTGAAAATTATCTCATCAGGGATGATTTCCAGTGGTGGTGTTGATTTGAGCACGTTCCTAGGTGGGAGACGAAACTTTGGGATGGACCTAGGCTCTTTCCTCCACTTGGAATGTCATATCCACCAATAGTAGCTATCTTCGCTAGAAATTGCTCAGTTTTGGTGATCTTTAGCTCAAAGGGAAGTGGGGAAAGGGTGTTGGTTGCTTAGAGGAGCTCTTAGAGTGTGACTAGCACAGAATAATGTACTTTGGGGGCTTCTTTTTCTCCTTTCAAGGAGGTGGCCAAAAATCCCATTAAGATGATGGGATGTGGGCAATCCTAGCTCACTTAGAGTGGGCTAAGAGACTAAGTAGAACCCCATTTGGGGTGTTTGATGGCTGCCAAAAGTGATGAGAGAGTGGACTTTGCCATAAATGGGTGGAATCATATGTGGGGAGAGGATCTATGAGAAAATTGCCTTGGATTTGGTTCCAAATGGGTTTGGGCTGATTTTGGGCTAATCTTAAGTGGGTTTGGGTTGGGTTTAATCAGCTCCCAAGATGCCATGGGTTGATTTCAAAAGATTTGGCTTAATTTGGGTCATTTGGGTCACATTGGGTCATGTTGGGTTAGGTTGATCAATTGATAAAATTGAGTCAAACCAAGGCTTGGGTTAGGTTCAAATGATGATTTGAAGGGTTTTGGTTCAAGTGATTTCAATTAATTTAGCTTAGATTTGATTTTGGCTCAATTGGAATCAAATGAGTCAAATGGGTCAAGTTGACTAATTTGACCAAATTGATCGGGTTGGGTGTTGGTTTAAGTTCAATTAGTCAATTGAAAATGATTGTAGGCTTTGGTTTGAATCAGTTTGGATTTAATTTGAATTTTGACCAGTTAGATCTTTTAGGATGATTTGGGCTAAGTTGGGTTAGGTTGACCAATTGGTCAAATTGGGCACAATTATGGCTTTGGTCAAGCTCAATAATCAATTTGAAATGAACTTGAGCCATTTGTTATAATCAATTTGGGTTGAAATGATTTGACCCATTTTGTCCTTTTAAGCCAATTTGAGTCAACTTGGGTCAAATGACCAATTGGACTTGGTTTGGCTCAATTGATGGTTAAGTCATGTTCAATCATTGATAATGAGTTGGTGTGAAATAATGGTTTCAATCAATTTGGTGTAGGATAGCATGATATGAGGTTTGGATGGGCTTGGTTCAATCCAATTTGGGTTTGATTAGAACTTGGCTCAAAAGGATCCTTTAGCTCACTTTGGGTCAAGTGAGTCTAAGTGGGTCAATTGGCTTGATTTTGGCTTGATTTAAGTTTAGTTGGATTTATATATGAGCCTAAGAGTGAAATATAAATCCAATTGCAATCAATTTGGGATATAATGGATTTTGGTTCATTTGGAATTTTCAAGTAAAAAAAATGGCTAAGTTGGGCTAGACTTGGGTTGATTTTAATTTGGCTAGATAATTATATGTTTCATTTATATTTGGATAAATGATTGAATGAATGATTGATTCAAGAGAAAATCCATTGATTTTGGCATGTTTTAGATCGGTTTTGGTTAAGTCCAAGAAATTGGCTTAAAGGGTATAAGTTGAGTTTTGATTTGATTTTGGATTTAGTTTTGGCTATTTGGATTTATATTTCATTTATATTTGGGAAGATAATTGAATATATGATTGAGAAAATCACTTGAGTTTGGAGTGATTTGAAGGCAAATTTGGCTAAGCTCGTGGGGGTAGGTCAAAGGGCTTAGAAGAGAATTTGCTTTAGTTTGATTTAATTTCTATCATTTGAATGTGGGTTTCATTTATATATGTGAATATAAATGAATAAATAATTAATTTATAAAAAAATCAATTAATTTTGGGTTGAGATTTGGTTAAGCTCATGGAGGTGGGTCCATATGGCTTAAGAAGGGTCTTGGTTTGGTTCGATTTAGTTTGATTTGGTTTTGGTCATTTGAGTTTATATTTCATTTATATTTGTGAATATAAATAAAGATATAAATGATTCATAAAGAAATCAATTAATTTTTATTTGATTTGAAGGGGATTTTGCTAAGGTTAAGGCCATGGAATTCAACCATAAGGTTCAAGAAGGGTTTTGATTTTGGATTTGATCATGGGGTTGATTGTGAATTTGAAATTTTGATTTTATATTTGAAATTTGAATTGAATTTGAGATTTGATTTGAGAAGGAAAGCATGGGTTGAGTTTAGGCTATAGGGTAGGCAAGTCTTCCTAAGTCTCTAAGACATAACCCACTCCTATGACTAACCCTTCTAAATCTTTGGGCTTAGATTAAGTGTTCACATAATCACTAGAAGTGTCTTAAGATTAAGGAGCTCTTAATATCTATAAGAGTCCTAGATTTATGATGAGGAGATTGAAAACTCACTCCAAAAGTGAGGTCAACAATGTTATCTATTTTTTCATCAAGGAACTACAAACTCTATATCGCTTTCTTGATGCAATTGATCGCATATAGTGATGGTCCTATGTAGTCTTTAGTTATCTTGGGCGCTCTGAATTAATTTAATATTGAGTCTCTGCTTCTTACTCTCAAGTTGAGTCTTCTTTTCTTTCTTAGTAATGATAACAACTAATTCAAAATAATAAATGCTATTTCAATAAATTAAACATTAAACCCTCTACTCAACAATTTTTTTAAAAAAAAATTTAAAGGATTTGACTCCGACCAATACTTAGCCTACATGTTTTTTTGTGTTCGATATGTTTGCATCTTCTTTATCTTAAAACATGTATAATTTGCACCAATAAATTCAATAACCTGACTCTAAATTATAAAAAATCTAAAAATCTTATTTTCTTATATCGATGGTACATAGAATTCAATAAAGACAATATACTAGTAAAAATTAGGCATGAGAGATTTTCTATGGGAACTATTTAAACTTAATCAATAAGAGATTTTGACATTATAAAATAATAAGAAATATTGGATCATCCATGAATGTAATAATCAATTTACCGCTCAATTTGGTGAATTTAATATTTTTTGTGGGAATGCTCAAATAATTTTATTCTCTTTATGAATCATTTGACTTATAGGTTGTTATTTGTTCATCTACTTTACCATTATCATCACTCTTGAATTATTAGCTTACATCTCATGTGAGATTGCAAGCTAATGAGCTCCTTCCAAATATAGTATATTCAATTCTCCCAAGGAACATGAATGAGTTGTAGTAGAGATAATAATGTGTCCGTATCTACTCATTAATGTTATTGAGCTTCATTTGACTAAATGAATTCTTTGAAGTTGAGGTGGATATGTAAGATGTATCTTGTATCTAGTTTAGCATTTCATAATTGTATATCTATGTACTTAGGAACTTTATTCATATGTTCTTGACCTTTATTTAATTAAGAGTCATTTTGTATTTTGGATTTTGAGCTTTTATTCTTTATCATTTTATGAAGTTAAAGTGAGAGTCATGAGATTGTATTGGGTTAATTATGTGTTTGAACTAGCCTAGCCCTCTTCATTTGATCTTATTGGTTAATATCTTGACTACCACTTCATCATTTAACTTCCATCTTATTGCTTGATCACATCCAACCTCCTCTACTAATAAATTAAAGTTATTTTATTAACCATTTCATTCTTTTATTATTTTATTGGAGAGCATCTGAAATCCCTTTGAAAAATAAATTCTTAAAACTTTCAAATACTTCTAAAAATTAACATCATCATGAATAGCCTGCCACACTCTTCCCCTTTCACTTTTTATACTACCATTATACAAGTCTATAAATATTAGTATGATTCTATTATGCAAATCATTTATTATCAAATACAAATTCATATATTGAGTGTTTTTTTATGTGCTTCCACTATAATAGAGGGATTTCTTAACTCTGCGAGTTCATGGATTTGAAAGGAAGAATACTGTCATGATGGACTATCCATACAAGTCATATTTAGCTATCCATCATTATACTATGTATGTGCTATTGCTTCTATAAGTTAGATCTTTATTTATACTTATTATTGCATCTTTGTAAGATAAGTTTAAGAAGTCATGTTAGGTTGCATCTACTTATACTTTAAGTATTTAAAATTTAATGTCATTGCTACATGGATATGTTAAAAATAAGTTAGATTCGATTTTTTCATAACTTATTGAAACATAGCTTATTTGTTTCACCAATATCTTTCATTTGATCAACATTCACATTTGATTATTGAGTTCATTTATATTACTTTGTAATTGTTCCAGAAAAGTTAAATCCTAAATTACTAGTTTTTGCTAAGGGATGTTTGGTTGGCTTAAAAAGGATTACTTTATAGTTATTTAGTTGAGAGTTTTACAAATTCATGAATTTGTCTTTTTATGTTTGGTAAAAAAAAATGTAATGTAAAGTATTTTGAAGGTTTGATGCGGTGGCGGCCAGGCTATTACACAAGGCTGCCGGTATTTTATATTGGTGGTTTATTTGGGTTAATTTTTATATACCAAAATATAACTAAGGAGTGAATTCTAAATGCATTCACTTTAGTTTTACTTTACTTTGTATTCCAACCAAACACTAAAATTTTTAAAACCCTTGCATTTACTTTACTTTATCTTATATTCCAATCAAACAGCCCCTAAATTATGTATAAACTTATTTCAGACATTGACACTATAGTGATAGATAAAAAAAAAAAAAAAAGAAGATTGATTGCTTCATAGTTTATTTTAAACTTGAATTGAGGAGATTTTACATGAATATGATTTAGAATAACAAACTTCAATTTTCCTATGGAGCTTCACTTAAAAGACAATCATAGATTCTCCCTCATAATAATTATTTTTCATCATTATGAGTATCTCATACTAATATCACACAATAATTTATTTTATTCAAAAATATAAGAAATAAAATATATTGTAAAATATGTTTAATTTAGAATATCATATATTTTTTGAGGAAAAAAAATGAAAATGAATACGAACATAACTTAAATTTACTATAGATAGGCATCAATATCTATTTTAGGGACATTATGATTTCTTTCAATTCTCAGACAAACATAATAAATTTATTTCACATTTAAAAATAAGAAGTCATCAACTTTTTTTTTTTTTTAAATCTCATTTTATAAAATAAAAAGTGCATTTAACATAATTAAATAAGAGAAAATAAATGTTCGAGCGATTAAAAGTTATATTGTATTTAAATTATATAAATGTTATCAACAAATGTGAATCTGGATAATGTCCAACATTTTCCAATTAAAATCTCATTGTTGCTTGAAGTCGTAGAATCACGACGCGGAGATCAAATGAAATAATTTCCTCTAAGGAGGCACCCTTTTAGTTTGATCCTCACTTCTGCTCCTCTGAGGACAGCGGTGGATTCCATGGGATTCTTCCGCAGGATCGGCACAATTTTAGGGTTTGCGAAGGACGACGCCCACGCCATTGTGGAAGAGGACGAGGACAAGGTCAGCGACAGCACGCAGCGCCGGCCCGGTCGAGGATTTAGCGTGCAGGTTCCTGTCGCCGCTGAGAAGTCCAGCCTCGGCCCCGTAATCGTCCCCTGCAGCCTAAGCGAAGGCGGAGTCCAGGTACATCTCTCCTACCTTCACACCTTTTTTTTCTCTCTACTAGGCTCATTCTCTGAACATATCTTGTCGCTTCTCAAGTCAAGGCTTTGTTATTGTCATTTATAAAGTAGTGTGATGGTTTCTTGAACTGGAAGCCAACAAAACTAAGAGCGATCATTTTACTAAGAATGATCAAGGATTAAGGTTTCCATGTTGATCATGTGATGTTTAAAAAGGATCGACGGGCCTTTGCGATCGCCTATTATCTGAAACTCTTGCAAGTAAAGCAATTTATCTGATATTGTCTCCACAAATGAAACTTTTTAATTTTTAACTTCCGTTTCAAAACATGTGACCTCGAGATCGCGGATTTGTGCCTTGGAAAAAGCCTCTATGCAATGCTGGGTTCAGGTTATGCATCTGAACTTTTCTCAAGAATTTACCTTGCAGGAAGCTTCAGCATTGTGCCTCTAAATTGATCTTACTATAGTTATGAAACTTGAAGTTGCTAGTATCTCAGGTTAATTTCTAATGGTCAATTCAATTCAATTGATTTAGCACTCAGAAGAACCAGCTTGGCTAGGTTTAGCATATCAGGGCCTGTAGATGCTGCGGGAACATCCCAAAAAAGTACAATAATCTGAGTTGCCTTATGGAATCATATCATGCTAGTATAGCTCACTTGGTTGTTATGAGTAAAAATTCCCTAAGGTTGCTGAAGGACTGTTTGGTTCAATGTTACTTGAGAAATACTGTTGTCTCCATTACAATATTAGTTGCATGTAAGGAAAGCTACCAACAGTTAGATGTTTTGTTCACTGCTTGGTCTATAAAATGCATGCCAGCTTGAATTATCAACAGTGATTTTTTATCATTTTTTTCTCTTTTTTAGGATCTAGACTGTTTTCTTGTTTCCTAGATAACAAGTATATTGAGTTAAACCAACATTTAAAAAGTTGCGACATTGAGATGGTGGTAAAATGAACAAGTTGCATATACTATTAAGATTACTTCACATATAAGATGTCAGCAAACCAAATTACCTTTAAGTTTTGTTGTTAGCATTATTTGAAATGGATTGCATTATTTGCTAGACTACCTGAGTAATATAAGGTGATGAACTTAATGTTTCCAGTTATGTTATAAGGTTTATACAGCCACATGTACATTTTTTTGGAACAATTTTATGTACTGCTACTCAGTCATTATACTTGGATTTGAAGGTCATTGATCGAGAGTCCTCTTTTACTGTTGATTACACTTTCATTTTTAGCTAACAAAGAAAATAAATATTCACATTGTCCACTCTTTTTGTTTTTTACATACCTTAATCTGCATGCCACTTTATTAGTAAAATCAATGACTTGGGCATCACACTGTTAGGTCTAATGTAGAGTTTCATTATTAAGTAATAAAGTTTGTTCTCGCCAATTCATTTAAGAATGCTCTTTTGGCTGAGTTACTTGTTGAATACACCTTTTTCATAAGTATTTCTGGATATAATTGTAATCATGTAATCAGGAGATCAAGCAATGTGACAAAAGGATTAATAACTTCTACAAAACTAGAAGCTCAAGAACTCTAAGCAAATTACTCGCTAACTAAAGCAATAGTGAAGAAAAGATTAAATATATTCTTTGCATTAACAAACAATCACAACACTTTCTTTCTCCTTGTTCTTCTTCTCCATATTCTAGCTACAAGAAGGATGGGGGGAAGTTCTGTGGTTGCTACACCTCGATTTTTGTGTTTTGTGTCCCTTGCTTCTTGATCAGAGGTCCCTTATCATGAACTAAACTTCTTCAAACTAGTCATGTGGTCGTAGCACACTTCTTTATGGTTAAGTCAGCTTTGCACTCACACAACACAGTTAGAACAAATGGAACACTTGAGAGAATAGGAATGAAAGGGAAAAACTTCACTAAACAAGAGAGCTTTACAAGACTTGGATGCTTATAAATGAGGCGCAATGACTTATATTTATAGTCCTTCTCCTACATCTAAGAACATTATATATTACATTATAATATTATGTGTATAGAGTTTTCTAGAATATTTACATTATTTCTACACATCTATTATAATCTAGAGAGTTCTAGAGACTCCCAATCTATTATTTAAATATCTAAACTAATATAGAATATACCGAGACATATATGACTCTTAGACTTTCAGTGTCTTATGGAAATTTATAGTGTCTCTTAGATGAGTCTAAACATGTGTAGATTCTTCCAGAGCCTTCTAGTGCACGATGACTCCATTCCATGATGGTGTTGGTTGATCCTCTTGTCTCTCTTAGCCATGGCATGCTCAGGTCAGTATGGTTAATCTCCTTGAGTATTTGTAGGACTTGACATCATGCCCTCTTCTAATTGGTATAGTTGGTGTTACATCTTCCAAAAGTGGGCTAAAACAAGGTTTGATAGAATTTCAGCAACTTCCAATTTAATTTAAGAAAATAAATGGTTAGATCATTGCTCAACAAAGACAAAGAAGTAAACAAGCACAATTGATGGCAGCAATTGTTGATTCAAGAAATTCAAGATAACTAAGGAATTCCTTGGAATTAATGATGCTTTTAAGGTTCCTTTTGTTGGATGCTTATTGTCGCTAGTGGTTGTTGCAGAAATGCATTGATGTTAGTTTGTGAATTTTGATAATGTTGTTGTACCCTATGCTTTAAAGTCCTGCTCGTAGTTTTCTTTGCCATAGTTTTTTTCACTTACCTCATGTTCTAAATATAATAAGAAGTAATAATACAAGCTAAGAGACCCTTGCTTGAAAAGGAAAATTTTTTGTTTTCTACTTACCAGCAAGTAGAAGGTTCCATACTTCATTCCAGTTGCTTGTTGTTGTTGCTAGACACCTTTTGAACTTTTGGACGTGGGGAAAACTTGTAGCAGTCACTCAAAAAAATTCTTCTACAGCTCCAGAGTAGATTGTGGTGGAGTCATGAACTTTAATATGAGCACCTTTCTCCTCAATCTCTCCAAAATATGGACTCCTCCCTTTCATCGAGGAAAATCGAAAATATAGCTTCACAAATTGATTTCTTTTTAGGGGGATGAGGGTTGTTTAAATAGGTCATATTTAATAAAGCTTATTTAAATAAGAAAAACATATGTCATTAGTAAAAATTAATTATAAAAAATGACCTCACTCTGAAGACTATTTCATGCCTCTTATATTGGAGGAGACTCGCACTTAACGTCTTGAATATTTTCTTGTTAATAATAGGGTGTTAAATAAGCAGCGTTGAAAGTCATGGGACATTTATATCCCCCAACAAATCAATTCGATGTTCATTGTTTTCAATACATTTGATGACCCAAAAAAGGCCTAAAGCTAAGTTTTACAAAAGATCCCAAAGGAAAGAGTTCCCTTGGTAAACAAATCGACAGTTGATCGCCTTCTTTAGAAACAACTGACAAATGAGATTTGTTATCATGCTTTTAATATTGGATGTGCTTCTTGATGATCATATTCCTAACTTGTTGATAAGGTTTCTTTATCTCGCTAGCTTGTTTACTTGCATTTATATATTGTTTAGTGTTGGTGATCAATATAGTTAGCTTTAAAGGTATGATATGATTTTTTTAGGACTATGACCAATGATTTGGATAATATATCTATTGTAAGTTAACTTGTCTTGGCGTAAAATACCCATTTGCTTGATATTATTTCTAACAAAACATTGCAACAAAATTCATATAGTTAATAATTAGTAATTGGCAATCTTTGTTTGACCATCAATTTGCACGTTAGTTGTAGAACTAAGTTGAAGTTTGATACCCAACTTTCATCAAATGTTCTCCAAAAATGACCTAGGAATTAAACTTCAGGGTAATGGTTTGGATTACCATGTAATTGTATAATCTCCAAGATTTTGATATAAGAAGCATCATATGTTTTGTGATAGAAGACAAAATGTGCCACTTTGAAAAAATGATCAACTACTCTAATCAAATCTTTATATCTTTTGCTATCTAGAAGTCTATTCCTAAAATCCATACTTGCATCTGCCCATGGCCACTTGAGTACAGGTAGAGGGATGCATAATTTATTCTTTTAGTTGCTTATCTTAGTTATTTTGCCATAACTAACATCTCTTAACGAATCGGTCAACATCCCCTTAAACTAAAAGCCACAAAAAATTCTTTTTAACCAAAGTGGTGGTTTTCTCACATCGAAAATATCTTGGAAGCCAAACTTATGACAATTAAATAAAACATCATCTTGTAGTGGACATCGTGAAATATTCTATTGCCAAAAAATAAATACCCATCTTGATGTTGGATAGTTGATATGATTCTTCTTGACATAATTGTCATTTGTTTCCAAACTCTATGTGATCGGAATAACAATCTTTTATTATCTCAAGCTCTGATAAATTAAACTAAAGAGTTCTAAAGAGATTCATGGGCATGTCGGTGACTTAGTGCATCCAAAATCTTATTTTGAATACCAAATTTATGCTTTAATATATAATGAAAAAATAACATAAAAAAATTTAGTCCACTTAGCATGTCTATCCTTGAGGCTATTTTGACTATGATGGTGCTTTAGAGGCTTATGACTGAAGTACATAATAAATTCATTGGATAAAAGATAGTGATTTCATTGTTCTAAGGCTCTGACAACGATAAAATTATTCATCATACATGGAGTATTTACATCACAATTTATTTAATTTTTTATTGAAATAAGCAATGGTGTGTAAAATAACACCAATCTTTACATTTGATGCATCATAATCAACTTCATAGCCAACATTGGAGCTATAGCAATTGATTGTTTAAATTCATCTCAAGTAGATTGGGTTGCTATTGTCCAATTAAATTTATGTTTTTTGAGTAATTCAGTCAAAAGAGCAGCCACCAAACTAAAATTTTTAATAAATTAATGATAAAAAATATAAGATTGTAGAAGCTTTAAATACCAGTAACATTCTAATGAGTAGTCAAATCCATGATGATCTTGATCTTTTCTTTCTTCATCTCAATCTAAGGGTATAAGTGGCCAGCTTGAACTTGACTCAATAATGAGCTCACGAGTTTAGCTTATCGAGCTATGAGCGCTTAACTCATTTCGGTGAGCAGGCTTTATATATATATAAAAGTAAAAGTTGCCTGTATTTTTTTTGAAAAATTTCAACAATTAAAGGTGCTATTTTTTATTAAATGATTATTGAATTTTTCATCTCAAGTCATTCTTTCCACTCCCTTATTATCTCTGCCTCTCACTTCTCTCGCCAAAGGAAATCCAACATTTTGTTCTCGTTGAGCTCTCAAGCCACATAATAAATGGACGAGTTGAGCTCGATTTCGTTACAAGCTTGACTCAACTCATTTACACTTCTATCTTAATCCAAATAAATGAAATAACATTTTAAAAAAAGCCAAGGACATTTATTTGAATTAGCATACTTTTTCCTTGTCATAATACTTTGAAGAGTTGCTGTAGGTAGTTTAGATGATCCTTAAGAGCACAACTATAAACCAGGATGTCATCAAAATATACTATCATAAACTTGTCAATGAATTACAGACATGATATGTCATAAGATGCAATAAGTTGTTGGGCATATTGGAAAGGCTGATTGATATCACCATCCATTACACAATCCATCTTCTGTTTTAAATGTTATCGTCTATTTATCTCCCATCTGCATGTCTATCTAATATGCTAGTCAATGTCAATGACAACTCTAGAAACAAAATCTTTTGTGTGGTGGACACCCCTCATAGGAGGTAAACCAGCTGGCAGATTTGTAGGAAATGCATCCTTACATTGCGGTAACAAAGGCTGAAATTTTTATGGTATGCTCCTCTTCTTGGGCTTCTTCCAAAACTACAAGAACATATATGGATGTGGAGTCTTGCGTAGCCTTCATAAACAATACCTTGGAGGTCGTGATCATCATAGATACTGTTTATCAAATTGCCAAGGCTGAACCCAATGGTTAATGGCAGCCATCCATCAAACCTTCTTATGAATTTTCTTGTTGGTGGAAATTGTGCTAAACATTATTTTTGCACATTAATTTCATTTCCCTTTTGCAACCATGATTGGCCTAGGATGTTCTTATGTGAGTAGGCTTCATTTTTGTTTCACCATCTTATTAGACACAATATTCTCACAGCTAACCCCATTTGTGCAAACTTTTCTTTTAACTATGCACCTTATATGAAATATATTATAGTGAAAATTTGCCAATGGTGATTGGCAATACTTATCAGACAAGTTGATCTTCTTCATATGCATATAATGAGTGCTAATTCTTGGGGCTCTTCTGCTTTTTATGCTTCTTCTACTAAAAACACAACTTGGTGATTAGTGCAATTGGATGCAATGTTGCCAAACTCTATACGTCAAAACACTTGATGAGTTGATTCTTGTTTGTGGAGGTGCTTGCTTTGCTACTATTAACAGCTTAAGATAGGTTGAGTGGCAGGCGGAATTGCTGCATTCCTGTTTGGGTTTCATTCTCGAATTTATGGGGTTCATGCCCTATCTTGGTGGGAAAATTTGGCTGATGGTTGTTGTTTCTCAATGCTTAAGTCTGGCTTGATAACATCAGAAGACATCAAGTATTGATATAGATGCATCGTATTGGTGATCGTGGGAAGCAAACCACTAATAAATTGTGCTATATTGTACTTCTTAGGCTTTGCTACATCACATTTCAATATAAGTTGTTCAATTTCAGCAGCATATGCTTCTACATTTAATCCCTTTTCACTGGAAATTGTGGAGTTTGATTAAGGCTTCTTTGTTGAAATTGAGATCACAAGCACTTTTTTTGCAACTTCTTCATCTTGCCCCATGTAATGATATTGTTTTTTTCCTCTCTAACTCGTGTTCTCTTCTGGTTTTCTAATCAAATGGAAGCCCAGCATTTAATACTTTCTTATAATTAAAGACACTCAACCCTGTGTAATCATTCAATTAAATTATGTCGATCCAAATTTCTTCAGATTATCTCCCTTCATCTTGTAACCTTGATACCACCTTCTTGGCGATCTTTATTAAGTTTCATCTTCTTATGATCATTGTTGGAACGCTCTATGAGAAGGGTTCTCCTTCTATCATTCATTTTGATTGTCTTCATAGTTTACAGAATGCACCTCAGTCTCACTTCTTACTCACCATGAATGCATAATTGCAGAGTTTTTTTGGCAAGTCTCCATGGAAATTTCTTATGTCGCACATTGGCAGTTCTTCATTCGTAATCTTGGGCTCTAATGCCATTTGACACTTATAGGAGGACTTAAAAAAGGACTAGTAACTTTTCCAAAATTAGAACTTCAAAAATACCAGCTAACTAAAGGAAACAGAAAAGGAAATATTATAGGAATTGAAAAACATCAAACAACCACAGGAATTCCTTTCTTCTTGCTGATCTTCCACAAATTGCACCCGCACCCAGAAGGATTTGTAGAAGTGCTCGTGTTTGCTGCACCTCTGATTTGGTGTTTTTTCATCCGTTGCTACCACCCCTGCTGCATGTGGTCTAACTGCTACTGGATCTTTAGTTTCTTCTTTCATCGTTCTTCTTGCTTTTATCTTGGGCAAAAAACGTCAAGAAATCAAGAATACAGGCTATGTCACTCTCGCTGCAAAGCAATAGTCATAATTGTAGTGTAGTGTTTCCTGCTGCATGTAGTCTAACTGCTACTGGATCTTTAGTTTCTTCTTTCATCGTTCTTATTGCTTTTATCTTGGGCAAAAAACGTCAAGAAATCAAGAATACAGGCTATGTCACTCTGGCTGCAAAGCAATAGTCATAATTGTACTGAGTGTTGCATATATATAACATACTATGCTTATTATTGTAGTGTGGTTATATTGCTTGATTTATCAGCCCAAAGTTCTTGAATCAAACATTAGACTTTTACAAAATTAAACGTCAATGCAACTCCAACCATGATACTCTCTTTTTGATTGGAGTGGAGAAAGCCTGCGTCTGGCTGTTATCTTTTCATCATTTGCCAGAACTTTTGTGTTGTTTCTTGCGTATGTTTTTTTTTTTTTATAAATTTCTTTGATGGAACACAACTCTTCACGACCATACTGTCTTTGTGAAATATCATGCATTTGATGAAAAAATATCCTATATATATATATATCTCTGTGTGTGTGTGTGTATGAATGCTGTAGTATCTCTATGTTTTCAGTTGAAATTCAAATTTCAGGCTGATGGATTTACAGTGTAAACATACATAACCTTTGATAAATCTGCTAAGACGTTTCACTTGATTGCCATCTGTAGAGATACAGTTGATGCCAAGAGATGAATTCTGCAGATGCTGTTACTTATTTAAAGTTTTAATGTCAATGATATTGCCATTTCTTTCAACAATTTTGTATGTTTTTCTAGTCTTATTTTGTCATATAAATCAACTTAAGTTTTTTTTTTTCCCCATTAGTTTTAGCTTTCTGAGCGCAATTCTACTTAATCAAACCAGCCACAATTTCCTCCAGATTATATAGATCTGCTTTTGGTATACAGAAAACATGTTGGAACGACTCAATGGTTTGCTTTATTGCTAATAATATATAATAGAAACCCGTTGATCCAAGATTAATCCACAGAGTGCCTCAAGCACTCAGAAGACCCAAGTGTTTTTTAATCTTTAAATTTTATTTTGATCACACAATTTCATTATGAGAATATTTGGGAGCAGCATATGATGGGAGTGTGGACACTAGATTAGGCCATCAAATAAGAAATAAAGCCATTTTATTGAATAGAAACCAATTAAACAGGCATCTCAGACGTGATCCCAAGCAAACCATGAATCAAATGCTATGGTGTTAGATAAAATTCTGATTGATATCGAAGAGTGATCATGATCAGGCTCCAAGAATGAACAAAATAAACTAACCTGAGCGATCGATCACAAAGAAAATGAACAAGAAATATTCAGGTTCAACTTGATTCCTCATTTAATTTCCCCTTATACAACTTCAAATTACCAGTGTTTGGTATTACTGACTTTTTGCTCGCCTGTGTTGTTTTCATCAAAAGATTGATGCCATGCAAATTTTAATGACTGAATTATATTCTAACGCAGAAATCACTTGCCACCTGTTGTCTGCAACGCATTTTCCGACATAAATTTCTTTGGTCCAGGGCTTCCGGTGGTATGGTAGACGGCTGCGAATAGACGAAGACGGAGATGTGGCTGATGAATTCCTCGATGAGATTCTACCACCTACAAGCTCCGGTGATGAAAGCAGAGCGGCACAACCAAGGTTTGAGGTCAAGTACACAACCCGGCCAGCCCCAGTGAGGAAGCAGGCGATCACCATTGATGGCAATGTTCATCCTTGCATGGAATACCAGGGAATGCTGAGGTGGGTGTGAAGGAGAACTTTTAACTTTTTTCTTTCAGAAATGGTCTCTGTCAATACACAGACAATGTAACATACTCAAGATTAGGAGACCTACAAAGGTTATCAATGGCGGAAAGGTGAATGCAGCTGTGATTTCTCCTCTAATTCTATGGTGCAGCAGAGATACGATTATTTAAATGCTCAACGTGTATTGGGGATTTATCTTACAGGATAGGTTATATTCAAAATTTCAGACTAATGTAATTGTTTGATTTAGTGGGCATTGTTTTTTTTAATCTTACATGTTATCCTATGTTGGGATTTGTATTGTTGTATTTATGTTAATGCAAAATTTATTAAAAATAATAATTTAGACTCAGAGCAGGAAATTAAAATTTACGAATTAATCTATTTATTGTTTTAATCTTTTTTTTAGGTGATAATAACAGCTGTTAACAAGAGTTTTAACATAGTCGGTTCATTTTTTGTCCTACATATACATGCTACAGTACACATTGAGCAAGCATATAGATACCCGATGAAAGCCTTGGATAAGTGTGGGTCTTCACTAGTGAAATTTTTTTCGCTACTTCAGGACTACGAAGGTAAATTAAAATTAATTATGATTATTTGACTAGATTAAATAAATTTAGCTTTTAAAAATTCATAAATCAATCTGGTGAGTGATTAGTAATATACTTCAAAACTACTTGCGGATTAATTACGTTTATTTCTTTTAATAATTTAACACTTATATATGTTGAATAAAAGTATGCTATTTCCTTTTAAATACAAAACATAATAATAATGGAATTCTTTTACATCGGGAGATTCTATCACATAATTGTTATACAGTTATATATAACATCTAAATTCTAATATTTATATAAATAATATATAATTTTTTTAATATTAGATTTGAAATTTATTATTATTATATATTATATATATATATATATATTTAAAGTATATATATATATATATATATATATGAATATATATATATATATATATAAATATTCGGTTGGTAAATGTATAAGAGTTATATGGTGTGGATGCCATTTCTTTCTAAACTCACAGGTCTTAAATTGATTCCATCAATCCTCCAAGCAGAGTTCCCAATCAGAATTGGACACGTGTTCACTATTATTTTATTGCTTTACCCTTTAACTTAACGGCCTTGTTATCACGACCCAATCACCGTTAAGTTGACGAGATTGGACTTGCTGGATGACATTTTTGTGTGCATTTCTAGATGTCGTTTCACCTTCCGTGAACGGGAGAAAATTAAATGTCCGAGGTATAAATAGATTTAGGGCACTCAAACAAAGAAGCATTTTTAAAAAAAATTTCAAACAAATTTGAGAGGAAAGAAGCAAAATCTTTCATTTCGATTGATAAAAAAAACTGTGAAGATAGATATGGTGATCAATTTAGCAGATGATGATATAAATATGAATGCATCGGTAAATTTTCTAAACAGTTTTATATATATAGTTATTTTCAAATACTTACTGATCTTCTTTGAAATTCTTTTCTAACAAGAAACAATTTCATACACTATTTTGAGTTCTTTCTAGGAAGATTTAGGTGATTTTGGATCAGTTTTTCATACATTTTTGAGTGTACACCCTTTTTTTTAATTTTTAAGCCATTGGAGGACTGTCTATATCCTTTCGAAATGCTATTATAGGTTGCTTTTAGTTCTTTCTAGGAGAATTTTGGATGATTTTAGAGCAGTTCTTTAGAGTGTACACTCTAGAGTGTACACCCATTTTTTTATTTTAAACCACTAGGGGTCTACCTATATTCCTTCTAAATGCTAATATAAGCTGCTTTGAGTATTTTCTAGAAGGATTTGGGTGATTCTGAAGCAGTTTTTCATATGTACACTCTAGAGTGCATACCATTTTTTTTTATTTTAAACCACTTGGGGACTTAGAATTATAGATCTCAATAATGTTATATGTTGTATGAAATGTCTTTCAATTTGATTTCAATATTTTTTATCAATTTTCTAGAGTATACACTCTATACACTCTGTGCACTCTGAAGTATACATTCATTTATTATTATTTTTGTTTTAAATCACTGTGGGACTTCATATATCACTTCTAAATGTTATTATAAGTTGCTTTAGGTACTTTCCCCAAGGATTTGGGAGATTTTGGAGCAGTTTTCTGGAGTATACACTCTGCACACTATGGAGTGTACACTTTTTTTTTTATTTTAAACCACTGGGGGACTTCCTATATCATTTTTAGATGCTATTATAAGCTATTTTGAGTTCTTTCCAAGAGGATTTGGGTGATTTTGTAGCAATTTTTTGGAGTGTACACTTTGGAGTATACATCCATTTTTTTGTTTTAACCACTGTGAGACTTCTTATATACTTCCTAGATGCTATAATAAGATGCTTTAAGTTCTTTGTAGGAGGAATTGGGTGATTTTGTAGCAGTTTTCTGGAATGTATACTCTATGCACTCTAGAGTGTACACCTTTTTTTAAACCACTAAGAGACTTCATATATCCTTTCTATATGCTATTATAAGATGCTTTGAATTATTTTCAGGAGAAATTGGGTGATTTTGTAGCATTTTTCTAAAGTGTACACTCTAGAGTGCAAGCCAATTTTTTATTTTAAACAACTGTGGGACTTCCTATATCCTTTTTAAATGCTTTTTAGGTACTTTCAAGTAGGATTTGTATAATTTTGGAGCAATTTTTCATATGTATACTCTGTACACTCTAGAGTGTACACTTTTTTTTATTTTAAACCACCAGGGGACTACCTTATTGACCTCATTTTTAGAGTGAGCTCTCAACCCCTCCATCTTAGGCATAAGACTTCTCTTAGATTTTAAGGGATCCTTAGTCTTAAGACACATCTAGTGATTAGGTGGACACTCAACCTAGCCCTGGAGACTTAGAAGAGTTAGCCATAGGAATAGGTCATACCTTAGGGGTGTTAGGAAAATTTTTCTACCCTTAGCTTAAACCATTCCTCACCTTCCTTCCTTCAAGTCAAACTCCAAATCAATCTTATTTGATTTTCTTCAAACTCAAATCAACTCCATGATTGAAATACATGATCAAAATCCATGATTGAAATTCATGATTGAAACACATGATTGAAATACATGATTGAAACACATGATTGAAATGCATGATTGAAACTCATAATCAAAATCCATCAAAATTCCTAAGCCCAAATCTTTCTAAGTCCTTAATTTTTCATTAATGGACTTAGCCTAAATCTTGATCAAACCAAATCAAATTTTGAGATTTTTTCATAATTCATTTATATTCTCATTTATATTCACGCATATAAATGAAATATTAATACAAATCAATCAAATCAAATTCTCATATCAAAATCCAAATATCTAAAATTTTCCTAAGTCCTTTAAGTTTTCCTTCATGGACTTAGCCTAAATCATGATCAAATCAATTCAAAATCATGGGATTTTCTCAAAACCTATTCATATTCTCATTTATATTCACATATATAAATGAAATATAAATATAAATCATTCAAACCAAATTCCAAAATTCAAACTTCAAACTCCAAATTTTTCTCTATCCTTTAAATCCCTCTTAATGGACTTAGTGCAAATCATGATTAAACCACTTAAAATCTTGAAATTTTCTCATGATCCATTTATATTCTCATTTATATTCACATATATAAATGAAATATAAATTCAAACATTCAAAACCAATTCCAAAAAATCAAACTCAAATCCACTCAAAATCCAACCTAAGCCTTTCAAGTCAAAATCTTGAACTTAGCCAAATCAATTTCAAATCAAGCCAAACTCTTGATTTTTCTTCATGATTCAATCAATTATACAATCATGAATCCAAATATAAATCCAAACTTCAATCACTAAATCAAAAATCAAACCCCAAATCCTTTCATATTCTTCCTTTGAATATGAAATTATCAAATGAATCAAAATCCATTTGACTTCAAACCACTTGCAAATGGATTTATATTTCAATCATAAGTCCATATACAAGTTTAATCAAACTCAAATCAAGCTTTGACCAAGCCATTTGACCCACTTAGGCTTACTTGACCCAAAGTGACCTAAAGTATTCTTATGAGCCAAATTTTAATTCTAATCAAATTGGATTGAATCAAACTCACTTATGCCTCTCATCATGATCAACAATCATCATGGGATGATCAATCAACTAAATTGGGTCAAACTAAGTCAAACATAAGGGTTGACCAAGTCAACACTTAGCCCAAAATGAAACCTAACATAGCTAAATTTTACCATAGGCCTAATTGATTGAAACCATTTATCTAAGTTCATTCATGAACTATGTTTGAACTTGACCAAGCCAGCATTTGAGCCTAACCTAGCCCAATTATCCACTTGACCCAAGTTGACCCAACTTGACCTAAAAAGTCAAAATGTGTGAAAACTTGATCTAAGCCAAATTGACTCAAACCAATGGCTCAAGTTCATTTTAAATCACTTGTTGAACTTCACTAGCCTCAATTGGCCAACTAAAGCTAACCTAGCCTGATTAACCTTAGACCCAACTTGACCTAAAGGGTCATGTTGAGCCAAATTTGAACATAACTAAACTTGATTGGAAATAAAGATGCCAATCCACTTCATATGACTAACCTAACCTAAACCTATCCTTGACATACCTCAAATAGGTCAAATGAGTCAAATAGGTCAACATGACTCATTTGACCAAAATGAAGTCATATGAGCCAAATTCAAAATCAATCCAAATTGAACCAAATCAAAGCCACTAAAATATTTCAAATGGTCATATGAACTTGACCCAACCCTTGATTTGACCTAATTTGACCAATTGGTCAAGTTGACCCATTTTTGACCAAAATGGGTCAACATGAGCCAAACCTTATCAAATGAATTTCAAATCTCATGAAACTTGGCCAAACCTAGTTTCTCCACATGCCCAACATATCCAAATTAGAAAATCAATAAAATGACCATTCTACCCCTAGGCCATAAAACAAATTTTGGCTTACACCATAGGTAATTTGGTCATACCCTCTTCATCTCAACTTGAGGCTTTTCTAAAAGCTCAAGGGACCAAATGAAGAGTTGTGCACCAACCCAATGGGTTTGGGTCAGCCCAACTGGCCCCAAGACCAAACCCGACCCCATGGGTCAAAATGATAAATTCAAAATCCATCTCCCACTCAATTTCAAGCACATGGGAGGTTGGCATTCCACTCAAGGCCTCAAACCGACCATGTGCAAGCATCTAAGTGATCAAGCAACCCTCCCATTGTGATCAATTGGATCAAAATGGTACATAGGCTTGCAGCCGTCCGATCCTTCAAGGGGGAGATATACTCCCCCTAATTAAATTCAAAACCATCATTCCTCAATTCGACTAAGCCCTAGAGAGTGTTAGAAGCCATCAGAGAGCTTTCTTAAGATTCTTAGGAGGGAATTGAAATCAAGCTTTCTCGATTTTCTTCCTAAGAAAATAAGGGAGATCCTCTCATTTCAAAACTTCCTCTTCACTCAAATCCACTTCAATTTTCTTTGCATACTTCATTAGGGAGATAAGTCGAGTGCACCCAAGCTTCCATTGGAGTTTCCACATCAAGGAGAAGTTGAATTGGATCAAAGTCGCAAAGGGGAGCAAGGGAGTTGGTCCATAGAGCTATTCACATAACCTCAAGAGCTCATTCTTCCAACATAGCTTTATCTTAACCAGACAAAGCTCCACCAAGGGAATCGAGCACCGGTGATCACCTCTGGCAAGGTATGAAATTTTTCGACCACCTAGCATAGGATGTGTTGGTCCTTTGTGAAGATAAATTTCAATTCAAGTGAATCCCACCGTTGGATGTGCTGCTCCTTGGCTTTAGATGGTGTGGGTTAGATTTGGTTTGAATCCGAGCTCAATCAAGCTTGGATCTTTCCCTAAATCATGGACGACCTCTATTGATCAAGGGGAAGAACTTGGGAGATCTCAGTCGTCCATCCACATTTTGGATGGACGACTGAGATAATTCCCACATTTAGAATTTCCTTTATCCTTCTAAAACCGCGGGGAGATCCTTGACCGTCTGATCTTTGATCGAACAGCCGAGATCAAAGCGTGTCTCGCCGCCATGCCGCCATTTGATATGATGCTTAAGTGGGATGCTCACCATGCGATGCGTGTAAAGCGTGCTGATCGCCGCCACCACGCGTCGCATTGTGAGCAAAGGGATTAGTTAAGGATCTTAATTAATTCTAATTAATCTAGGAATCTTCTAAAATTTATATATCTCTCAATAAAATTCAGAAAAATATGAAATAAATTCCTATGGAAAGATAATTCAATCTATAATATTTTAAAATTAATTTCAATAGATTTTGAATTATGTTTTTTTATTTTGGGTTTTATTGAAAATTTCATTTTGCTAATTACTTTTTAATTAAGTCACTGATTAATCCCACACTTCTTGGGTATATTTTAGGGATAACTTCTGCCTCTCTTAATTTTCTTGGAATTTATTGAAGGCTTAATTGTGAGAATTGCATATGGATTTCTCAATTACTCTTAACCAAATTAAGCATAATTAGGGTATTATTAGTAGTTTTAATCCATTATTAGGGTTGATTAAGGTCAGATTCAGTAGATAGGAGGTTTAGAGAATAATTTTGGGGCATTTCCTAAGCTATTCCCTAAATCTCATTTTCTCTCCTTAATCTTCTCTTAATTAAGGGTTAACTCACTAATTATCCCTTAATTAATTTTCTAAAAATTCTAAAAACTTCCAGAACTTAATTAATCTACTTTGGGTAAATGCTTAGGTGTTTAATAAGCTAAGTTTAATTAAGAAAATCAAAACCCAATTCATATGTATGAAGGGGTGTTTTGAAATTACTTAAGTTAAACCCCTTAGCTTAATTAACTTTTAATCATGAGCCAAATTGCATTAAGCCTTTTTCTTATTAGGTGCATTGCAAATTTAAATTCCTTGTGAATTTTTATGTCTTCTCATTGACTCATAATTACTTAGTTAACTATGTTAAGGTAGTGTAGGTAAGGGTTAATTAAGTTACTTAATTCATACATTAACCTAATTAATACATAAAAATGAATTTAATCATCTAAAAATTAAACAAAAATATCAAACATATGTGAGAATGGGTTAGGAACATCGAACTTAACTCACCTTTTTAAAATTAAATCAAACTTAAAACTAAACAAAAATCACATTGAATTCACTTTGATTTATTTTAAACCTTCTTATTCCATAAGAATGTCTTTAGGATTTAATTAAAGTGAATATGTTTACATGATTCATTGCTTTAATTCTTTCCCTAATATGTTAAATTTGTATGTCATGTGGTTTCATGCATTCATATTTTTCAAATTCAAATTTAAAAAAAATGAAATTATTTACTTTATGTCAAATTGCATGTGTTGGCTAAAGTAGAAATATGAGTGGCTATTATCACTACTAAACTCAAATTATTTTTGAAACATATAAATCAATTATCATATATAAAATTGTGTTATTTATATTTTAATTATAAGCTTGCATGTGAAAGAACATAAAGGTATGCTTAACATAGGTTTCCCTTCTCTTTTATGTTAGCATAGTTTTGAATAGGAGTTGGTGAGATGTATGGATCATTTGAAAAGAACCTAACACTTGCTTAATTCCATACCCTATTCATTCCTATGCTATCACTTAAGAAGGGTTACCCATACTTGCATACATAAATTGCATAAACAAAATAAATCAATTAATACAACTTTTGCATTTCTTCTTTTCCATTTATTTCTTTTATACACATGATTGTATTTAAGGAAAGTGGTATATTAGTCTGGACAATCGATTGCGAGGCTTTAAGTAACCCTAAGTAGGTTTTATACCTTACACCTCTGGTTAACAATGACACCGTATTCACTTATGCCTTTCATACACTCATGTGTGCATGTGAAAATTGGATAAAGAAACCCTTTTCTACTTAAGAAAAATCATGCATATCAAACTTCTAAATTTTCTTAAATGAATTACTTAGCATGCATCATAAAGTGTGTTAAATATTCTCAATTGTGCATATAGATATGCTCAGGATTCATTCATATGCATATTATACATGTTGGGAAAGAAATGAAGTAATGTGTGTTTTGTGAATTTAGTTCATTTTTCTTAATCTTAAAATTCTTTTTCTTTTTGAATAGGTTTGTTTAGAGTTTATCTAAACTTAAGATTAATTAAAATACTTAATCAAAACATTCACTAAATAAAACTAAAATGTGAATCTACTTTAGAAATTACTTAGGTTAAGGAAGGAAAGAGAAGTTCTCTTCTCTTTCCCTCTCTTAATAACTTAGTAATTAATTGTAGGATTCACTTGAAATCTTTCAAAACATGAAATAAAATCAATCCAAAATATTAAACAACTTAAATGAAACACACCTCTAAGTTGAACATGTTTTCACACTTAGAAAATTTGAACCTAAAACCATAACTAAGCATACCACACAAACCTTCAAAGCATACACATTTGCCTAAGTCACCACTTCTAGCTTTAGGTTAAGGCGATGCATGGTTTAATGTTTATTTTTGTTTTTTGATTTATGTTTTAGACTAAATATTTGGGTGTTTTCTCATAGAATGAATTGTAGGACGCTCTTAGTTTAACTATTCTTCTATGTAGGGGATTATGCTTAAGGGGTGCTATCGTAAATAAAAATATAAATGCTTTTACTTGCAGGTGCTTTATACCCCTAAGCATAATCCATAGGCCAGGTGGACTTGAGTACTCATGTGTGGGGTACTAAGTCTAATATACATGCTTGGGATTTGTGTGGATTATTTTAGCTAATCTCTATTTTGCAAGTATTTAGTTAGACTTCTATTCTTTTCCTTTTCATGTAAATTTGTGCAATTAGGATTTTGGAATGATTATTATGAGGATTAGGATGAATATGATCATAAGATTTTATATTATATACCATGTGAAGCTTTGGAGCATCCACCTTCCAACCATCCAAAAGAAAGAACCAAAGAAGAAAGAAGAAAAGAAGAAGAAAAAAAGAAGAATGAAGAAAGAAAGCTTGAAAACTCCCATAACAATGAATTCCTTGCTTAATTGTAATTTTATTCATTTGTAATCCGGGTTGTATAAGGTAGAGCTCAACTACTCAATTTATTTTTTGGGCTTATGCGGTAGTGCCCGACCACAACGGCCTCTTTTTATTTTGTACTAGCTTTATAAATTTGATTGATGATTTGTTTAGCTTATGCAATTAAGTGACATGCTTTTCCTAGTTTATTCATTGCTTTATGTATGGCCTGGATGACAATTAGGCTCTTTAGGAAAAAAATAAATCTTTTACCTAACTTAACAACTCAAAATTAAAATAAAGAAACTCATAATCTCACCTAAGATTTAAAATCAAGATAAAAGAATTAGTAACCCCTTAGCTGGATGAGTACTTTTCTTTATAACATCATGCACAAATGCATCTTATTTCACTCTTGATTGGAGGGCTTCCACTTTTTTTCGTGAGAATCTTGGTTTGACTGAGAGCCATGCAGGAAACACACCTCCTCCATTCTCACTGTGGCCAATAACTTTATTTCTCATGCATTAGGCATAAAATCTTATTTGAGAAACATAATTGTCCAAAATGAAAATAAAATGAAATTTGAATTGCATTAGATTTAGGTCATTTAAAACATACATTTACATGATCTAGTCTCTTTAGGGAGTGAATTTAAGAGACTTAGTCTCTTTATAAATAAATAATAGTCTAGATATCTTGCATTAAGCATATGACTTGCCTACCTGAATTTAAAATCATAGGAGAAGTTAGTTGGCGGCCAGGCGGTTGTAAGTTCAACCGGGTGGTTTGTCCTCTCTCTTTTGGGCAACCAAATTCATTTTTATCTTAGATTTAGTTGTGCTTTGACTCTGCAACTCCCTAGATTTAGGTTCTCAGGTTGCTTCTCCCTTCTATGGGCCATAAGCATAAATCCCCACCTTTTAAGTATTTTCATAACTTTGTGTTATGGAATTGTAAGCCCTAACATTCTAATAAAAATCTCACTCAAACAAACTATTTCAATTTCTAAAATGTAAAGCCCAATCATAGGGTAGTGTGGGGTGCTTACTAGGCTTCCTAGTATCTTAAACACCCCTACTTATTTCCAGTTGGCTTTGATAAGAACTCTTTCCTCTTGATCGATCCTATTTGAATCTCTAAAAATAAACTAATCGATTGATAGTCTTTCTTATTGAAATCTTTGAAGACAACAATCATTTGCCTTAATCGAGAGTTTTCCTAAGAAATTCTTATTCCTTAAGATGCAATTATGACTTATGGGGAACTAACTAAATCGATTTAAAATAAACTCTGCTTTACTCTTCCATATAAAGTAGGGGAAGAATATCTGGTACACTTCGAAGACCCAACATCCTTAGAAGCCCTTATTCAGGTGATTAGATCCATTAAAAGGTAGTGACTTCTATCTCTCGAGATAGTACACTATTCCTTGATGACGTACCCGATCACCTGAATAAGTACATCTATGGATCTGAGTGGCATCCCAAAAAAATGAATTTCTATAGTCTTGCCTTTCTTTTCTCCACCAACAAATTTGAAGGCAACGCCTATAGAAATTTTTCACCACATACACATATCCCCTTTTTTTTAAAAGTTAAATCACTGGGGACTGCCTATTATGGATCTCAATGGTGTAATATGCTATATGGAATGTCTTTCAACATGATTTGAGTATTTTTTTTCAGTTTTTCAGTGTGTACAGTCTGTACACTATAGAGTGTACACTCTGTACACCCTAGAGTGTACAATATTTATTTTGGTTTTAAATCATTAGGGAAACCTATATCCTTTCTAAATATTATAATCTACTTTGAGTTCTTATTAGGAGGAATTGGGTGATTTTGTAGTAATTTTTTGGAGTGTACACTCCGGAGTATACACCCATTTTTTATTTTAAACCACTATGGGACTTCTATATCTTTTCTAAATGCTATTATAAGCTACTTTGAGTTCATAGTTATATATGTTATACAGATTTTCATAATACAAGTGTGTGTCGATGTAGGTGAATAGGCAAAACATCAATACAATGACGAAGATGTTATATCTCATGAACCAGTTGCAGGCAAACTCTTTTGCACTACTATTCACAATGAGAATGAGGCATATGAAATCTATTATAATTATGCACATCAAACTGGATTTAGTATCCAAAAGATCATATTTGGTTAAACTCGAAGAATTTGAAACTCATGGATTATTTATATGCAAAAGTAGGTGTGAAAAAGGGTCTCAATCTAAACAGCTTGCTTAAATTTCAGAAAATAGATACTATGACCGATTGTCCTATCATGATTAGATTTTATATTGATTTAGATAGGAATTGAAAGGTTAAAAAATTTATAGAAGTCATAATCATTTATTAGCAAATCCAAGTGACATGTCTTCTAAGATCTTACAGAGGCATCAGTGAAGAGAAGGCGGCTGTGTTAAAGTTAATGACAAAGGCTGAATTAGAGCAATTGATGCATTCAGCTATCTTAGTCAAGAAGTTGGCGGAAGTGGAGAATGTTGTCTTTACAAAAAGAGATGCTTTCAATTATATTCAAAAGGAAAGAAGATTAAGGATTGCGAATGTTGATACCAATGCATTAATATAATTGTTCAAGGAAAGACAGGCATGAGATAGAATGTTTGCATGGGATGTCTAAGTTGATGAGTCAGATAGCTTGGTGAATTTTTATTGGGTTGATATTATGTCAAGGATAGACTATGATTGTTTCGAGATATCATAATTTTTTATACAAGTTATTGACTCAATAAATATAATCAAGTCTATGCACCTTTTATTGGAGTGAACCATTATTGAAAAATATTTTATTTGGAGTAGCATTTTTATCTAAGGAGATAATTGAGTCATTCACATGGCTATTCAAAATATTTATCCATCTAATGAATGAGAGGCACCCTATAATAATATTCATAGATCAAGATTAAGCAATAGCAAGAGCCATTGAAATTGCATTACCTCATACTTGTCATAGGTTGTGTCAATGGCATATTTGTAAGAAATCTTCTTCAAAGGTATATTGATTAATAATATAAGTGTGTACATAGTCTCTTCTATAAATGCATGAGTAAAGGTGATTTAGAAGAAGAGTTTGATCACCATTAGTCTTAGATGCTAGATAAAGGGAATCTACAGGATCATGTTTGACTAGTTGAGCTATATAGAATTAGAAGTAAGTGGTCTACCGCGTTCAATAAAGATTCATTCTCCATAGGTATTTTATCAACGCAACGTGAGTCCACAAATAATGTATATCATGGAATCTTTAAACCAACAATCTCTTTCATCAATTATTTCTTGGGATTGGAGAAGGTTATGTAGACATGGTGACAAAATAAATATGATGAAGATTTCAAATATAGCCAGTCATTAATTATTCTAGTAGTTAGGACTAGTCCTATATTGAAGCAAGCTAAGTTTTATACAAGAAAGTTTTACAATTTCTTTGAAGAAGAATTTTACATGGAGTTGGTGGATTAGCAACAAATATCTTGGATGACAATCCCATGGAATATTTCATATCAAACTTAGAGAAAATCAACATTTCCAAGACATGGACTATTCATTTGGACAAGACAAGTCTGAATATAACTTGTAGTTATAAAAAATTTGAAGTGATGAGATTACTCTATGCCCATTGCATTAGAGTCTTGAGTTTAGAAGATATTGTGAGGATCCTAGAGAAGTACCTTCTCATGCAATGGTCTTCTAGAGTAAAGAATGATATCTACTTTGACAGTGCTTATAAATCATTCAAAGATTTAGAAGGTTATAAAATAAATTCAAAAGGAATTCTTTTTATGAACCACATCAGTAGATATTCATATCAAATAAACACTAGAGCACAAGGTAATAAGGAAGCTAAGTAGTACATGTTGGATTCTTTAAAGAAATTATTTGATAATGTTGATTCTATATTAAGTGAGAATTCACCTCCAGCTAACAAAGCAAAGAAGAAAAGAAGTCTCCTATAAGAGATTCTAGATGTACTCTAGACTTACTAAAGGACCCAACTAAGATGCGCTCAAAAGGTGTTTCTAATGACCCAACTAAGATGCGCCCAAAGGGTGTTTCTAATGCAAGGTTGAAAGGATATTGGAGAGAAATAAGAAAGCCAAGAGTAATTTTCTACCAGTTTTTATAATTTTAGTCTTCAAATACTACTATTAGAATTACACACATTATTTTTTAATGTTATAGAGAAGAATGAAGAAGTAGCAACAACTATAGAGACTCCGATTGCAACACCTTTTCTTATAATGCCAGAGTATTTTTCAGAGATATGTAAGTATAATACTTCATTTATGCTATTAGATTTCAGTAGCTGATACATTATTCTTAAATTTCAAGAATTTCACTCCCATCAATGAGTATCAATGAAGAATACGATGATGGATATCATTAGTAGAAGACATTATAATGCGTGAACAAAGGGGAAAATATATTTTAGTTATTGTTTTTTATATTTAGTTGAAGCCCAATTTTAATGTGTTTATGTAAATGTCTGATTTTTTACACAATTTGAATGAAAGTATTTTAAACAACTATTACAATATTGTACTTTGAAGCTCAACTCAATATATTTTCAGTGAAGTGAATTAAATTGTCCAGTACAAAATTCCAAATGTGTATTTTATGAACCTTTATGCAATGTTGACTATGACGGCTTTAGAACATGGCAATAGCAGATAAAAAATAAAGTTGAACACTCCAAAGTGCACAAAATGTACATTGTGTACACTCCAGGGTGTACACAATGTACACTCCAGGGTGTATAGAGTGTACACTTTAGAAAATTGAGCAAAGAATTCCCAATTCCTGTTTAAAATTTTACAAACAACATATACATCATTAAGATCCATATTTAGAAGTCCCCCCATTATTTAAAATTTAAAAATAAGGCTGTATACTCCAAGGTATACAGAGTGTACAAAGTGTACACTCTGAAAAATTGACTAGAAAATTCTCATGCATGTTGAAAGGGACTCCAAACATCATATACAATCATTCGGATCCTTATTTGGAGAGTAACCCCAATTATTTAAATTTAAAAATAAGGTTGTACACTCTAAAGTGAGCGGGTGTACACTCCCACCACAAAATTCTCAATTTTTGTTTAGAGTTTTACAAATATACAATCATTTAGATCCATAATTGAAAGTCTCTTATTTAAATTAAAAAAATAAGGTTGTACACTCTAGGGTGTACAGAGTGTACACTCTGGAAAATTGACCAAAAAATTCTCAATTCCTACTGAAAGGGACTCCAAGCATCATATACAATCATTGAGATCCTTATTTGGAAGTCTCCCCATTAATTAAATTTAAAAATAAGGTTGTACATTCCAATGTGTATATAGTGTACACTCTAGAGCGTACTGAGTGTACACTCTGGAAAATTGATCAAAAAATTCTCAATTCCTACTAAAAGGAACTCCAAACTTCATATACAATCATTAAGATCCTTATTTGGGAGTCCCCTCATTATTTAAATTTAAAATAAGATTGTACACTCCAGAATGTACAGAGTGTATACTCTGAAAAATTGACTAGAAAATTCTCAATTCCTATTGAAAGTGACTCCAAATATCATATACAATCATTGAGATGCTTATTTGGGAGTTGCCCCATTATTTAGATTTAAAAATAAGGTTGTACACTCCATGGTGTACAGAGTGTACTCTAAAAAACTAACCACAATCATTGAGATGCTTATTTGGGAGTCACCCCATTATTTAAATTTAAAAATAAGGTTGTACACTCCACGGTGTACAGAGTGTACACTCTAAAAACTGACCACAAAATTCTTAATTCTTGTTTAAAGTTTTACAAACAGCATATACAATCATTAAGATTCATAATTAAAAGTCCGCCCCATTATTTAAATTTAAAAAATAAGACTGTACACTCATGTACACAGTGTACACTCTAGAAAATTGACCAAAAAAAATTCTCAATTCCTACTAAAAGGGACTCCAAACATCATATACAATTATTGAGATCCTTATTTAGGAGTCCCCCAATTATTTAAACTTAAAAAAAGACTATACACTCTAGAAAATTGTCCAAAAATTCTCAATTCCTATTTAAATACATTCCAAATAGAATATAAAATCATTGGGGTCCATATTTGGGAGTTCCCCCATTACTTGAATTTAAAAATAAGGTTGTACACTCCAGGGTATACAAAGTGTATACTCTAGAGTGTATAGAGTGTACACTCTGAAAAATTGACCAAGAAATTTTCAATTCATGTTTAAAACCACTCCAAACAGCATATAAAAATAGTGAGATTCATATTTGGGAGTGCCCTCATTACTTAAATTTAAAAATAAGGTTATACACTCCATAGTGTACATACTATACACTCTGGAGAAATAACCAAAAATTTTCAATTCCTACTTAAAACCACTCCAAATAGCATATAAAAATATTGAGATTCATATTTGGGAGTTCCCTCATTACTTAAATTTAAAAATAAGGCTATACACTCTGGGTGTACATATTGTACACTCTAGAGTGTACAGACTGTTCACTCTGGAGAAATGATAAAAAATTCTCAATTTCTATTTAAAACCACTCCAAATAGCATATAAAAATATTGAGATTCATATTTGGGAGTTCCCTCATGACTTAAATTAAAAAATAAGGCTGTACACTCTAGGGTGTACAGAGTGTACACTCCACGGTGTACAAACTGTACTCTTTGGAGAAATGGCTAAAAATTCACAATTCATTACACAAAATTGTTATGGTCAAATAATTCATATATACACAAACCTCAACCATTCAATAATGTATAATGCAATTATTTAATATTTAAGCAGAAAATAGCATAAACAAACTCTGCTCTAAATAAATTCATCACCTTTGGCTAGTCCTGGTATTGTGCCGTCCGTGGAGGATTCGACCCTTTGCTCCATATATTTGCATACAAACATCAGCGGTTGACCTTATTCTCTCACGGGTATACACATAATCACCTCAACTCGCCATTCTTCAAGGTTGGTCTGGAAAGCCTCCCCAGAATCTTTGACTAGTAGTTTGATCTAAAAATTTACCAAGATGAGGCAAATGAGGTAGTTACAAATTATGTATTTAGGAGAAATCGAGAAAGTCAAGGATTCTTATAATATTAGGAATTATAGCCTTGTGGGTTGGGTTCGGTAGTGAGTCGTAGAAAGCCATGTCTTTTCTTTGATATGCCCAAATAGTAGTGTCAAATGCTGATTATTGATAATTGGAAGTAAGATCAAATCAACATTTGAAACAATGTCTGCATTAATATGTTGTATGAACATTTTGCTTTCTGTTGACAAGCCATATTGGGCTTAATTCTGCAAGAATTCAAAGATAAGAAAAACTTACAAGTTTATAACAAACAAGAAATCAGAAGGCATCTTATAACCCAAATCCTCCTTGCATGAACTCACCAGTGTATACATGAGATATACATATATGAGACATATAATTGAGGACAAATCTTATTCTAGGCCAACAAATAGGTGAACGCATCAACATGTGCATCAGATAAATACTGATCAGTCAGTAATTCATCAATCTGTCCTCTAGCAATAATGATATTTCCGACTGAGAAAATACTATCGCTCATTTATGTGAGTAGAATGGACATGTTAACAATCTAAATTAAAAGGAAATTTTATGGATACCTCCAGAATATATTAAATAATGATGTACTTATCCTTAAACCGAGCACAAGATGCATCAATGAACTCCAACATTGGCTTAGGCAGAACATCTCTTGATGAAAATTCAATGATCTTTGGTGCCTCAGCTAGCTACAAGGAATGCCATCTTTTAGGAGTTGTATTCAATATGAAATAAAGGGGAAGCTTATAAAATGAAGATTATCGTATCATTGAGTTACTCAACCATTATTATAGTTATTGTATTTTGTTCCTCTATTGAAGGAACTTCTTCTACAGTCGCCTACATTAAAAATTACTAAAATCAACTTTATTAGATTAAAGTTATGTAATAGACAATAACACCTCATCTACCCTCTCTGCGTCCGGTGTGGCAACAACAACAAGCTTTGCTGCGCTCCATGTCTTCCTATACACCCCTGTGAATGGGGATGAGACCTTTATAAGTTGTCTCTCATTCACATCGTGAGCTATGCTTCTAATTAAAGGCTGAGCAATGCCTTCATATACAATCAACTGCTCATTCTTTGCTGAGGTGGCTTCTGTGGGTTCCCCTATGCCAGTCTCCTCAAGAGCTTCTCCTAATCTTGGACTCTCTTGTCCACCAGCCCTCTCTTCGAGGATAGTAAGCCACCTAACAATATCGTCTACTCTCCTATTTATTGTAGCTTCAAAAAATATTAGTCTATCCGTTAGGGCCTTGATTGATGAAAGTATATTCTCCTTCTCAACACTCTTTGTAGGGGTAATAGTAGATGGCAAGCTAGAAGTTATTGAAGGAGGAGAATATCAATGAGAGATGTAAGGAGATACACTTGGGGCATTACTCCTTGGACTTAGAATGGGAGACCTCTAGTGATCACTGTGAGATGGCTGCTGGATAGAGGGCAATGTTTTGAGGAGTTAGGTCTCCTCTTCTGATATGTCTTGAAATGATTAGAAGACCTATGTTACACTAAAAAGAAAGATTGGTAATTCAATGTAAATGAAATAAGTCTAATTAAAATTACTTGGTGCCCTTGAAGATCACTAACAAATTTTTCTATAAACTTTATTTGTGGCCACCGTAACGTACAAGGCATTGTAGAGGGAACTGGAGGCATCAGGACTCTTGTGTGCTCAGCAGCCCAAATATGCAGCAAAGAGTTACATAAGTTATCTTCAATGTATAAGATAATATAAATCAGAAAATGTAACACATACCGTCAAAAAAGTGACAAAGCCACTCATGTACTCGGGTGCCTTCTGCTGTCAAGATTTTTGATGTAATTACATCAAATTGAGAAATCAGGAAGCTCTATATGGCTTCTAGCCAATTGTAATCAACAAATTTATCTATATTATTAGCATAGAAGATCAAGCCTGATGCCACTCTATAGTTATGATATATAAAAATTAGATTTAAAATCAAAAATTATATGTACAACTTCACAAACTATGCTGAGCTCAACGTATAATCGAGTTTCTCAATTTTATTCTTAAAATTTATTGTATTGGATTTTGATAGTGGGGATTTCTACCATGTGACCTTCTCCCCTCTATTTAGCATCCTCAACCTCGTCTGGTGTGAAGGGAGGCAGTGGCCACCAATACAGAAAGCATGCTTTTCTATATTCCAACATGACAGAAGGGAAGTGATAGCAGCCGAATCTTGTTGAATGGCAAAAGTTTTAATGAATTAATATATGTGTAGCCTCCTTAGAATGACAAGTACATCCTCAATAAAGTGTTCATAAATGGAATCAAGCAATGCTCTGATGGAGGATGTCTTGCATCTGAAAGTTATCCGTTTCCCAGATATTTTAAGCTTCAAATAAAAAGTGAACTAATGAGAACATTACAACCAGATTGGAAGTCCCCCGATGCATTACATACAGAGTGTACACTCTAGGGTGTACAGAGTGTACACTCTAGAAAATTGACCAAAAAATTCTCAATTCCTCTTGAAATGGACTCCAAACAGCATTAAAATCATTGAGATCCATATTTGAAAGTCCCCTTACTATTTAAACTTAAAAAAAAGTGTGCACTCCAGAGTGTACACTCCATAATGCAAATGTACACTCCAAAAAATGCTCCAAAATTTCCAAAATCCTCATAGAAAGTACCTAAAGCAACTTATAATAGCATTTAGAAGAGGTATAAGAAGTCCCATAATAGCTTAATATAATAAAAATGAGTGTACACTCTAGAGTGTACAAAGTGTACATATAAAAAATTGCTCCAAAATCACACAAATTTGTCTGGAAAGTATTTTATGAACCTTATAATAGTATTTAGAAGAGATATCAGAAGTCCTATAGTGGTTTAAAATAAAAAATAGGTGAACACTCCATGGTGTCCAGAGTGTACACTCCAAAAAACTACTACAAAATCACCTAATTCCTCTTGGAAATAACTCAAATCATCTTATAATAGCATATAGAAAAGATATAGGAAGTCTCACAGTGAGTTAAAATAAAAAAATAGGTGTACACTCTGTACAAACTAGAAAACTGCTATAAAATCACCTAAATCCTCATGGAAAGAACTCAAAGCAGCTTATAATAGCATTTAAAAGAGATATAGGAAGTCCCATAGTAGTTTAAAACAAATTAATGGGTGTACACTCCAAAAAAACTAATACAAAATCACCCAAATTCTTCTAGAAAGAACTCAAAGCAACTTATAATAGCATATAGAAAAGATACCTAGTAGTTTAAAAGAAAATAAAAGAGTGTACACTCCAGAGTATACAAAGTATACACTCTAGAAAACTACTACAAAATCATCCAATTCATCATGAAAATAACTCAAATCATCTTATAATAGCATATTGAAAGGATATAGGAAGTTCCTAATGGTACAATAAAAAAAAGGGTGAACACTCCAGGGTGTACAGAGTGTACACTCCAAAAAACTGCTATAAAATTACCCAATTCCTCCTGGAAAGAACTCAAAAACATCTTAAAATAACATCTAGAATGATATAGGTAGTCCCATAGTGGTTTAAAATAAACAAAATGGGTGCACACTCCAGAGTGTATAGAGTGTAGACTCTAGAAAACTACTATAAAATCACCCAAATCCTCTTGGAAAGAACTTAAAGCAGCTTATAATAGCATTTAGAAGAGATATAAAAAGTCCCATAGTGGTTTAAAATAAAAAAAATGGGAGTACACTCCAAAAAAACTGATACAAAATCACCCAAATCCTCATGGAAAGAACTTAAAGCAGCTTATAATAGCATCTAGAAAGGATATAGGAAGTCCCTAGTGATTTAAAATAAAAAAAATGATGTACACTCCAAAAAATTGCTACAAAATCACCCAAATCCTCCTAAAAAGAACTCAAAGCTTTATAATAATAGTATTTAGAAGATATATAAGAAGTCCCACATTAGTTTAAAATAAAAAAAATGAGTGTACACTCAAGGGTGTCCAGAGTGTATAGAGTGTACAATCCAAAAAACTACTACCAAATCACTCAATTTCTCCTAGAAAGAATTCAAAGCATCTTATAATAATATATACAAAGGATATAGGAAGTCTCACAGTGGTTTAAACTAAAAAAATGAGTGTACACTCCAAAATTGCTACAAAATCACCCAATTCATCTTGGAAATAACTCAGAGCATCTTATAATAGCATCTAGAAAGGATATAGGAAGTCTCCCAGTGGTTTAAAATAAAAAAAAGGTATACACTCCAGGGTGTACAGAGTGTACACTCAAAAAAAATGCTACAAAATCACCTAATTCCTCTTGGAAAGAACTCAAAGCATTTTATAATAGTATTTAGAAATGATATAATAAATCCCACAGTGGTTTAAAATAAAAAAAGGGTGTACACTTCAGAGTGTACACTCGAGAAAATTACTACAAAATCACCCAAATTCTCTTGGAAAGAACTCAAAGCAGCTTATAATAGCATCTAGAAAGGATATAAAAATTCCCCTAGTGATTTTAAAAAAAAGGATGCACACTGCGAGTATACATTGTGTGCACATAGAAAACTGCTCCAAAATCACCCAAATCCTCTTAGAAAGTACCTAAAGCAATTTACAATGCCATTTAGAAGAGATATAGAAAATCACATAGTGGTTTAAAAAAATGGGTGTACACTTTAGGGTGTACGAAGTCTACACTCTGAAAAATTGATAAAAAATTACTCAAATCATGCTGAAAAATCATTCCATACAGCATTGAGATTCATAGTAGGCAGTATCTCAGTCGTTTAAAATTAAAAAAAAAGAGTGTATAGTCCAAAGTGTATAAAGTGTACATCTCAAAAACCTGAAAAGAGTCTAGAATAATACCTTCTATAGTCGTATTCGACGGAGGAGATGAAATAGTAATAGTCGGAACAAATGTAAAAACACTAAAATCTCTATAGTTCAAGAATGCATGAAATAATACCTCACCGAGTCATTTTGACGGAGAAGATGAGATAGTACCTCAAATTTTAATGTCCGAGAATTAGCCTTAAACATAAGGAAGGTCGAATGCTTGCACTGATGCACACCAGGAGGGAATACAATCTGTGAGTGAATGAACATAATAAAAAAAATTACCTAAATTTAACTTACACTCGAAGCGAAAACGTAGTCCAACAAGTGCAATCTCGTTAACTTAACGTGGTCCCCACGTTAACAACATCCTGTCCCGCCATTACCACGAGATAAAGTCATAAAATAGTAAAATAATAGTGGGCACATGTCCGAGTTCACAATGAGAGATCCTGACTGACATAATATTCTCTAAGAGGGTGTTTGGTAACAGATTTATTCCAGATTTAAGCTCTTAAATCCCGTAAATCCTGCCAAACGCTTTTTTGGGATTTAGTAAATCCCGGCTTTAGTAAATTCCTTAAATCCGATAAATCATGTAAATCCCCTTAAATCCTGGATTTAGTAAATCTTGCAGGAAGCCGGATTTATAGATTTACAAAAGTTGAAGTGTCGAATTTACATATATAATATTAATTTAATAGTTAAATGATTTTAACTAATTAATAGTTAATATTAATTCATATTATTTAAGTTAATATTAATACATATTATTTAAGTTAATATTAATAATTAATGTTAATTAATTAATGTATTCATTAGTTAATTTTAATTGCATATTACTATCATTAAAAATTAATTATAATTATTAAATATAATTATAGTTTAATAGTTAATTAATTTTAACTAATATAATAGTTAGTATTATTTTTAAAATAATTTAAGTTAATTTTAACTAATTTAATTTAATACTATTAATAATTAATTGATATGTTATTCTAAGTTAATTATAATTTAATAAATATAATTATTATACATTTGATAGTTAATTAATTTTAATTAATTTAAATTATTACTTGAGTTAATAGATTTAAATCTTCAAATAACTTGTCAAATAACAACTCTTTAATAGAATTTAACTATTACATACCAAACATAATTCAAGATTTAGTATAGGCTAATATCATGAAGATAATTATTACTTAAATATGTCTTAAACTTAATTACAACATGACAACAAGTTTCTTTTATATTTTCTTCAAAAAAAAATCTTTTTTAAATTCTCAAATAATTTATGAAATATCTCCTCACGATTTAGCAGGATTTAAAAGTTCAAAATTTACTAAATTCAGATGTACTAAATTTACTAAATCCTACTTAAATTAAATCCAATTTGTTACCAAACACCGCGTGAGTAATTAATGTTAATGAGATAAATTAAGTTAATTAAATTAATATTATTTATAATTAAATTTATTTTAATTTTTTTTAAATAATTATATTTATAAATTTATAAACAATAACTAATCAAAATATTATATTCTAATTAATAATTAATTAAAATATTCATTTAAGTCATTATTACTTCTTGTTTTGCTTGTTTAACTAAAAAATCTTAATTTTAATTAATTTATAATTAACTAGATAAGAATTATGAGGTTATTATTAAATTAGTTTTTTTAGTTTAATTTAATTAATTTGATCACCAATTAATTATTAATTAATATATTATTGTAAGTTAGTTATGATTAATAGATATAATTATTATTGTAACAAGTTTGATAGAAAGTTAATTCAAACTATTGAAGAAAGAGTTCAAAGAGATGGTTTAAGACATATAATAGCTAATACAATGTGAGAAGCACGAATAAGAGAGTAGTTTTATAAATTAAGAAAAAATAATATTTGATAATATAGTTTATTAATACAATTTTTTTCACATATATAGAATTAGAAGTCGCCTTCGCTGACGTTATCAAGAAAATAAAATGATTATCATAATAATTTTTATTAGATCTAAATAATATAATATTTATTTATATTTTGTAATGAATATAATATCTTTATTAAATGAAGAAATTTTAATTTCAATATTAAATTCTTTTTTTGATTTATTTTCATATTCTTTAAAAAATATTATTTTATTATAATAGACTTAAATTCTCAAATAATTTATCAAATATTTTTTTAAATTTAATAAAATTTAATAAATCTGTTATTAAATACTTTTTAGAATTTAACAGCTTAAAATTTACTAAATTAATTTTGTAAATCTTACTTAAATAAATCCAATCCGTTGCCAAACAACCCTAAGAGTGTCAAAGCCGCAGACGCAGACGCAGAATTCAGAGAACTGAAACGAAAGGTAGGAATTAAGAAAATGGAGCCAGAATGGACGGAGAAGGATTTCCTGAGTTGCAGCCCCTTCTCCGACCGACCTCGATCACGCTATCCAATACGCGAAAGATATTTGGTTCAATAAGGTCATATCATCTTCTCCTCCTTAAATCTTTATCTTCTTGCAAACGCTTTCCCCCTCTCCTTTTTTATCTCCAGGTCGATGTCAAGGGTTGGCTTGAGGCCTTCTCTGCCCATCCCGAAATCGGAGCCACTTCGAAGCCCATCTCACAGTTGCGATCCCTTCTTCTGAATCCATTTGTTTGTTGATTGTTCTTTGTTTGTTAAATGATTTTTTTGATTGATTGGCCAACTGTGTTGCTAATGGATCAGGTGGTGTAAAGAGGAGCAATCCACTGCGATGGCGACTGCCGCTGAATCAACCATGCAGGCACCTTTTTATTTTTGCTGGGTTTTATGTTTTTTATTTGTTACAGAATTAGATTGTAATTGAGTGGTCATGGAATGGTATTTTTTTTTTTTTGTAGGAATTATTTGAGTGGAATGCTCTGTATAAGGAGAAATTTGGATTTCTGTTTCTTATATGCGCTTCAGGAAGGAGCTCGCCGGAAATTTTAGCTGAGTTGAAGGTGAGATAATGTGCATACTTTTTGAACCATTTTTCTAGTTTGTTCATTTGTCTACAACAAGGAGACTGAGTACCTATTACCAAATGAACTAAATTTGATGGCCAAATTGACCAAATTAAGCTCAAAAAAGGATTATTGAGACTTGAGGATTTGAATGAATTCTTTCTCGTGCATATTCTTTGGAAATCCTCCAACATAGGTTTTTACCTTAACGATAATAATTATTGACTAGCCTCCTAGAAACACCCAATTAGGGAATTATGCTAATTATTACCACTCTCCTCAACATAAACTTTTTATGCTGCATACAAATTACCTTTGCTATCAGAGTAAAACATTCACCCCCTATGGGTAGGTGAAAATAATCGTGGGGAAGGAAAATAATCTTTGAAGAGAAGCACACATGTTAAATTTTGGATATGTTTGGCAGAAAATTTGATCAAGAACATGCGGATCCCACTTTCAAAATGAAACTATTAGGAAGTCTTCACAGGCTGCTCTTTTCCTAATTATAGCTTTCACATTAATCCTATTTCTTAGCTTTATTGTTGCATCTTTTGTCATTGTACATGCTCAAACTATCTAAATTTAGTTTTTATTATCTTATCTCCAACAAGTGCTATTTTCATCATCTATTTAATATAATCATTTCTATTTCTTTCTCTCTTAATTTTAGCACACATTATTGTTACTTTGTCACTACAATACTCACATCCATGTAATATAGCCAATTTAATTTTAGTTTTTTTTTGCTTCTCTAATATTTTTTTTATTATATAATACTCATAAGGAACTTTGTTTAACAATCTAGCTTTAATTGTAGAAGCTATGTTATTATCAATATCTCTACTTTCTTATACGATGTTCAAGGTGCTCAAACCTATTAGATCGGTCACATTATCTTTTAGGAATATTACGTGTTTTAATTATTATCTACTTCATATCCATTAAAACTTTCATCTATTGCACCGATTCTGTGCATTACTATTCCTAAACACCACACGTTCCAAGAATTTCTTTTATTAAATTAATTCTTTTACTTCATTTGAGATTTCACCTATCAAAGTTATGTCACATGCGATTGTAGATGTCGCATTATTTTCCTTGCTTTTATTCTATTGGTAGTAAGGCTCCTACCTTATGAGAATTTCTTCCATCATTTTAAATTTTTGCTATGAAATATGCTGATTTTCAAAATTATACAATTTATGGATTTCAGACATAGAGATGCATTCTTTGAATTTCTTATGAATGAGCTTATCATTTTGACAAATAGCATAAACTTGAAGTTAACAAGGGATGTGAGTCAATTGAGGTGGGGTTTTATGGATGTCTTGAATGAATAATGGAGATAATTCAATCACTGGTTGCGAGACTAGATGTGTGGACAGTTAATTCCTTCCTCTATATTTACTATCTATCAATTTATGTGGAATAGACCTTATCAATGTTGTCATTATTTTTTTTTTCTCCACTGCATTACTTCAACTTTGCTTCTTATCTACATCATGGATATATCGTGTAACTCGTAGGCTAATTAGCTTATATATGTTTAACAATGGCTAAAAAATATATTTAATTTTTCTTATCCTTTTTCTTCTACAATAAATATGTATAGGTGATTGACTAAATATGCAAAGATATATAGATGACTGTCTTCTACCCTAAACTAATTAGCATCTTGTTGGATACTCTTAATTGGATACTCTTAATTGAGACATTTATTGCATTCATAAGAGAACAAAGAAACTTCACCTCAAGATTAATAGTAGCTTTTTCTTATTAGCATGCTTTGAATCTTCCCAGCCATAATTTAGTTGTTCCTTTGTGATATGGAGAGAGGAGTATCTAATCATGCTTTATTATTTGTGGTCATTATTCATATAAAACCAGATGAATTTATTTGAGGAATAATAATGTGAAGCTTAAAAGTCTATAGTTGGAAATACAAAATGTTTTCATTTCAATTGTCATTTTGATTTATTAAGTCTGAATTTGAATTTTGAATTATTAATTTTGAGTTGTAATCAATTAGTTTAGGGTCTGTATAATTTTCAATTTTTGTGTTGCAATTAATTACTTGCTAGTTTGTACCTATGATGAATAACTCCTACAAATTGATCTACGCTTATTGTTGGATTGTATTTCTCTCTTATTCTATGAATTCTTAAGGAATTCCTATTTCTAATGTTATTAGTTCTACGTGTTTTTAAAGCTATTATTTTCGGGGGTTCTCCTAATTTGCAAGCTATTGACTTTGTAGTTTTTTTTTGTGGTTTCTTATATGTTTCTTGCATGCTTCTTTGGTTTCTCCTATGGTTGTTTTTTATGATTTCTCTTTTTGTGACTCTATTCCAATGACCCCATCTTTCTGCTATGAGCTACCTTTATCCTGTTTGATGTTGCATAATGCTCATAAATATGATTTTTAAGCCATTTGGAAGATTAATTCTATGGAATAAATAAATATACTTTTGAATGTATCCATTTTCCTCTTTTGAAATTCTAATCATTCACCAATTATGAAACTTGATGCATTCTAGGAGAGGTAATCTTCCTGTACAAATGTGAGACCTGAATATCAATTAATTCTCCCTCTTCTCTCCCTCTCTCCCCATTCTATTCTTTTTCATGTGATTGATTGAAAGTGTGATTATTTTATTTTATTTATTTATACTATCTAATTTCATTTTTTACCAATATCTCAATTAATAGTCACTATTGTGATAATTAAACTACTTATATTAATAGCCATGAGCTGCTTTGTTCAATAAAAAGGGGGTTTCATAAGTAGACCTGCAAACGAAAAAATGCACTGGATGAACACCTTGATATTTGTCCATATAATACTCATTTATGTTCATTTAATTTCATAAATAAACAATCTTGAACAAACTTTTAAAAATTCATTGTATAAATAAACATATTTAAACACTAACTTATTTGTTCATTTATGTTTGTGAATATGCTTGTTTGTTTTTAATCAAATAGCTATTAAGAATACAATAAAATGCTCATTTATGATGGTTGAATTTTTTTTTATTTGATGGCTTATACTACGCTATTATATCAATTCTTTTATATTATATAGGCTTTACAAATTATGTATATTATTAGATGTATATGCATGATAAAAATATTAAATACAATAAAAACAATAATAACAACAAGCCTTTATCCCACTATATAGAGTCGGCTACATGAATCTTTTTTCTTCGTGTCCTATTAAATGTCAAATTTTTATTTAATTCTATAGGGTTATGGCCATTTTTTATATATTCTAATCAAGTTTTTTTAGGTCTACCTCTACCTTTTTTTAATATAAGACACATGTAATTCATTTTATCTCCTAACTGGGTCATTAGATGACCGATGTTTTATATGACCAAACCATCTAAGGCGACTTTCTCTAATATTATCTGTCACTAGAGCTACTCCAACATTATCACATATATATTCATTTTGTATTTTATTTCTAAGAATAGAGCCACTCACCCGCCTAAGCATCTTCATCTTTGCAACACCCAACTTAATTTTATGCTTCTCTTTTACTGGCCAATATTTTGCGCTATAAATTATTGTAGTTCTTACCACCATCTTATAAAATTTTTCCTTAAGACTAAGCGATACTTTTCTATCACACAACACACCAGATGCATTCCTCCACTTCAACCATCCAACTTGAATTCTACTAGTAACATCCCTATCTATTTCACCATCATTTTGAACAATAGACCTGAGATATCTTAAATATTCACTCTTTTTAATGACTTGATCACCCACCCAATGTCACAACCCCAACATTAGATCTTCTACAACTAAAATTACACTCTATATATTTAGTTTTATATCTACTTAAACAAAAGCCTTTAGACTTTAAGGTTGACCTCCATAATTTAAGTTTCTTTTGAACTCCCTCTCTAGTCTTATCAACCATAAGAATATCATTAGCAAAAAGCATAAACCAAGGTATATGATTATGTAAATGTCTAGTAAGAACATCCATAACTAAAGTAAAAAGATATGGGCTTAAAGCCGATCCTTCATGTAATCGAATTGAAATAGGAAAATATTTGGTAAATCCTCCTTGTGTTTGGACACAAGTAATAACTCTAATATACATGTCCTTAATGACTTGAATATAGTTAATATTAACTCCTTTCTTTTCTAGAACTCTCCAAAGCACTTCTCTTGAAATTTTATTTTATGCTTTCTTTAAATCAATAAAATATTATTTGTATATCCTTTGAACTTCTCTACACTTCGATGTCAAATCTCTCAACAAATGTATAGCATCCATAGTAGGCCTACTAGACATGAAACTAAATTGATTTTGAGAAATGTTTGTATCACATCGTAATATATGCTCAATTACTCTTTCCCATAATTTTAATGTACGACACATTAACTTAATTCCTCTATAATTTGCACTCTTGTGCATCACCTTTATTCTTAAAAATAGGAACTAATAAACTCTTTCTCCACTCATCTGATATCGTTTTAGTTTTTAAAATAATATTAAAATGATTAGTAAGCCAAAAAATTCCTTGATCTCCTAAGCATTTCTACACTTCTATTGGAATATCATCAAGTCCTATTGCTTTTCTTAAGTAGGTAAATTTAGATATTAATATTTGAATATAAATAAGTAGGTAAATTTAAATATTTTATTAATATTTAAATTTAATTAAATAACTTAATTAACACCTAATTATGCCAATGATTATTAAAGTATATAAATCCAATCTGATCTATTAATTACTCTATATGTTTAGATTATTAACATTAAATATACATTTAGGTAGGCTTAATTAAAGTTCGATTTTGGCTTGAACTTAATGATACAATTAATAAATAAGTTTAAACATGATTTTAAAACTTAACTCATGTTCAAGCTCGACTTGAACTCAATATGACAATAATTAATAAGTTTGAACAATATAATATTCAACTTGATTCTATTCATTTGTAAGGCCAAAACTTAAGGATCTTAGTGTTTACTTTAACTAAGTCATGAGAATATCATATCCCCCTTAGTTAAACCCATCATTCAAAACTACTAGATGATGGATGTCACAACAGCTTTAGTTAAATTGTCATGCCTAGTCACATAAGTGCCTCCTTTGAATTGTATACAAGGAATATACTTGCACAAAAATTTGTTGGTCATCTTAAGAAGGTTGTTGATATAGTTGAAGGCAATGAATATACTTGAAAACAATTTTCCTGGTCATCTTTAGGTGCTAGTTGATAAACTTAGGACATTATTTTTGTTGATTTTTTGTATATTCTTGTCCTTTGATGAGTTAAGCTATTCTAGGATTACTTTTTATTATCCCACCCTTCCATTAAATTCAAATGCATGACATAGTTATGGGCTACAAATGAGTAATATGTTCAACAAGTTACTCATGACTCAACTTGGCTAGAACTCTCATTTATGTTCATTTAATTAAATAATAAAACAAGCTTAAATGACTTTGTGTTTGATTCTCTTATATGATCACAGATAATATTATTTAAAGCTTGTGAATAATCTCATTAAGAAGCTTGATTAAGGCATCATGATATGTTACCTTATGATTCAATTATAAATTTATTACTTTGTAATTATGTGTGAGTCTTATTTGGTTTTGTTCATGAGAACACAAGCTACTTATTTATGCTTTGAAATGTTTGTTTATGCAGTAGTTCATTTAACTAAAGACGCATTTTAAAATCCAGTGGGCTTTTTCTTAATAGGTTTTATAATATTTGTTCAATTAACTAACAAGTTTGTCGATAGTTTTTTTTAGTAATGGGCTCGATAAGACTTGTTTGATTAGCTAACAAGCCGAGCTCAAGTAGCCATGATTTTAAACTAACCAAACTTGAACTCTACTACAGGCACTTAAATCAAGCTCTAGCTTGAGTTCAAACATGGTTTGGACAAACAAACTCAAGCTTGAGTCTGTTCATGTTGGGCTTGATTCAGTTCATTCACAGCCATACACATATGAACACCTTCTTCCTTTTGATGGCATTGTTTGTGTACCATTAATGCACATGGTAATAGATAAAAAAATCAACAGTCCTAGAGCAAGAGAGATTTGGCACACGTTGACTCTATTTAGTTTGAACGAATTGGAGGAGGGATGAAAATGAGGGGACCCCCAAAAATTTGTTTTCACCCATTTGTTTGGTTGATGGGAAATTGAGAGAAAATTTGTCTTTCTATTTTGATTAATGATAAATTAAGTTTTATGTCTTATAAGAGAGGGTGAGTGAATCACAATAATCAAATAAAATTTCCTTATCATTTGTCACTAAGTTGGGTAGAGAATGAAAAAAATTCATTTGTTCATAATTATTAACCAAATCCAATTTTCCACTAATTACATGGGAACCACGTTTTCCAAATTTTAAGAAATTTCATGCAATTTATTAACTGCTTGTATTGTATGGCAGAGACGTTTTGTCAACAGGCCCATTGTTGAGCTTGAGACAGCAGCAGAGGAAGAAATGAAAGTAATTGAGCTGCGCCTTAGAAAGCTATTTGATTCTAAGTTGAGAAGAACCTCCTCACTAACTGCACAAGAATCTCCTTCTAAACATGAAGGTATTACATAGTTCCTTAATGTGCTTTGTTCTGTTTATATCTTTGCTAATGACTATATTTATTGCAAGTTTTATGTATACCGATTTTTCTGACGACATGGAGGTATCCGAATAGAAATTTTGTCTTCCTTTTGCATTAATGAACTAATATTAGTTCTTCAACTTCTACATGAATACTTTTCCACCAAGCCTTGAACTTTGACCAGTTTATTGGGAAATTATTTGTTGATCAACAGGCTTTTTGAATGGGTGTTTCGATATCATTATTTTAACTTAAGAGCATTTACTTTGGAGCTTTTTAAATTATATACATTTTTTAAAGTATGACTGATTTAGTTGAATGGTCATTTATCAAATGAAGGCACTCCATATTACCAAAAAGAAAATGCTCCGGCTCCCCTAGTTTTTTTATCAAGTTTTCATGGACAGCTTGTATTTGATTTCACCTTTTCTTCGGTATGGTGGCCTCATGATTAAATCATTATTTGAATTTTGAACCTAGAATAGGAAGTTTGTTGATCATCTGACTTGAAAAGATATTTCCATTTTACTATTTTAAGTTCATGGTTAACGGCTTTGATCCCAACATAGTGGGATATAGGCTTGTTGTTGTTGTTGTTAATGGCTTTGGTGCATTTCAGTTCAATGTTGGTTTTATTAGCAGTGTTGCTGATTTATTAGTCAGATGCCCAAGTGCAATGAAAATTATCCATGTGACTTTGGCTCTATTTGAGGCGGCGGTGTGCTGTGGTGCTAAAATGCACCTCAGTTGTCATTTAGGTAACTGCATTTTTGCTGTGTTTTGAAAAAGTTGCAGTGAGAAGTTATATTTTCATCTCACCTAGTAGATTGTGGTGGTTGTTAGAAAATTATGATTTGATTTTTTTAAAATAAAAATTGTAATATCCATCATAATTTTTAGAGAATAATTTTTTTTGCAGCAGCTTTATTATTATTATACCACCAACTACCTCAAACAGACCCTTTGTTGACTTGTTAATCTAGAATGTGTTAATTCTTTACTCCGTTTCAGTTTGGACAGGAGATAGACATTTGTTCTATCATGTTATAGTCGAGTTTAGAAAATTCTGCTATGCCTTTATTCTTTTGATCCCCAAATCTGTTCACGTTATATTATATTAACAAGTGACAAATTATACTCGTCTCTATTGGCCTCAGTCGACCAATTGCCATATCATGGACCAATTATTTGTTCATTGGCCATTGATATCAAATTGGTCACCTTGTGGCCTTGACAGTTCTTTGGAAACCCTCTTGAGGATGGGATCTTGTCTCAGTTTGCACACTATTGAATTTATTCACCGAGCCTTGGCTTCTATTTCACCCACCCCTTTCTTTCCTCTTTCAGAATTTGACAAATTCAATCAGCTTCATGTCAGCTTCATCTTCATTGCTTTATTTTTCTGATTGATGTTTATTGCTTTTAAAAGTAGAATAAATTCATTTTTATAAGCCCCATTGTTTAATTTTATCACAAATTGAACATCCCTATCATTTTTCATTTATTATTTTCTTCCTTTCATTAGTTCAAAAAGATCGAATAGGCATAATTGGAGGGCATCTTATGACTGTTCCTAAGGTCCTTTCAGAAAATCCCAATGAAACTGCAGGTCACACTCGGCACGCCGCCCTCCCATCACTACACACGTCTTGGACGTCGCCCGTGGCTCACCGGCATCGGGCCTCGAGGTACGACTGGAGATGTGGAAGGGAGCTAAGAATTCCCCTTCGTTTGCTGAGACGGATTCAAGAAGCTGGGTGTTACATGGCGCATCAATCACAAACTCTGATGGCCGCGCAGGTCCTCTGATGGCGATAGCCGACGATGTCAAGCCTGGATTTTATAGAATAAGCTTCAACACTGGTAATTATAACCCTTCTGGCTTCTTCCCTTATGTCAGCATTGTGTTTGAGATCAGAGAGTCACAAAAATCTGAGCATTTTCATGTCCCATTGCTGCTCTCACCTTTCTCCTTCTCCACTTATCGAGGAAGTTAGAACATGGTGTTTAAGATAAGTAATTATAAAAAAAATTAGTAACTCTGGTTTGTGCAAATAACCATGCTTGTAATAGCAATAACTACTATGTTTTCATTTGCTTTATTTTTTTGCCTGAAATTATGAAGATGACTCAAAATATAATATTTTTAAGACGTTTGTTTGATGTGTGGGCTTTACTTTTGGAGCTGGGTACAGATTTATTTCACCTATAGTCAAGTTTATACGTCTAATAATGATAAGATAGGAATCATGTAGCATACGTGCCTGCTTTGTCGGATGGAAAGTAAACTGGAACAAAATTACTTGAATAGGATTAAGTTTCCTTTGTTTTTGTTGAGGTTTTTGATAATAATTTTCAAAAATTAGATTAACTTAATCAATTATCTTCCATGCAATTTATTATTACAGTTTACCCTGTAATAAAAAAAAAAAAGCTTCAATAGTTTTTTTTAGGACAGCAACACCAAACAAATGCCTGTACTTTTTTATCTTTCACTGTTATTTTTTTAAAACATTTGAGTAAATTTAATCATAAATTTAAACATAATACACATAAAATCTTAAATATAAATCTCTTAATTTAAAATTTAAATTCTTAATTATTTGATTAAAATGACTTACACATTCACTGTATTATAAATAGATCATATTTTCTTTGCTTGTTATGATTGTTGAAAGGCAATAATTAATTGGATGCTTCAATTTCAGGTGGTGCAATCAATCTTATATCTTTCTTTAAGAGAGATTTTCCATTAGGGGTATAATTGAACATGAGCAAGTTGAACTCCTATTCATATTCGATCCATTTATATTAATTTGTGTTTGTGTTCAGCTTGAACCTATTCATATTTGAATAAACTAAAAAAATCTGAAAAAGATAGAGATTATATGATTTGAATTTGGTCCTCATCATACACATTTAGGAGCTAAAATGAGCTGAATATTGTCAAATCGAGGGTTATTCGTATTCAGCTTATTTATAAATCAATTTAAAATATTTATTTGTGTTCAACTTACTTATCTAATAATACAAACATAAGTTATTTAACAAGTAAACATAAGCTGTTTGAAAACAATGAACCTTTTTGACATCTCTATCTCCCACACCAACCACCCTAAGGCAAAGGGATCACATAATAATTTGGTAGCCATCAAAATAATAACATTAAGATTTTAGCTTTATTCATACATGCGTACGTTTCAACTAAAACTATAAACAAACAACAACAACTACTACAACAACAAGCCTTAATCCCACTAGGTGGGGTCGGCTACATGAATCCTTCATCTCCATTGTGTTCTATTATGTATCAAATTCTCATTTAATTCAAGTATACTAAGATCATTTTTTTATACATCTTAACCAAGTCTTTTAAGTCTACCTCTCTACCTTTCTTAACATAAAGGCAAATCTAATGCATCTACTCTCTAATGTCATGGGATGGTGACGCTTTATGTGGCCAAACCATCTAAGGCGATTCTCCCTAATCTTATCTACCAGAGCTACTCCAACTTTTCCCCAACATACTCATTTTGCATTCTATCTCTAAGGGTAAAGCCACTCATCCACTGAGCATCCTCATCTCTCGTAACACTTAACTTAGTCTTATGTTTCTTTTATTGGTCAACATTCGCACTATAAGTCATTTCTGTCTTACAATCTTATAAAATTTTTCCTTAAGTTTAAGTGGAACTTTTCTATCACATAATAGGCCGATGCATTCCTCCACTTCAACCATCCAACATGAATTCTACTAATAACATCTCCATCTATTTCACCATCATTTTGAACAATAGAGCCTAAATATCTCAATCGCTCACTCTTATTAATGACTTGATCAAAGTCACAACAGCCACTAAAACTTCTACAACTAAAATTACACTCCATATATTCAGTTTTAGATCTACTTAAAGCGAAAAATCTTTAGACTCTACACCTCCATAATTCAAGTTCTGTTGGACTCTCTAGTCTTATCAACAAGAAGAATGTCATCGGTAAAAAGTATACACCAAGATACATCTTGTAAATGCCTCGTAAGAACATCCATAACTAAAGTAAAAAGATAAGGGATTAGTGTTAATCCTTGATGTAATCCAACTGAAATAGAAAAATACTTTGTCAATTCTCCTTATATTTGGACACAAGTAACAGCTTTAGTATACATATCTTTAATGACTTGAATATAATTAATATTAACTTCATTCTGTTCTAGAACTCTCCAAAAAACATCTCTTGAGACTTTATCATAAGCTTTCTTTCTAAATCAATAAATATCATATATAGATCTTTCTTATTTTCTCACAATCAATTTAGTTTCATGCTAGGTAGATCTACTAAAAAAAAAAAACCAAATAAAGTTTTAAACAAAAAAACTAAACAATGAAAAATGAATCGGCCCTACGCAATTAAGCAAATCACTGATAAGAATAGGCACATGAATTAAAAAAAAAAAAATTGCAGCTGATAAGCAATGGCTGATTGTCATGTATTGTCATCTTCCACATCCTACAGTGAGACCTGAAGGCCATTAGGTGGATCTTTTTTATCTTAATGAAGCCTGAACTGGTGCGTCAAATTCTTCAGTTTGATCTCCAATCACAACATAACGCTCCAGGATTAATTATAAACACTGTACCACACCGATCCCATGGGTTTAGCATTAGCTATTTAACAATCATCAGCAAGTAGCATATACATACCAGGAAGTACATATACATGACTGATTTTCTTACTAGTTCACAAGTGCAGATAAAATAGATATGATGACCATACATGGAAGGATGACAGAGCGTAGGATATGATAATAATTAACAAAGTATAAGAAATGAATATGAATTAGACAAGAAATGTAGAAATTTGAGAAATGATTAATACTAAAATAGACAAATTACTTGAGCTAAATTTAATATCAGATGACTAATTTTACTGACAAGATTGTTATAAAAATTTCAGGATAGTTTAGAAATATAACATATATTAATAAGAAGATTTAGTGGTAAAGTAATAAAATGTTGCAAAAGATTATTAAGAAAATAAATATAAAATAAATAGTAACAAGAGTTGAGTTAAATAATGCCGGGGCTTGCATATTAAATAAAATAAGTCTAACAAAGAAGATATGAAATAAATAAGCAAAGTAAAAATTACATCTTTTATGATTTATATAATAAACTTTAATGTACACCTTAAAAGGTGTCTCTCTTTAGGGAACGATAGGTATAGATTAAGAATGTGTGTGGAAAGGTGGACACCGGATTAAGTCACTATTATGCAGAGAAAGGTGCCAAATGAGAACGTCTGCCCTATAGAAGTGGCTAGATAAAATTCACTACATAGATAAAATTGATATATGTACCAATGGCGGCAGATGTGCATCATGTAAAGGAGACGGAGAGTCATGATTTCATGTAATATAGAGGTGAAGAAGAGAGAAGATTTCAGATCATTGATAAAATCAAGTATAACTAATATAATTTAAATCCAATACACTAATCTATATATATATATAAGGGTGGACAAAATATATTTGTTAGATCAGAATTAATATTGTTGACCTCCACATAAACTGCACAAGTCAAATCGAATAAATACGGCGAATTTGATGGGTTACGGATGGAGCGTCAAGCAAATCGAAGTTAAAATATTCTAATCGTCACGGAATTGGTTGAAAGGACTTCTGATCGACAAAAAGATTTTGATGCTGCGTCTAGAGCATCTAAATTGATTGAATTATACGTCTCACATGATCCAACGATCGATCGATTGAGAAGATGAGTCGTTGACGTGCTTGCACGCATATCAAAATCGACAATCCTCAACAACCTCCTTTCGTGAAATTGATTGAGCCGTTATCATTGAAACATCGAAACCTATCTAATGGAATTGTCCACAATCAATTCGGACAAATATGTGAAAGCGTCGGGCAATTAGATGCAGCAACGCGCGTTTCGAGCTGAAATTGATCCAATTTAATACCGAAATCGACTAAGTGATCTCCAATCGGAAACTAACACATCAATGCTGAAAATTAATATGAATTTTGAGCGATTAGCTTAATCCCACTCAAATCTTATTGCCTTAAGTCAAATTTGCGTCGCAATCACCCATCCCGTCTAACATGCAGCCCATAATGTGCCTTGTCCCGCGCATTAACCTCCCACGTCATCTCGTTAATTCCCAACATCACACAAACTGATCCCACTCACGCAAGTCCCATAGCTTCCCTCTCTCATGCTCTCATGAATCCCAATCCCACACCAACCTAGTGATGAGCCAGCACCGAGCTAAGCAATCTCGATCTCCTCACCTCCTATTATGTGTCAAATTCTCATTTAGTTCAAGTATACTAAGGTCATTTTTTATACATTAACCAAGTCTTTTTTAGGTTTACCTCTACCTTTCTTAACATAATCCTAATGCATCAATTCTCCTAACCGTCATTTGACGGCGACGCTTTATGTGTCCAAACCATCTAAGGCGGCTCTCTAATCATTTCTTTCACTGGAGCTACTCCAACTTTTTTTTGAACATACTCATTTCGCATTTTATCTCTAAGAGTAAAGCCACTCATCCACCTAAGCATCCTCATCTCTGTAACACTTAACTTAGTTTTATGCTTCTCTTTTATTGGCCAACATTCTGCACCATAAGTCATTGCAGGTCTTACCACCATCTTATAAAATTTTTCCTTAAGTTTAAATGAAACTATTCTATCACACAATAGGCTAGATGCATTCCTCCACTTCAGCCATCCAACTTGAATTCTACTAATAACATCTCCATCTATTTCACCATCATTTTGAACAATAGAGCCTAAATATCTAAATCACTCACTCTTATTAATGACTTGTTTGCCTAATGTCACCACACTATCACTAGAACTTCTACAACTAAAATTACACTCCATATATTCAGTTTTAGATCTACTTAAACGAACATCTTTAGACTCTAAAGTTGACCTCCATAATTCAAGTTTCTCTTGGACTCCATAGTCTTATCAACAAGAAGAATGTCATCAGCAAAAATCATACACCAAGGTACATCTTCCTGTAAATGCCTAGTAAGAACATCCATAACTAAAGTAAAAAAGATAAGGGCTTAAAGTTGATCCTTGATGTAATCCAAGAAATAGGAAAATATTTTGTCAATCCTCCTTGTGTTTGGACACAAGTAACAACTCTAGTATACATATCCTTAATGACTTGAATATAACCAATATTAACTCATTGCTCTAGAACTCTCCAAAGAACATCTCTTGAAACTTTATCATAAGCTTTCTAAATCAATAAATATCATATGATCCTCCTTACTTTCTCTATACTTCTCCATCAAATCTCTTAACAAATGTATAGCATCCATAATAGATCTACCTGGCATGAAACCAAACTGATTGTGAGAAACTTTTGTATCACATCATAACCTATGCTCAATTACTCTCTCCCATAATTTTAATGTATGACACATTAACTTAATTCCTCTATAATTTGTACACTCGTGCATCAATTTTATTTTAAATATAACAAACTCTTTCTCCACTCATCTCGACATCTTTTAGTCTTTAAAATAACATTAAAAGATTTGTAAGAAATTCCTTGATCTCCTAAACATTTTCACACTTCTATTGGAATATTATCGGTCCTACTATTTTTCACATTTCATTTTCTTTAAAGCTTCTCAACTTCGATTTACTAATCTGACGATAAAAATAAAATTCTCTATTTTTGTTTAGGATATTAAAGTTGCTAAAATCAACCGTACTTTCAAATCCTTCATTAAAAAGTTTATCAAAATACCTCATCCACCTATTAAAATCAACTAAAACAAAATGAACCCAAAGCTCAAAATTAAAATATAAATTAATAAGCTCTGCATGTACACTTAAAGGCCTTCTTAGAAGCGTGATAGGTGCTAAGACCTCTCGGTTGTAGTATCACAAGATAATGACCATGCACACTTCTTATAACAAGAATCGACGCATCTATGAGAGATGACTCAGGTCAAATTTTGCCAAACTTCAAACTTAAGCAAAACTTGAATAGGGACTAAATGTAGCATTCCTACATATAAAATTGACTCCAAATTGAACTTAAGCCAAGTATTAAATCAAGACAATTTAAATTTGGAAATCTAAAGATCTTTGAATTAAAATGAGCTTGATAGTTCATCATTGAATGTAAGCAAGCCATCTAATGAACATAAGATTGCATTGTAACTCATTTCAAATAAATTGAAAGAACATTAAGGAGCTTCAATAGAAGTCTATAAATAGGCTTGGATGATGGTTAATGAGTGTAATAAGAGGCTTCATTGAATGTTGGGAGTCTAGTTAATTCCTACACTCTAAATTCAAATGTGCTTTCATTTGAAGTTGTTAAATTGGAAGGTTCTCAAATGCCTTGAATTCTCAAACACATAAGAGTAGACAGAAGTGTTGATATAAGTTTTAAATTATCACTGCATGCATCATAAATCATTAGTTTCTTTCAACATAGTTAGTTGAGAATTAGTGCAGACTTTTAAGTGGAATAAATCATATGCACATATTACAAAGCATACTCTTACTCAATAAGAATGATTCGAACTTCATGCGAGCACTCTGTTGAATTGAATCTTTTGCATATGTCATTAAGCAATTATTCACTCAACTTATGTGCTTCAAAATATGTACAAACTATTTAAAAAGTTAAAGTATGCATACATTATGAGGTAACTTTCGACCCGCATAAAAATTTATGTAATTATGCAATGTCTATGCACATAAATTGTGAAATGAATTTGGACAACTCGCATGGGCCCCAACACCGTGTTGAAAGTTTTAACTCAATATTTGAGGATGCTGCGCGGGTTGAAGATAAAGTTAACTCAAACCATTTCGGCTTTAATATGTGTAAATATTTTGATAAAATAGTAATCATTCTAAAAATGTGTACTAATTAGAAAAATGTAGGCTCTAAATATTAATATATGTGCACAATATACACTTCTAAATAATCTGCTTCACTTATGTGGTGAAATCATAAGCTCCACTTTATCAATCTGATCGTCCTCTTTATAAGGATAGGAGTTGAGAAGATTAGATACAAGTCAAGTTCTCAGTTACTGAAAAAAAAATTATACATTCCATCAATGACATAAATGGAGAAACTGCATATTCAAAATTTAACTTCTGAATCACGCCAATAAGAATGTGGCATGTGTCATCTGTCCATGTGATTTGACCAATAAACTTCACATATGATGCAATAAAACTAGAGCCCTTTGACCGAGTGGTTCACAATTGTAGCCCATATGTCCTCTAATAACTCTAACTTTTGAGATGTGAATCATATGGTATACTTGATAGGATAAGTTAAGGTATACTTAAAATGTCTCCTTAGATAAACACCATCATAAGCTTGCAAAGTTTTTTTAGACGACACAATCTATGGTTGCTGACAAAGATCCTACGATCAGGTTGAGTAGACTACCTCCTCTGATTAGAGACCACGACAACCCAATATGACAAAATCATGAATCTTGATCGGGCCTGTCAACATTCTCTCAACCATCCACTTTAAGCTAAATAATGATGAATTTCATAAATTTCAAAATTTAAAACTCCATTTACTGCTACTATACGCTAAGCAATAAGCGATCAAACGACTAGCCTTAATCGAAAGATTTCTCTCAACATTAGGAAGGGTAATTAACTGTAGGTTCTTGTGCCTATAAGAAACTTAGAATTAGATTTAAAGTTCTCATAAAATGGAGATGAAATCTCTAAGTGATGTCTTATCTATTATTTCATCTGACTTTTCAAAATGACTGATACAAATTCTAAACTCTCATCATCGAGATGTCGGATATGAATTTTTGAAGCCCACAAATATTTGGTATTAGAAAGGAAATATATATTTTTATGTTAAAATAAAGGACATGGATTGACCTATAGTAATATGGATAGACGTTCAAAATTACTTGCAAAAAATAGATAAAATATATGATGATGGTTATTACATTTGTAGTTGATTGTTTGAATGGAATAAGTTTTGCAATGTTCTTATGAGCAATCACAATCTATCTTTTAAAATATCTGATGATTATCTTTTTTTTTTTTTTTGAAGATACACGGGAAGATTTTGATATATATATATATATATCAGTAGCATTTGTTTACCTAGCATTTCCGAAAGCGTACTTAGTAATTAACCAAAACAACTTCCCAGAGCATCTATAGTCGAAGTTCAAGACTCGGTTGTGCGCTCAGTAAAATGATAGATTATTAAAGTAGAAAACTAACAACAGAAACAGCATCAATAAATGCAACAGAGCCCAAATATCAGTCAAGCTTAGAGCTTTAGTTTTTTAAGCTACATATATTGCCTTGATTAATTTCCCTTAACATTCTATGCTTCTTTAAAACAATATATAGTATTCTTAAGTGTCAGAATAACACAAAATTTGAACATAATGAACTTCAAAGGATGATGAGATGAAGATGGCGCATAACATGTAAGGGAAAATTTCCATTACCTTAAGTCACCCATCTGTATAACTCGGTCAACTGACAGGCCATTCTTTGTTTGATCATATTCTGGTCCAGCACATTATGCCAACCCTACAACCAACAAATGTTATTTCCTTCTAATATAAATAGATATTTTGGATTCAGACATCGGCAACTAAATTAGGACACAAAGCAGTCATACATTCGATATCATTTAATCGCACAATACTCCCAAAATATGCTTCCATTTACTCATCCAACCTTAATTCAAGAAGTTGCATACTCATTCATCTCTTTATTCTTATGCATACTGTATAACAAATTCAAAATGCTTAAAAATCAGTTTTACAAATCTCAAGTCATTTTGAATAAATGACTGCTTTGAACTGCATTTTTACTGCCTTATTCTTTAAACCGAGTCTTAGCTTTCACGACTTGTCACATAAAAATTACAAAAAATCATGCGATTTGTTTGAAACAATTCAGAACGTTCTCATACTTTATCCTCAGTTTAGTAAAACCTTAATTTTTTATGTTGAAGTTTGGTCTATGCCATTCATAGAATTAATCAAATCGGTGTGTCATTTGTTTTTGAAAATTTATGCTTAAGTTGTCAAATGTGTTTCCGAGGACCATAAATGGCCCACAGCTGAAGGAATTTATGTCATGAACCGGCATCTAAAAATAAAAGGAATGAAACTAAAGTATTGATCTTTCATTTATTTATTTATAAAAAAACTATGCTAAAAAAAAGTTTGAACGATGAAGAGTGTTCATGACGAGCAATGGAAATGTGTTATACAAAAAAATTTATTTTTAATCAGAATAAAATGAAATTGAAAAAGAACAAAATAAACGAGGAAGATACAAAAGTCCTTCAATTGCTTTAGAAAGCTAGAGGGCTTCACTGGGTTCCGCATACAAGTCAATATAATTTCACACGACAGAAGTCCCTATCCTTGACAGTCAGCACATAGCAAATAAAAAAGCTACAAAGTGACTAGTTGGCACAGCTCACCACCAAGTTCTAAAACTAGGCGCCACATTTTATTCACATCAATAAGCGACGCTGAAAAATTCAACAAGAGCAATTACATATTTATTCAAAAAGCTTATTTCTCATTACCAAATTACTTGAAAGAATCATAGGGAAGAAGAAGAATCGTTCTAGAACCTGAGTTATATAGCTTCATTGTCCTTTAAATGAAATCTTAATTTCAGCTTACCAGAATACAGCCCCAAGATGAGTCAGAGTATGTCCAAGTGGATCCAGTATCATATAGAATGTTAAAACTCATCAATCACTGTAACTCAAGCTTCCATGATAAACATCTGAAATAATGGATATTCTGAATCATGTCATGTTAGATGCCAGTAGAAGCCTTTTTGTTAGTCGCAAAAGATTTGAACATTTCTTGGAACAATATCTAAGGTATAACGACCAAGCCTTCCAGTTCGATAAAGGTTAAGTAACTTGGAAGCAACAGCATTATATCTGTCTTCTTCTGATTTATATAAGATTCTTAGAGGTTCGCATAACGCGGTAAATGCGACATCAATGAGTCTTTCCATTTCTTCCTCTTTTTCTAGGTGCAGCTTAAATGATGATATAGTTTTGAAAAGTGTTTGGCGTACGTTCCTGACAACGAAATCCTGCACATTCGATTATTTTTTAGTTACAGAGATTTGGTTAACGGCTCATAACAAAGAAAGGTTGCTATTTTTATAAATATGGAGACTATCTTTTTAAGTTTCACGTTTTAGGGTCTCACTTAAATTTTACAGTTGAAACAGAAAGCACCAGATGGGCATTACACAAGAAAGATGAACTTTAGGACCCTATTATTCACAACGGGTTTGATCAAGGCAGTTTTTCTTTTTTTTTTTTTTTTTTGCCCACCAAAATCGGAAAGGTGAGATTTCATTCTAATATAGGTGGGATTCAAACCTAAAATATTTGCAACAACTTTCAAAATCCTCACCAACCAAACTAATTAATGATGAAAAACAAGTTTTTAACAATAAAATATATAAGAGTTGTAAGAAAGGTCATTGTTTAATTTTTCAAAAGAGAATTTTATAATACTCATAATAACTTAAAAAATATATGTTTTCTCATGATAACTCTGCAAGTACCTTCACCCATAGTTGTAGCTACTCCAAATAGATCCAAAATTTTAAATGTTTTATTTCTAAATTGATAAATTCCCAATTTGAAAGTTACATAAAAGCGTCTTTAAAGCTGCCCACCTGTGTATGATCTGAATCATACTGCCTTCTTCTCTTTTGGTCAGAAACAACAATCTTTCCTGTTTGGGTATATGATAACAACATCTGATCCCAAGCAGATTTCAGGCCCTCCCAACGTTTATATGCATCTGAAGAACTGAGCACAGCTAGTAAAAACCGAGCAAGATTATACTCGCCTATGAGTGAAACCTTGATGGCACCTGAAATACAGGAAAGATAGATGAATCAACTTTGTTAAATTTACTAAGTAATATTGATACATTGTATGAAGCTACAAACCTGTCAAGGCAAGCTTGGAACCAGATTCATCATCAGTAATTTCAGAAGATAAAATTCCTGGCGTGTCAAATACATATATGTTGGGATGGCTGGCAATCTGGAGAAAAGCTGACAGAGGATTAACAAGAAGAATGGTAAATTGTCACATAGAGTAGTTTTTATGACCAGTTGAGACAGTGAGAAAAGGTAACATGATTTACAATTAGCCTGAACAACAAGTAAATTGATTTGTAATCAGGCCAAATAACATTTCCTATGATTAAACACTTTGTGTTATTTTGTTGAGCTTGATTGTGTCGATCAATCGGAGATGTACTGTCGACTCTACCTTCAATTTCGCCAGTCAAGCATTTTCAATGCGTAGATGCTATGAAACCAAGGATTTGCTTCAGAGAGAGAAGCCAACACTTGAGCGCTTACAGGTTAATGTCTTGGTGCTAGAATTAGTGAGATTTCATCAGAAAGATGGAATAGTTAGCGCCTTAGTGCCGTAGCATTAGAACCATGAAAAGAGCTAGATTGACATAGTGACAACACTCAGACACTACTTTTACGCACCGCGGCGCTACAAAGTGGCAAAATCAATTTCCAAGCAATTTTTTGCTATTTTAAGGAGTTGTTTCTCCATCATAGTGTGGTGTGTTTTGAAAAGAGTGTATACTCCAGATTGAGTGAAGTGTGAAGACTGCTAGAGAGACTTGAATGAAGAGTAATTTGTATAATTCTTCTTATTTTTTTTAATGAATTTTTTGGTGTGGCATGGCTCCATAATTTTTCCTATTTTCGAGTTTTTCAGTAAATTCTGGTGTTTTCTTTTGATTATTGTTTGCTTCGTTCTAAGTTTGTTCCAATTTTCTCAATTCTTTTCCCAACACTTTACACACTAGTATTTACAAATTTGCATGAACTTTTTTTTTGGCCAAATACTAGTTTAGGGGAATATTTTTAATGATAACCACAGTAAGATATCAGGTACACTAGCATCTATAGGAAAAACAACAAGAAAACTATTAGCAAGCTAGGAGGGAAGGCACAACGAGTTGGGAGAATTGTTACTCATTTCATTGTTGCTAAGCTTATTTTCTTTCGTTAAACTGAAAATCCATTTAACATTCCATTGATTAAAACGTGCTTATAGTTTTCTGCAAAAAATATTAGCAATAGCAGGATTGTTGCGCTTTAATGTTATAACTATTAGCATTTGAAATACCAGGATGTTAGTAAACCCACCAACGAGAATGAAAGCTAATTAAGCAGGAAAAGATACATATCAACCAATATTATGTAATATAAAAATACTTTAATATTATTTAGATGGATGAAATATTTTGATAAACTTTTTAATGAAGGTTGTGAAAATACGATTGACTTTAGTGATCTTAATACCATATATGAAAATAAAAAATTTATTTTATCATCATAATAGTAAAATCGAAGTTCAAAAGGTTTAAAAAAAAAGTAGTGTGGAAAAGTAATATAACCTAATGATGTCTCAATAAAAGTGTGGAAATGCTTAGGAAATCAATAAATTTTTTTATTTTAATTAGGAGAAGGCTAAACAAAATGTCTAATGAGTGAAGAAGAGTTTATTGATTCCTATTTTTAAGAATAAAAGTGATGAATAAAAGTGATGCACAAGAGTGTGCAAATTATAGAGGACTTAAGTTAATGTGCTATACATGAAAATTATTGAAGAGAGTAATTGAACATAGGTTATGATGTGATACAAATATTTCTCAAAATTAATTTGGTTTTATGCTAGGTAAGTCTATTATGGATGCTATACATTTGTTGAGAGTCTTGATGGAGAAGAATAGAGAGGAAGGAGGATCTACATATGATATTTGTTAATTTAGAAAAAACATATGATAAAGTTCTAAGACAAGTGCTTTGGAGAATCCTAGAAAAGAAAGGAGTTAATATTGCTTATATTAAAGTCATTAAGGATATGTATACTGGAGTTGTTATTTGTGTTCAAACAGAAGGAGGGTTGACCAAGTATTTTTCTATTTCAATTGGATTACATGGACAATCGACTTTAAGTCCATATCTTTTTGCTTTAGTTATGGATGTTCTTACTAGACATTTATAGGAGGATGTACCTTGGTGTATGCTTTTTGTTGATGATTTCTTCTTGTTGATAAGGCTAAGGAGTTCAAGAGAAACTTGAGTTATGGAGGTCAACCTTAGAGTCTAAAGGCTTTCATTTAAGTAGATCTAAAACCGAATATATGGAGTATAATTTTAGTTGTAAAAGATATAGTGTGCAGTTATGAAAGCCCATATCTTTTTGCTTTAGTTATGGATCTTAAGACATTTAAAAGATGTATGAACATTTTGTTGATGATTTCTTCTTGTTGATAAGGCTAAAGGAGTTCAAGAGAAACTTGAGTTATGGAGGTCAATAGAGTCTAAAGGCTTTCATTTAAGTAGATCTAAAGTATATGGGATAATTTTAGTTGAAGATATATGGTGCTTATAATATTGGGTGATCAAGTGATTAAAAGAATGAACATTTTAGATATCTTGGGTCAATTGTTCAAACTAATGGTGAAATAGATAGGGATGTTATTAGTGGAATTCAAGTTGGATGGTTGAAGTAGAGGAATGAGATTTGATAGAAAGTTTAGACTTAAGAGATAATTTTATAAGATGGTGATAAGATTTGCAAAGATTTATGAAAAATAATGTTGACCAATAAAAAAGAAGCATAAAACTAAGTGTTGCAAAGATGAGGATGCTTAGGTGGATGAGTGGCTTTACACTTAGAGACAAAATGTAAAACGATTATATAAGTGAAAATGTTAGAGTAGCTCTAGTGGCAGATAAAATTCGAGAGAGTTGCCTTAGCTAGTTTAGTCATATAAAACGTCGGCCATCTGATAACCCAGTTAAAAGAATAAATGTATTGGATTTGACCTATGTGAACAAAGGTAGAGATAGATTTAAGAAGACTTGATTGGGTAATATAAAAAATGATCTTATTTTATTAAAATTAAATGAGAATTTGACACTTAAAAAAACACAATGGAGAATGATTCATGTAACTGATCCCATGTAGTGAGATAAAAACTTGTTGTTGTTGTTGTTATTGTTGTTATTGTTATTTAGAGAAAATTAAAAAAAAAAAGAGATAAACCTGAATGAGCATAACAAATTCATGATTTTTTAAAATATTTTTTAAGATCATATTTCCAAATCAGTGGGAAGACAGATACACCTTTAATACCTACTGAAATGTTAATTCCACCAAATTGAATCATACCATGCACTTACAAAAGTTAACTCATTTACAGTATCAGAATAATAAGAGAACTAAAGAGTGCCAATAATTGTATCTGAGTATGAAAATTGCTGTAACTTAGATACTGTAGATGAGATATATGATAGAATCTAGAAGCCTCGTACCTTGTAACTGCTAATATCTCTAGTCTCACCAGGCCGTGGACTCACAACTGCATGCTTCAGTTTTCCTTTCTCTTCAAAATAGAAGCCATCAAAGGAATTAGCATCTAACTAAAACAAGAATCTGCTTAAACTAATAATATAATCTTTGCCAAATTAAAAAGATGGAGAGATACCACCATTATTTAAGCCTGTTATGAAACAGACCAAGATTGGGTAATACCTGCTGCATCAATCCTGCCAATGAGATGCATAGAATTGGCAATGGCTGATTTTCCAACATTTGGAATCCCCACCAATAATACTGTTGCAGTTGCAGTTTCCTGTATCCTACCAACACCAACTTTCATATCCTTAGCTCTTTTCTTTACAACATTTAATAGCTGCATTAAGCAAGCATATAAATAAAATCTCCCGACATTCTTTGCCATGAAGAACCTATTATATAGTGAAGAAACCAGTTCAATGTGAATTTATCTTTCCAAATTAGAATAGGATCCCAAATGTGTACAGCATCTTTAACAATCTACTGATCCAACTTTAGCTACTAGAAAATAATAAAACTGTTTTTACCTGCTTGATACTATCATTGTTGTGAGAATTCACTCCAATACATACATGATTCTGCTTCTGAAAATGCATGGTCCACTCCTATAGATTATATGCCCATATAAGAATTACGATAAAGATATTTGACAACAGAGGCTTCATAAATGTAAGAGTCGCACTTGCATCTCTCATGGTCATGATGAATGTCACTTTATACCAAACTCAGCTAAAAGCATGCCAAGAAACCTATCCCAATCTCACAACGCAAACATCAAATTTATAGATCAACTTTAAATTAAAGGATCATAACTATAACCCAAAATAATGATATACCTCTGTTAGAGAGCAATCTGCTAGATCAATCTTGTTCAGAACTATCATATGCTTATTTGAATGTATATCATGCCTAGCTGGTTCAAAAGCAGATGCATTAGGGATCTGCACATAAATTGCATTTTAATTACATATATACATAAATTGCAAAGGGAAAATAAGAAGACCAAAAGCCATCCAAGAATGTGAAAGTTGAAAGAAATAAACATGACAAACTATTTTGTGAGATGGTTGTCAACATAAAAAAATCTAGAGGGCATCTAGGAAAGTCGATCAACATCACAAACATTTCAATGGATCAAAAGAACTTCCTCTGATCATAAGAAAATGACGGGAATACATTGTAGTTTTCTTTAGGTAATTAAATAAGAGTGGTCACCATGTTAACAATCGATACAGAACACCCAGGCACCAAGGTAAAATTCATTTTAACATTGGATCTATTTGAAACTATTGATGATGCAGGAAAAAAAAAATTGAAGCCAATTTGATGAAGGGCAATTGATGATTTTTTTCATTATCCTTGAATGTCTTTGATTAGGTTGATATCTTTCTATATATGAGGAAATCCGGGAATGTAGTGTGCTGTAAAAATTTGGAGGAGAGAAATCAACCGACAAGATAAGAGAGAAAAAAAGCAGGGAATTGAATACATCTATAGTTTAAATGAAAAATCATATTTAATTTAAATTCAAACATATAATCACTGTTTATAGAAAGAAAGCTATAAGATGAAAAACAAATTAATTTAAATTCACAGATAGGAACTAATACTAATCCAATCATTTAATTTAAAATGAAAAATCCTGACAAATAAACAAAAATAAATAAAATTCCAAAATAAGCATGAGACCAAAAAACTTCTAACCACCTTCCAACAACAACAACAACAACAACAAGCCTTAATCCCACTAGTGGGTTACATGAATCCTTCGTCTCCATTGTGTCATATTATGTGTCAAATTCTCATTTAATTCAAGTATACTAAGATCATTTTTTATACATCTTAACCAAGTTTTTTTTAGGTCTACCTCTACCTATCTTAACATAAGAAATCTAATGCATCTACTCTCCTAATTCATCTGACGGCGACGCTTTATGTGGCCAAACCATCTAAGCGACTCTCCCTAATCTTATCTACCACCTGAGCTACTCCCAATTTTTTCCAACATACTCATTTTGCATTCTATCTCTAAGGATAAAGCCACTCATCCACCTAAAGCATCCTCATCTCAGAACACTTAACTTATTCTTTTTGGCCAACATTCTCGCACCATAAGTCATTGCGTGTCTTCCACTATCTTATAAAATTTTCCCTTAAGTTTAAGTGGAATTTTCTATCACATAATAGCCGATGCATTCCTCCACTTCAACCATCCAACTTGAATTCTACTAATAACATCTCCATCTATTTCACCATCATTTTGAACAATAGAGCCTAAATATCTCAATCGCCACTCTTATTAATGACTTGATCACCTAAAGTCACAAGACTACCACTAAAACTTCTACAACTAAAATTACACTCCATATATTCGCTTAGATCTACTTAAACGAAAACCTTTAGACTCTAAAGTTGACCTCCATAATTCAAGTTTCGTTGGACTCTCTAGTCTTATCAACAAGAAGAATGTCATCGAAAAGCATACACCAAGGTAAATCTTCTTGTAAATGCCTCAAAAGAACATCCATAACTAAAGTAAAAGATAAGGGCTTAATGTTGATCCTTGATGTAATCCAACCAAATAGGAAAATATTTTGTCAATCAATCCTCCGTGTTTGGACACAAGTAAGCTCTAGTATACATATCCTTAATGACTTGAATATAACCAATATTAACTTCTTTCTGCTCTAGAACTCTCCAAAGAACATCTCGAGACTTTATCATAAGCTTTCTAAATCAATAAATATCATATGTAGATCCTTCTTATTTTCTATGCTTCCATCAAACCTCTTAACAAATGTATAGATCCATAGATCTACTTGCATGAAATCAAACTCATTGTGAGATCAGAATAATCTCTCCCATAAATGTATGACATTAACTTAATTCTATAATTTGCACACTCTTGTGCACCCTTTATTCTTAAATATAGAACCAACAAACTCTTTCTCTACTCATCCGACATCTTTTAGTCTTTAAAATAACATTAAAAAGATTTGTAAGCCAAGAAATTCCCATCTCCCCAAAAGAAAATTTCATTTTCTTTAAAGCTTCATTTTATTGCTTCTAAATCCCAGATTTCAGATCCTTCATCAAAAGTTTATTAAAATACCTCATCCACCTATTTTCAATATCTTTTCTAAGAAAAGACTTTATTATTTTCATCCCAATACCCCTCACTTGAAATATGTCTTTACTTCTCCTATCTCTTTAACTTATACATACATCTTTCACCTCTTCAGATCAATCTATCAGATAAATCACTAAAAGCTAAATTTTACATCATATATCGCTTTCTTAATCTCTACGCCATTTTATATCTTTCCCACCTCCGAAGTTTTTACATCTAAAACCAAGTTTTATAACAATGCTTCTTATTTCTTATCTTTTCGCAGACACTCGACTCCACCACCAACTATTCTTATTAAAAGAAGCTTTTCCTTTTGATTCGCCAAGCACATCTTTAACAACTTGCTTAATTTCACTTGATATTTTTTCTCACATAACGCAATTTCCTTATGAACATCCCAAACTCTAATTTAGTTTTAAAAATATTTTTATTTGTGTTCTTAAGTGTCCCCATCTAATCCTAGACAATAATTTAGTTTATTTTTTCTCTTACAACCTTTCATCTTAAAATCTAAAACTAATAATACGTTGGTACTTAAAATTTCACTGAATGACCTTACAATCTTACAATCTAAACGATCTATTTTTCTTATAAAAAAAATAATCAATCTGTTAGATCCATTTTATAAGTAATAATATGTTCATCTCTTTTCTTAAATAAAGATAAGAACTATAAAATCATAAGCTAAGAAAATCTAATATAGTTCTACCTTCTTCATTAGTCACCCAAATCCATAACCACCATGAATACTTTTAAAATCTTCTATCACTCTACCAACATGTCCATTTAAATCTCCAATAAATACTTTTTTCTTCAAGAGGTATCTTTATTAATCCCTCTAATTCATTCCAAAATTTTTCAACTTACCTCCAAACCTACTGAGGAGCATATACACTTATAACATTGATAATCTTAAGATCAACAATAATCTTTAAAGCTATAATTCTATCTCCACATCTATTAATACTTATAACATTATCTTCAAACTTTTATCTATAATCACACCTACACCATTTCTACCGACTTTTACCTCAATACCAAAGTTTAAAACCTAAACTATCAATCTCCTGGCCTTCACCAACCCATTTAGTTTTTTTGAACACATAAAATATTTATCTTTCTATGAACCATAATATCTATTAATTCCATTAATTTACCTCGTAAAGTACCTATATTCCAAGATCCTAACCTAATTCTAATTTTATGAACTAACTTCTTTGCCCGCATCCCCCATAATGTGGGAACCCTGCTTATTTAACATCGCACCGGCGGATGTACGCTCAGCACATTTTTCAATCAGATTCATATAATACGCCGCCTGTGGGACGCTCAAGATTAACACAATGATTTAAAGGATTCATGTCATGATTATTTCGACAAATTTTACTCGTCGACTACCTAACGCAACCCTCCACTTTTTGCATCCGGACTTGGGACCGGCAATGGTAGTGTTAAATAAAGAAATAACCCCCATATTGATAAATGGTAAATTTATAACTCCTTAAACTCATAAATGATCTCACTTGTGTAATTGAGATTTTGCGAAGAAGTCACTAGAAGTTAGGAATGCTTTGCACCAAATGTGCAAAAGAGTCAAGGTCATTTGAGATCGAAAAAGCACAAGCAGGTGCATACAAGCAAATCCAAATCAAACATCCTAGAAGTCTATGATCTCTATGGGCAAGCTACTCTCTTCGTTTGGGCAAAACATTTTGAAAAATAAATTGTAGAGTAATTCGATGACTTAAATTCATTTCATCTTCAAGAGGTTAATTTTTATGGATTTTAGATTTTAAACTATTGTTTAGGTGGGGTTATTATTTTATGATAATGCAAGAAAAGAGTCAAAAAAGTTATTTTTCTCTAAAAAATAAAACCTAGAAATCTTGATTTGTACTACATCAATTGATTTATGCATATTAAGTATGCTTATGCATCGAATTGTTCAAATATTTCCAAATTAATGGTTTAAATGGTTTAATCTACTTGGAATTAAATATTTAAGGCAATAAAGATAACTTAAGAACAACCAATAGCTTTATGTAGGATATTTCTCTCACAAGATCATTATTTGAATTTACACATTTAGAATTCTTTACTTACATGTCATATTTATATGAGAGTTTTAAGAGATGGTAATCAACTTCAATGATATAGATTTGAAATCTAATACCCTAATGTTAAAAAATAAAACTTATTGGATGCAAAAAAATAGTTATAAAGAAGCCAACGCTTTGATTTTAGAAATTACTCTCACCAAGTGATTATTTAAGACTACACTTTTGTTGATGCATGATCAATAAGCAAGACTTAACAACAAAATGAACTTGGTCTATCCAAGAATTTAAGAGTCAACTATTATAAGTCAATCTTAAAAATCACTCCGTAGCAAAAAATAAAGTCTATTTGATGTAGCAAAGCTCTTTGCCATTTGGTTGGGACTTGGTTGCGGAGCGATGGTGCAAAAATTTTGGGTAAGTGCCATTTGGGAACTATGTTTTGACCGCATTTGGAGAATCTAAGTGGGAAGGTTGCGTTTTTCAACATGACCTAGTAGAGTGTTGCAGTTACTAGAAAACTGCGATCTGACCTTTTGAAATAAAAAAAAAAATGTAATACCCAACTGAAGATTTTAAACAACTTTTTTTGCAATAGCTCCACCACTATATTTTCATACTACTGTAGTTTCTCCAAATAGACCTTTAGTCTAACTACAAATATACACATAATAGGAAGAAAGACTTAACAAACAAATGAATTTTTGCATCCATGGTCTTAAGAGGTGGAAATCAAGGACAACATGTTGATATTGATAATATCACCCGAAAGTTTAAAAAAAATGTCTATTGGATGTAGCGTGCTTGGCCATTTGGTTAGGCCTTAGTCTAACTACACACAAAAGAAGAAATGAGAAAAATAATCCATTCAACTTGTTAGATTAATGTCATTCCCTCACATGACCAACCTATCATTTTCATTTTTTTTCTAAAAATAGAATATGCGCATAAAAATTAAATAGTTTAATATGCAAAGGAAGTCATTCATATGTATGTAGCACAACCTTATCCACTAATGCTAGCTTTCAATGTTGTAATGTCAAACAACAAAAGATACATAAACATCAAAAAAAATGTTAGCACATTAATGCCACTTAGTGTGCTATTTTATTATTTCTTATAGAGAAATTAACACCCCGATCTTTGAGATGGGCCATGTGCACTTTGGATACTAATAAAATACAAGCCTCAAACACATTTGAATCCTTAATCATGTTTTTATATTTATATAATCATTTTATATTGATATCTCTTCTCCTAAGTTTCATGCTAGATTTAAAGATTAATTCCATTATTGCTTATGTTAATATATTTTGAGTTAAGTGTTTACACCTTTATAATATTTTTATATGTAAAATATTCTAGAGTCCTAGACTCACCATAACCTACCTTTTCAAGAGTTGCATTTTCCTCCTATCGGAAGTGTTACAGGTTCCAAGTTAGTAACCTAGCATAGTTGCTCTGAAGCACAAAATGTTGTCAAATGAGTAAATGATATCTTAGTGCATGAAACATAAGTATATCAAAATTTTGTATGTAGATCAATCCAAAGCTGTCCACTAATTGAGAACTCCAACTTGGATTTGTTGATGCATGAAAAGAACGACAAATACAACCCTTCCAACCATTATGATGCCCTAAGCGACTAAACTTACATCCGCTTCTCAATCATTACTAATCTAGCAAACAACAATTTTGATGTTATTGTGATGTAATTACCTTTTTTATAAATAGATGCTCACAACGTGAAAATTTCCAATAAACAGTGGATTAGCACTAATTAAAAACAAAAATACCACAAGTATCCTCCATTTTAGTTATTAGCTTTATTTGATACTCATGTGATGGCATTCTTCAAACTTTTATTCTTTTTGAGGACCTAATAAAAGAGAATGACCAGAAACTATAGTGCATTAAAAATAAGTTTCATATGTGACCAAATATATCAAAAAGATTTCTATGCAACCTCCTGACAAGTTATGGCATAGAAAAGTGATTAATTGATTCAACAAGATGTTTTTTCCCCCTAATGATTTACATAACAATTAATTGAAGGAAAATTTGACTTTATATGACTCATAATACTCATAGTTGGGCAATTTTCCCCAGTGTTTGTTTTCTTGAAGAAATATGCCTAATTTGTTTGGATGAATTTACCCTCAATGAAGGATAACTAATTATTTTCACTGACTATTTATTGAATCGAAGCCCTTTGAAACTTTTTTGATCTAATTCAAATTTAAACCTAGTTTGAATGTTTGTCCTTATACATTTCAGAATTCTCCAACTTCACAATTGAATTACGAGTGAAACAAAATTCATAATCAAAACATCATTAATATCATTAAGAGTATCCCGGTAACCTAGAATTTTATTCATAAATCCTAGTTTTTTACTACTTTTATTGTTCCTTTTTTCTTAGAGGCTAAGGACAAAAACTCAATTGTTCTCCTATGCTCATTCATGTTAAGTGTAGCATATGGTATTAAGTGTTAACCTTAGGTTGTATAAAAGATATTTGACTTCTACGCACTGCCTTTGATCCATCTGTTATCCTTTAAATTGCTTCCATATTAATTCTATTCTCTAACTTATTAGTTCATCCATGCTTTCCAAAATAAATTCTCCAATCAACTAAGCTTATTTTCTATAATTGTATATTAAAATTGGTAATGCTTCCATAAAACATAGCAAACTTATTGCCATTCTATAAATTTTCATTCTAGTCATCATGGCATTATTTTAGACAGTTATTCAACAGAAAACTATCCAAGATATTTTAATGACTAAGTAAAACTACATATTTTATGGAAAATATACTATACAAAGATTAATTAAGGGACCTAAACATTGCAATGCAAGCCAGCTATGAGCTTTGCTTATAGTCATGAGACAGCATAAGATGTCATATATCTTTGTTCGACCAAAATATTATGTAACTAATTGCCTTAAGCAAAATAACTTTTGATCTCACAAAGAAAATGCTGGAAAATTTTGCGAGAAAATAGAGATTTGTCCATAAAAAACAAAATCAGTGTAATAAAATCTTTCATTGCTAAGGAAATAAAATATTGCTGAGAAAAATATCATTATGAATCAAAATTAAATGTGATGATAAATGCAAACCAGAGAAGATGAGATTGAATTTCTGCCCTTGAGCAAAAAATACCCACTTTGTGCAAGATTGATCGTATCTATTTCCCCCAAGGTTACATATAACGCACTTTTCTCTCTTCATTATAGCCCAGTCAATGGAAATTTTTATGCAAACACTCTCTTGACACAACATGAAAACCGTATATTACAAAAAAAAATAAATAAATAAATAAAAGGCTCTATGAGTTAGAGGAAAAAGATGGGTGCACTCCTTCCTCCTCAACTAACTTAAAGAAATCTTGCCCTCCTCATTTCTCCCATGCTAGCTGAGCATGAAGGAAAGTATCCCAACCAATATTTCAAATGAACTCCAGTATATGACCCCTTCAATTTTTTTCTTCTTTTTATTAGTTTATATATTAACCAACATGTATGCATAGCGTGTAAACTGAGTAAGTTAAAACTGGATAAAGCAAGCATCGTTCACATGATTTTTATTTTTTTAAAGCATTTAAATTGAATAATAAAACCAACAGAACAATCTAATGCAAGTCTGCCCAACTGTTGAGGGTTCCATAATTTTAAAATTCATGCACCCTACCATTAACTAACCCTTGTTGCATCATTCTTTCTCTCCTACCAATCAAGTAGCCCATTTGCCATCGATTTAGGAAAACAGTAGGCCCATGCTTCCTCAAATACAGCCAGCTAGTTTGAAATTTATTCTAATGAGCAAGTAAAAAAAAATGTTTTCAAAGGCTTTCCAAAAGGTTCCTTCCGTTCAGGAATTTCATCAAATACCTGGTAAGCATGGTTGGGACTACTAGCAGCAATCATCAGACAACTCAGAAGAATCATTCAGCAACAAAAAAAAAAAAAAATATGAAGGTAATCAGGTAAATGTAAGAGAGAAGAGATAATACCCTCGCATCTCGCACCTCTACAACGAGATCAACCATAGAGATCCTCTCCCGGATCGCACGTTCAGCAGCAGCCATATGCGGTCCGTACCAGGCGCCGAGTCCTTCCTTTCGCCCAATCTCCTTTACTACGGAGCCCAACCGCTTCGAGAAGGAACTGACCACTGCCATTGGCAGGTATAGAGCAGATAAAAAAAGGGCTTGGCGTTCTTATGAAGGGTTTGGATACGCCGAGAAGCTGAGCGTCTCCCATCCACGTCTTGGCAACACATTATTTGGCCTTCGCACAAATTAACTCTTATAATTCATTAATTTGATCAGTTAAAAAAAAATAATTGTAATATCTTTATGAATATAATGCTAAATAGATTTAGTATGTGAAGGGATTAGCAGCTTATTTCTTAAAAATATTAACTATATCATAAAAATTATGAGTTAGAACCACATATTTTATGATTAATCATTTATCATTATGAAGAAAATATATTGTTGCCTAAATGATGCGATATTTTGCTAATTATGTAACTATCCTTAATTTCTTCACATCTATTAACAAAACTCCTTTGTGAATAGTTTAAGAAGCTTATGTTTGATTTATTTGTTAAATGTTAAGTATACTTGATATATCATTTAAAAATCTAGTTGATATGACATGAATCTTAATGTAAAAATATGTTGAAACTTTTCAGAATTAAGTTTAGAACCATCTAAATTCTATTGTATAAATTTATATTAAATGATTTAATGAGATATAAATCTAACGATATTAAAAGCAATTTAATCTTAGCCCAAATGAACCCAAATCAAGAACTTGAAGTATAATTGTAAACTTTAAAACTTTAATTGAAGTTCAAATGATCTCTGAATTTGGCATGCTTATAATTAAATCGAGTAGTTTAACAACAGGAACCCAATGAGATTAAGGTCCGTTGGGGATTGTATGAAGCTGGCGACCGCGTCATGATCGTTGTTTGCCAATTTGGGAAGCTTTGAAAATCTAAGCCGCAGTTGTCGCGAAGTTGTGACTCGATATACCCTTCCATGGTCCACAATCGAAGAGAGGTTTTTCTTATATTGCCCTTTTCTTAGCGCTGAGCATTTTCCCCATGCCCTCAATCCATCCATTCTTTGCCCTATCTCGCAACTGGAACTCTTGTCTTTGTCGAAGCTCGACACAAGATAGGAAACCGAGCGATTTGGCCTTAACTCTCATCTCTGCTCTACAGGATTTCAGCTTCCTAAACCCTCCTCTACCCCTGACTTCCGCTTCGCACCCTCGTCTTCATTGTTTGCGAAGGTAACCCTCGGCTTTCCTATCTCGTCCCTTTGCAAGCGTTAGTTTTGGTAGATCCATAATGCATTGTCTGTTTCTCCTATATCGCCCCTTCTCTCAAGCTTCAGTTTGTGAAGATCCCATGATTCATTGTTTCATTTCGGCTTGTTTATGCATTATGTTTTGAATGACAGATTGAAACTTCTGTGTTGTGAGGGAAAAATATGAAATATTGTGGATGGAATTTAGCTCCCTTTTGCCCATCATTGTAGTAGTGTGAGCCATTGTGGATGTTTTTGATATGAATGTTATTATTTGGAGATATTACAGCTTATCTCAGTTTATGTAGAGGATTTTTGGTCATTTGTGGACAAATGTCTATGCTTTGCTCTATTATGTTTAGGGTTAACTGCCTCTAATTTAAGTTTTGATGTTTTACGATGCTTTGAGTAATCATGATATTTGTGTTTTCATGAAAAGAGCAATCTTGAAAAATTTTCAACTTAAATTGTGTTGAAAGGCATGATCTTATAGCAATAGATTTCGATCAGGGTTCTAAAAGAACTATTTATTTTATCTTCAGGGGCCATCTTTATTTGGTTATATCCAGATGAGCCATCCATGAAAGAGAAGACTGCATGAGATGAGGCCATTCTTTTTTGTAACTAGGATGATGCTGGCTAACCAGGTAGGATATTTTTCTTCCCGGATGAAGCCATCATTGATTAGTTTCTTGACTTTATAAATGAAAGGCATGATCTTATAGCAATAGATTTCGATCGGGGTTCTAAAAGAACTATTTATTTCATCTTCAGGGGCCATCATTATTTGGTTATATCCAGATGAGCCATCCATGAAAGAGAAGACGCATGAGATGAGGCCATTCTTTTTTGTAACTAGGATGATGCTGGCTAACCAGGTAGGATATTTTTCTTCCCGGATGAAGCCATCATCGATTAGTTTCTTGACTTCATAAATGAAAATCATCATCACATCAATTCAAACTCATGAAATTTTCTCAAAACTTATTTATATTCTCATTTATATTCACATATATAAATGAAATATAAATATAAATCATCAATCAAATCCTTAAATTAAACTCCCAATCTAAAATTTTCTAAGTCCCTTAATTTCCCATTAATGGACTTAGCCTAAATCATGATCAAACTAATTCAAACTCATGAGATTTTCTCAAAATTTATTTATATTCTCATTTATAGATGAAGCTTTCTCAATCATTCGTGTCACCGGTCTGTAGCTCCGATGAGGTATGCTTACAAAACTGATCCTTAGAAAAAAAAATGGGTTGATCCTTTTTGAAGAAAACTTGCATCTCATGTGATCTTGACCGTTGGAACCCCTCTGATCGATGTCATGAAGGTGTGGATCTTTTGGAGTTGATCTGAGCATGGTTAATCTTGGATCAAGTGATCAATGGTGAGGAACGACACTAGCTAACCAGATAGGATATTTTTCTTCCCGGATGAACCTAGCATCGATCAATTTATTGACTTCATAAATGACCTGTTGTTTTATGTCTAATGCTTCTAGAAGCTTGCTTGATAGGGTTTGTAGTAGGCTCTATTGCTAGTTTATGGACCACTATGTTAGGAGCCAATCCAGTATGATTTAGGCTAAGTCCATTAATGGGAAATTAAGGGACTTAGAAAATTTGTAGATTGGGAGTTTAATTTAAGGATTTGATTTGATTGATTTATATTTATATTTATATTTCATTTATATATATGAATATAAATGAGAATATAAATGAGTTTTGAGAAAATTTTTTATTTCTGAAATTGTGTTGAATGCATTGGTTGGGTTGATTTTTAAATTTACGATGAATTTATAGTAATGTGATTTGTTACTCTTTTGATGCATAATTTTAATAATTTGATTTGTCTACTAATTTATATATTGGTATGGCTTACACATATTATGTCAAAATTCTCTATTAAGCTTATTTTAGAAGAATTATGCACAATTTAACATCTTCTTAGAATGCATATATCTAATAGAAACAAGTGCTTGTATAAATGAATGTAGGGGATTAATGGGAAATCCAAGACGGTGGAGTAGGTGCAACATGGGAGAAAGAAGTTATATTAGTTTTTTGTGATCTTTGTTTAAAGAAAATAGATTTAGGCAATAGGCCAACAACTTATTTCAATAAAGAGGGGTGGGAGAATTTGACAAAAAAATTTAAGGAGAGGGCAAGAAGGGATTATAATAGGGCACAACTAAATAAATGGGATCAACTAAAAAAAATTGGAAATTATGGAAAGAGTTGAAACAAGGATCAACTAGATTGGGATGAGATCCAAAAAAGAGAACTATTGACACATTAGAAGATTGGTGGCATGAAAAGCTACAGGTGAAGTTCTTATATGCACATGCATTAGTCCACTTACTTTGAAGAATTCTTGTAGATATAATATGTGACTCTTATTGCTAAACATATGATGCCAAATAAATATGAAAAAATTTAGGCCGTGGCATATAACTTGAGCTTGAAGAGAAGTTAGATCTTATGTTTGGGTGTGGTTGCTCTGAGTCCATTCGTGGACTCCAAACCAAGAAGTTTGGCGACAATGTTTATGAACAAGGCAACAATGAGCAGTGAGCTGATTCAAGTGACTCAAATCATGAATCATTATATGTCATAGATTCCCGCACTGAATCAAGTCATTCTAGATGCCCATCATCTCTAAGACCTAGGGGTCTGAAGAAAAAAAAGGAGGTGCTGGTTTTCTTCGAAATTAGATATCACAGCTAGTTACTGCTTGCACCAGCAGTGTGTCATCTAGAGTGAATAAGTCAATAGCACCACCTTCATTATTTGAGGCTACAATTAAGTTAGAACATATCATAGAAGTTTTTCAGGATATTCCACTTTATCTGCACTCAACGAATTTTCTTGAAGATGTCAACAAGCGAGAGATTTTCATGATAATGGCACCAGAATGAAGAGTTCATTTTCTTCGCTATTATTATAAAAAATGTGATGTTTAGCATTTCCTACAAAAGTATATTAATATTTGTTGATTGCTTGTAGTAATGTCTCGATGTTCATTAGAAAGTAATGACAACTAGATTGCTTCTATTTTGTATTATTATTTATGTTCATATATGATGCTTTGCTTGGGAGATTTTCCGTGAAAAGTTGTTGGGTGAGTTTTTATTAAATATTAATGTGAAGAATTGCTTATTTGTTTAGGTTGCAGTTATGAAAAGTGATGATGACGATCTACCTATGACTACTATCATAACTATGTATGCTTAATAAATGAGCACTATGAGTCTTATGTTTGCAAGATGCCATATATGACTTCTAAATTTATGGGAGAGAAATGGATCACTGAGACTCTTAGAGGGTACCCAGGGAGATTTCATAATATATTTCGAATGTCACAAATAATTTTTTTGATCTATTACAAGAGTTAGAAACTTTTTATGGGCTTTGTGGATCTTTTAGAACTAGAACCAGAGAAGTGTTGGTCCTAACATTATATATATTATAACATAATGAATTTATCGGGATGATTAGCGAGCGATTTTAACACTCATTTGAAACCATAAGTAGATACTTCTCTATTGGCCTTGATGCTTTAGTAAGTGTGGTGAAAAATTTCTAATATGGGAGTCGCCTTCAAATCTGAAGAAATGAAAGAGGCAAGCATATAAAATTCATCTTTTTAGGATGTCATGTAGATCCATAGATGTACTTATTCAAGTGATCGAGTACATCATCAAGAAAATAGTGTACTATCTCGAGAGATAAAAGTCACTACCTTTAATGGACCTAATCATCTCAATAAGGACTCCTAAGGATGATGGGTCTGCATAAGTACTAGAGATTCTTCCCCTACTTTACATGAAAAAGTAAAGCAAGATTTTTTTTTTAAATCGGGTTCGTTACGTTCCTTACAGGGGCAAGCCCCCATAGTTAATTACATCATAAGGAATGGAGATTCCTTAGAAAAACTCTCGATTAAGGTAAATGATCATTGTCTTTGAAGATTTCAATAGGAAAGGACTATCAATTGATTAGTTCATTTATGAAGATTAAATGAGATTGATCAAAAGGGAGAGTTATTAATGAAGCTAAAATGGAAGATAAGTAGGAGATGCCCACGATGCTAGGAAACTTAGCGAGCATCTCAAACTATCATATAATTGGGTTTTATATTTTTGAGATTGATTTAGTTTGTTTGAGTTGTATTTTTCATTAGAAATTTAAGACTTAAGATTCCTTAATACAAGATGTGAGGAATTATGCTTATGGCCCACAAAGAGAAGAAGAAATCTCAAAACCTAAATCTAGGGAGCTTCAGCGAGGGCCAAAATCACAACCTAAATCTAAGGTGAAAAATGGGTAATTGATTTGCCTTCACAAGAAAGGATAAATCACCCAACAGCTTGGACTTACAACCGCCTGAGGGTGACTACCAACTAACTCCTCCTACAATTTTAAATACATGTAGGCAAGTCATTATGCCTATGCAAGATAGTTGGACTGTTATTTATTTAAATAGAGACTATGTCCTTAAACTCACTCCCTAAAGAGACTACATCATATAAAGGGCATGCTTCAAATGACCTAAATTTAATGTAATTTAAATTTCATTTTATTTTTATTTTGGACAATTATTTTGACTTAGGCTAATAGGATTCATATGGCTAATGCATGAGAAAGAAGATTATTAGCCAAAATTAGTGAGAAGGGAGGAGGTGAGTTTCCACCATGGCTCTCAAAGGTCAATCCAAGTTTCTCTGGCAAGGTGGAAGCCCTCCAATCAAGAGTGAAATAAGATGCATTTGTGCATAATATTACAAAAGAAATGTTCATCCAACTAAGGGGTTGCTAATTCTTTTATCTTGATTTTAAACCTAAGCTTTAGGTAAGGTTATGAGTTATTTAATTTTTAATTTTGAGTTGTTAAGTTGGGTAAAAGATTTATTTTTCCCTAAAGAGCCTAATCCACATCCAGGCCATACATAAAGCAAGAAAGAAACTAGGAAAAGCATGCCACTTAATGCAAAAGCTAAATAATCATCAACCAATTTATGAAGCTAATTGTAAAAAGAATAAAGGTCATTGTGGTCGGGCACCACCGCACAACCTAAAAAATATCAAATTGGGTAGCCAAGCTCTACCCTTATACAACTTGAATTACAAATGAATTAAATTAGAATTAAGTAAGGAATTCATTATTATGGGGGTCTTCAAGCTTCATTTCTTCTTTCTTCTTTGGTTCCTTCTTTTGGATGGTTTGAAGGTGGATGCTCCAAGGCTTCACATGGTATATAAGATAGGATCTTATGACTAGTGTTCATTCTAATTCCCATAACAATCATTCCAAAATCCTAATTGCACGAATTTATATGAAAAAGAAAAGTGAAAACTCTAATTAACACTTATAAAACAAAGGTTAGTTAAAACAAACCACACAAATTTCAAGCATGTATATTGGACTTATCACCCCACACATGGGTGACTAAGTCCACTTGGCCTATTAGATCATGCTTAGGAGTATAAAGCACTGCAAGAAAAAAATTTATATTTTTATTTATGATAGCCCAGCACAATCCCTACATAAAAGAATTGTTAGACTAAGAGCATCTACCATTCATTATATCTGAGCATACACCCTAACATCCAGTCTAAAATATATATCACAAAATAAAATAAAATATCAAACCATGCACCTAACTACTTAAAAGCTAGAAGTGGTGACTTAGGCTAATGTGTGCTTTGAAGGTTTTATTATGGTATGCTTAGCTATGGCTTTAGGTTCAAATTTTTTAAGTGTGAAAAATATGTTCAACTTAGAGGAGGGTTTTATTTAAGTTGTTTAATTATTTTGGGTTGATTTTATTTCATATTTTGATTTAGTTTAAGTGGGTCCTATAATTAATTGCTAAGTTATGAAAAGAGAGAAAGAGAAGAGAACTTCTCTTTCCTTCCCTAACCTAAGTAATTTCTAAAGTAGATTCACATTTTAATTTTTCTTAGGTGAATATTTTGATTAGATCTTTTAATTTAATCCTAAGTTTAAATAAACTCCAAATAAATATATTAAAAAAAAGACATTTTAAGATTAAATAAAATCAATCAAAATTTACATAACACATATTACTTCATTTCTTTCCCAACATATATAACATGCATATGGATGGACCCTAAGCATATCGATACATATAAATGAGAGTATTTAACTCACTTTATGATGCATGCTAAGTAATCCATTTAAGGAAATTTAGAAGTTGAATATGCATAATTTTTCTTAAGTAGAAAGGGATTCCTTATCCAAATTTTCACATACACACATGAACGTAAGAAAGGTATAAGTGAGTATAACGCCATTGTTAACCAGAGGTATAAGGTACAAGACCTACTTACATAAAGCCTCAACATTGGGGTTTTCTAGACTAATATACCACTTTCCTTAAATACAAACATGTGTATAAAAGAAATAAAATGGAAAAGAAGAATGCAAAAGTTGTATTAATGGATTCATTTTATTTATGCAATTTATGTATGCAAGTATAGGTAACCTTTCTTAGGTGATAGCATAGGGATGAATAGGATATGTAATTAAATAAGTGTTATGTTCTTTTCAAATGAACCCTACATCTTACCAACTCCTATTCAAAACTATGCTAACATAAAAGAGAAAATGAAACCTATGCTAAGCATGTCTTTATAATCTATCACATGTAAACTCATAATTAAAATATAAGTAGCATACTTTCAGATTTAGTATTTGATTTATATGTTTTGAAAATAATTTGGATTTAATAGTGATAATAGCCATTCATATTTCTACTTTAGCCAACACATGCAATATTTGATATAAAGTAAATAATTTCATTTTAAATTTGAATTTGAAAAATATGAATGCTACAAATTTAACATGTTAGGGAAAGATTTAAGGTAATGAAAGCATGTAAACAAGTTCACTTCACTTAAAGCCTAAAGACATTCTTATGGAATAAGAAAGTTTAAAATAAATCAAGGTGAATTCAATGTGATTTTTGTTTAGCTTGAAGTTTGATTTAATTTTAAAAATGTGAGTTGAGTTTCCTGTTCCTAACCCACTCCCACATGTGTTTGATATATATTTTTTAATTTTTAGATAATGAGATCCATTTGTATACATTAATTAGTTAAGGTATGAATTAAGTAACTTAATTAACCCTTACCTACACCACCTTAGAATAATTAACCAAATAATTATGAGCCAATGAGATGACATAAAAACTCACAAGAAATTTAAATTTGTAATACATCTAATAAAAAAAGGCCTAATGCATTTTGGCTCACAATTAATAGTTAATTAAGCTAAGGGGTTTAGCTTAAGTAATTTCAAAATACATTTTCATACATATGAATTGGGTTTTAATTTTCTTAATTAAACTTAGGCTATTAAACACCTAAGCATCTACCCAAAGTAGATTAATTAAGTTATAAAAACTTTTTAGAAATTAATTAAGGGGATAATTAATGAATTACCCCTTAATTAAGAGGAGATTAATGAGAGAAAAGGCGGTTTAGGGAATAGCTTAAGGGAAATGCCAAAAATTATTCCCTAAACCTCTTATCCATTGGATCTGACCTTAATCAACCCTAATCATAGATTAAAACTACTAATGATACCCTAATTATCCTTAATTACATAAGGAGGGTAATTAAGAAATCTATATGCAATTCTTCTAATCAAGCCTTCAATAAATCCCAAGAAAATTGGAGGAGGCAGAAATTATCCCCTAAATCATACTGAAGAAGTTTGAGATAAATCACATACTTAATTAAAAGGTAATTAGCAAAATGAAGTTTCCAATAAAACCCAAAATTAGAGAAAATTATAATATTAAACCCATTGAAATAAATTTTAAAATGTTCTAGGTTAAATTATCTTTCCATAGGATTTTATTTCATATTTTTTTTGAATTTTTTAGAGAGAGTTATAAATTTTAGAAGATCTTTGAATTAATTAGCATTTTTTTATTAATTCCCTAACTAATCCTTTAGTTCACGGCGCGACACGTGGCGACGGAGGTCAGCGCGCTTTACACTCATCGTGCCGTGAGGCATTTACTTAAGTGTTAAATCCAAAATGGTGGCTAGTGGTGAATGTGGTTTGATCTCTATCGTCCAATCAAAGATCGGACGACCAGATATCTCCCCACGATTTTAAAACGGATAAAGGAAATCTAAACGTGGGGAATTATCTCGGACGTCCATCTAAAATGCACGGATGGATGGCTGAGATCTCCTAAGTTCTTCCTTCTTGATGAACAGAGACTGTCCATGATCAAGGGGAGGATCCAAGCCTGATTGAGCTCGGATTCAAACCAAACTCAACCCACACCATCTAAAGCCAAAGAGCAAAACATGCAATGGTTAAAACTCCATGGGATTAATTTTTTTTTTCACAAAGCTCCACACCACATTGAGTTTAATGTTTAGAAAATCCCAAATCTCGCCAGAGGTGATCACCGGTACTCGATTCCCTTGGAGAACCTTCGTCTGGTTGAGACAAAGCTGTGTTGGAAGAATGAGCTCTTGAGGTTAGGTGAATTGCATTATGGACCAACTCCCCTTGCTCCTCTTTGCAGCTTTGATTCAATTCAACTCCTCCTTACTGTTGGAACTCTAATGGAAGCTTGGGTGCACTCTTATTAGCTCCCCAATGAAGTATGCAAAAGCAATTACTGTGAAATTGAGTGAAGAGGAAGTTAGCTCTTCAATTTTCCTCCCCTATTTTCACTGTTCAGAAATTGAAGATAGGAAAATGGCTAGAGCTCTAGGAAGCTAGGGTTCTCTGATGGCTCCTCACTCTCCCTAGTACTCAATCGAATGTGTGGCTATTGAATTCCAACTAAATTAGGGGGAATATATCTCCCCCTTGAAGAATCGGATGGTCGCTCATCCACTTGTCATTTTTGATCAATGGAGCTTAGGTAGTGGGTTGTTTGAGCTGTTAGGAGTGAGCACATGGTCGATTTGTGCCAAGGAGTGGATTGCTAACCTCCCATGTGCTTGAATTTGAGTGGGAGATGGGTTTTGAGTTTGGAGTTTTGACCCATGGGCTCGGGTTTGGTCTAGGGACCAATTGGGCTGACTCAAATCCATTGGGTTGGGTGCACCACTCTTCACTAGGTCCCCTTGAGCTATTAAGAAAGTCTCAAGTAGATATAAAGAGGGTATGACCAAATACCCATGGATTAAGCCAAAATTTATTCTATGGCCTAGGGGTAGAATGGACATTTTGTTGATTTTTCACTTTGAATATGTTGGGTATGTGGAGAAACTAGGTTTAGCCAAGTTTCATGAGATTTGGAATTTATTTGATAGGGTTTGGCTCATGTTGACCCATTTAGGTCAAAATGGGTCAACTTGGGTCAAGTTGACCAATTGGTCAAATTGGGTCCAAGTTGGTTCATATGACCATTTGAAATATTTTGGTAGCTTTGGTTTGATTCAATTTGGATTAGTATTGAATTTGTCTTATATGACTTCATTTAGGTCAAATGGGTCAAGTTGACCTATTTGACCCATTTGACCTATTTGAGGTAGGTCAAGGGTAGGTTTAGGTTAGGTTAGTCATATGGAGTGAATTGTTATCTTTATTTCCAATCAATTTTGGTTATTTTCAAATTTGGCTCAACATGACCCCTGTAGGTCATGTTGGGTCTAAGGTCAATTGGTCTTGGTTGGGTCTAGTTGGCCAATTGAGGCTTTGGTCAAGTTCTACAAGTGATTTGGAATGAACTTGACCTATTGGTTTGGTTCAATTTGGCTTAGATCAAGTTTTGACACATTTTGAACCTTTAGGTCAAAATGGGTCAACTTGGGTCAAGTGGCCAATTAGTTAGGCTCAATATTGGCTTGGTCAAGTTTAAACATAGGTCATGAGTGAACTTAGATCAATGGTTTCAATCAATTTGGCCTATGGTATGTTAGGTTTCATTTTGGGCTAGTGTTGACTTGGTCAACTCTTAGGTTTGACGTTGAATTTGGTTGATTGATCATCCCATGATGATTGTTGATCATGATGAGAGGATAGATGAGTTTGTTCAATCCAATTTGGTTAGGATTTTGGCTCATAAGGGTACTTTAGGTCAAGTGAGCCTAAGTGGGTCAAATGGCTTGATCAAAGCTTGATTTAGCTTGATTGATCTTGTATATGGGCTTATGATTGAAATATAAATCCATTTATAAGTGATTTGAAGTCAAATGGGTTTTGATCCATTTGACAATTTCATATTCAAAGGAAGAATATGAAGGGATTTTGGCTTTGATTTTTGAACTAGGTTTTGATTGTTTTATTGAAGTTTGGATTTATATATGGGCTCATGATTGTAGGTTTTATTGAATCATGAGAAAAAATCAAGAGTTTGGCTTGATTTGAAATTGATTTGACTAAGTTCAGGATTTTGACTTGAAAGGCTTATATTGAATTTTGAGTGGATTTGAGTTTGATTTTTGGAACTGATTTTGATTGTTTGAATTTATATTTCATTTATATTTGTGAATATAAATGAGAATATAAATTGATCATGATAAAATTTCAATGATTTGAAGTGATTTAATCATGACTTAGCTTAAGTCCATTAAGAAGGATTTAAGGGACTTAGAAAATTTTGGAGTTTGAAGTTTGAATTTTTGAATTTAGTTTGATTGATTTATATTTATATTTCATTTATATATGTGTGAATATAAATTAGGATATAAATAAATTTTGAGAAAATCCCATGACTTTGAGATGGTTTGATCAAGATTTAGGCTAAATCCATTAATAGAAAATTAATGAATTAAGGAGATTTTAAATTAGGAATTTAATTTTAGAGTTTGATTTGATTGATTTATATTTATATTTCATTTATATATGTGAATAGAAATTAGAATATGAGTTTTGAAAAAACCATGAGTTTAATGGTTTGATCGAAAGATTTAAGGCTAAGTGCATTAATGGAAAAATTAAATTTCATGAATTGAGTTGAAATTTTGAGTTTAATTTGATTGGTTTGAATTTATACTTCATTTATATATGTGAATATAAACAAAAATATAAATGAATTATGAGAAAATCTCAAAGATTTGAATTGGTTTTAGTCATAATTTTGGTTAAGTCCTTAAAGGCAAGATTAAGGACTTAGGCAAAATTTGAACATAAGAATTTTTGATGGATTTTGATCATGGGTTTCAATCATGGATTTTATTTGAGTTTGGTGAAATTCAAATAGAATTGATTTGGAGTTTGACTTGAAAGAAGGAAAGTGAGGAATGGTTTAAGCTAAGGGTAAGAAGTTTTCCTAACACCCATAAGGCATGACCTATTCCTATGGCTAACTCTTTCTAAGTCTTAAGGGCTAGGTTGAGTGTCCACCTAATCACTAGATGTGTCTTAAGACTAAGGAACTCTTAAAGTCTAAGAGGAGTCCTATGTCTAAGATGGAGGGGTTGAGAGCTCATCTTAAAAATGAGGTGAACAGTAAGTTTATCAACTAAAGTTATAAAGCCGATATACTCAACTTTTCAGAATATACCAACTGAGATTTCACAAGATTCTTGATACATGCCATATTTCAAAGTGAAATTCATTTTTAACTTTTTGTCTCAATAATCATTTCTGATTACCCCCCAATCATGTATGAAACTCTGATGTAGGATTGCATTGGAGCAATTGATGGTACACATGTTGATGCCCGTGTTCTTGCAACTGATAAGGTTGCCTATATTGATCGATGTGGGTCACCTACCCAAAATATAATGGAAGTATGTGATTTCAATATGTGCTTCACCTTTTTAATGGTTGGATGGGAAGGAAGTGCATATGACAGTCACATATTTAAGAATGTAGTGCATTGTAAAGAAAATAACTTCTCATTGCACCCTCCAGGTATTTTTGTATTGAATCTTTTATTCATTACAAATAACTTATAATTGGTACCTATAATTACAAATTTAAATAGAAAAAAATATTAACTTATGGATGTTGATTATCCAATGTAATGACGGTTCTTGAAGCCTTTTGCAGATAAAAAATATCATACCTAATTTCGAAAGGAGTAGCCAAGTCATTAGGGGTAGGAAAGAATTATTTAATAAATGATACTCCTCATTGTGTGGTGTGATTGAGAGATCTTTTGGAGTATGGTAGAAGAAATGGGTGATTCTGTGCGATATGCTAGCATACTCTTTCAAGAAATAAGTTAAAATAGTTAGCAACAATGGCTCTACATAATTACATACGTCATCACCCATCACACAAAGACATTGAGTTCAACCTTGTTGACAATGATCAATCATTTGTCCCCCCTGAAGCATTTGAATATCGGTTGAGCCACTTAATAGTTGAAATAAGCCAACACATAGTAGAAGTTAAGACTTAAGAAGGAGAAGGAGTCGAAGAGATGAAAGAGTTACGAGAGTAGATTGTAGATGCGTTAGATTGTGATTAGTTTTGGGATCAAAGTTTGTTGAGAGTATTGATGGTGAATATGATGTGTAGTTTTTAGGACAATAGTAAGTCTATTCTTTTATTCTATTCAATTTCATTGTTAAGACATTGCATTGTGCTTTGCTTATTATAACTATGTGGCTTCATACCATGTTTATTTCATTAAGACATTGCATTGTGCTTTGGTTATGAATTAAATGATTCCCTAAACCATTTTATATTCTTTGCCTTAGTATATGGAAGACTTGATTCTTGTTTGTGCTGTTGGTTTGGGTGGTCAGGCTTTGTTTGCTTCTGTATCCATGGTGACCAAGTTTCTCGGGTATTTTTAGTGAATGGTTGTTATTCTTGGCTTCTTGGCCTAGTTCTTTGTGCTGTTATCTGTGGTGGCTGGATGGTTATCAGATTGTAGGTTTTGGAATAAGTGGCCTACTCTTTCTTGTTGCTATCTTGGTTGTTCTTGCTGGTTTGGGTGGGTTGGTTTACGTTCTCCCTTTTTGTCTTAGCCATGGTGGCTCTTCGGGTTATTTTTTTAACAATGTGGATGGGTTTTTCTTGCTAGTTTGGGTGGGTTGGTTAGCATGTTAGCATGTCTCCTTATGCTATTAGCCATAATGGCTCTGGTTCCTGCTACTAGGTTATTTTTTTAACTTCTGGCTGGGTTTTTCTTGTTGGTTTGGGTGGGTTGGTTGGCTTGTTAACCTGTCTCCTTGTGTTGTTAGCCATGGTGGCTTTGCTAGGTTATTTTTCTTTTCACCTTGTGGCTGGGTTGTTCTTGATGGTTTTGGGTGGTTGGCTTAGTGCCTTGATTAATTATTTATGGTGGCTAGATGGTTGTCACATTATAGGTTTTGGAATAATTGGCTCTTCCTTGTTGCTATCTGGGTTTTCTTGCTGGTTTGGGTGGTTTGGTTGGCTTGTTGGCCTGTCTCCTTCTGTTGTTAGCCATGGTTGCTCCGATTCCTTATGTTGGGTTATTTTTTTAAACTTTGGCTGGGTTGTTTTGTTGCTAGTTTGGGTGGTTTGGTTTGGCTTGTTGGGTTGTTTCCTTATGTTGTTATCCATTGTGGTCTGCTTCCTTATGATTATTTTTTACCCTGCTAGGTTGTTCTTTTTGGCTTGTTGGTTTACTGCTTGTGCATATCATTGTTGGGTGGTTCTTATAGTGCAAGTTTTGGAATAAGTGACTCGCTCTTCCTTGCTGCTATTTGTATCTGTGGTGGCTGTTGGTTGTTATGTTGTATGTTGGCCTTCCTTCTAATTTATTGGTAGCAAGCTTGATTCTTGTTTGTGCTATTGGTTTGGGTGGGTTGGTTGGCTTGTTGGCTTGTTTCCTTATGGTATTATCAATGGTGGCTCCGGTTCCCTATATTGGGTTTTTTTCACCTTTGGCTGGGTTGTTCTTGCTGGTTTGGTTGGCTTGTTGGCTTGGTTCATTATGCTGTTATCTGTGGTTACTGGGTGGTTGTTACATTAGGTTTTGGTCTCATTGGTCTGCTCTTCCTTGCTACTATATGTGGTGGCTGGTGGCTATTTGATTGCAGGTTTGCTTGGTAGGGAATGAAATGGTCACATTGATGTTTTTCTTTTTATTAATAAGGGTGGTAGCATTTTATGTGATTGTAACTCTTCTTTTAGAAATTTGGATGCTCACATCTATTGCTGCTCCTTCGGATGGATTTTGACTAAGCCTGAGCCATCCTTATTTTTCTTTAATGCATCTTTCCATGCTTACTTATATATTTTCTGAGCTTCTTATAGGTATGTGTACAGGGTTGAATCTTACAGTGGTTATGTGCTTTTCTCAAGAAGGAACTGCTACCTTTCTGCTAATTTTTACTTACTTTTTCCTGTAATATATTCTTGTATTAGTTAGGGAAATTTCTTCAATAGGTTTATTGTAGCTCTTGGGAGCATTATCTTTGAGATTTTTTTCTTACAAAGACTGTGTATCTTTTATTTATGTTAATAAAATTTCTATCATTTTTTTGGGAAATAGTTTTCTTGTGCTATTTAATTTTTATTTTTAAATATTCTACAGTGTCACCCATCTTCATATTAATATTTTATTATTTATACACATTTTTTTCAGGGAATATGAGTTCAAGGATCTCTACCGAGTCCGAGTGGTTGCAATTGCAATGTTGTATTCGTCACATGTGAGAAGGAAATTATGGGAGGAGATTTTTTGGGTGTCCAATAAATAGAATAGGAGATGATTGCAACTACTTCAGATGGGTTGACGAATACGAAGGTGACTGTTGACCTCACTTTTGGAGTGAGCTCTCAACTTCTCCATCTTAAACATAGGACTCCTCTAGACACTAAGAGTTCCTTAGTCTTAAGACACTTCTAGTGATTAAGTGAACACTTAACCTAATCCTACAAACTTAGAAGAATTAGCCATAGGAATAGGTTATGCCTGGGTGTTAGGAGGATTTGCCTACCCTATAGCTTAAACCCAATCCTTTCTTCGCTCCTTCAAACCAATCCAAATCAAATCCTAAATCAATCCCAACCCAATTGATTTTATCAAATATTAAATCAATTCGAACCCAATTGATATTCTCAAATCATAAATCAATTCCAAATAAAATCTTAAATCAATTCCAACCCAATTGATTTTTTAAATCATAAATCAATTCCAAATCAAATGATTGAAACCCATGATTGAATTTAAATCCTAAAATCTTTCCTAGCCCTTTGATTTCATCTTATGGACTTAGCTCAAATCAAATCCAAATCATTCCAAACTCAAAAGATTTTTTCATAACCCATTTATATTCTCATTTATATTCACAAATATAAATGAAATATAAATTCAAATAACCAAAACTAAATTCAAAACTCAAATCCAAATCCAACTTAAATCCAACTTATCCTCTGTCAAGTTAAATCCTTGAACTTAGCCAAACCATTCTTAAATCAATTCAAACTCTTGGATTCTCTCTTCAAACAATCACTTCTTTAATCACATGCCCAAATATAAACATAAACTACAATCATCAAAATAAAATCAATCTAACACAAATCAAACCCATATTCATCCTTTTGACTTGAAATTGTCAAATGAACCAAAACCCATTTGACTCTAAATCACTTGCAATTGGATTTATATTTCCATCATAGATCCATATGTGAGTTCAAATAAACATTGAATCAAGCCTTGATCAAGCTAATTAACCCATTTAGGCTCACTTGACCCAAAGTGACCTAAAAGGACCTTTTTGAGCCAAATTCTAATCCAACCCAAATTGGATTGAACTAAGCCCATCTAAGCCTTACATTGTGAGCAACGATCATCCTAGGATGATCAATCACTCAAATTGGGTCAAGCCAAGTGAAACATAGCCTTTGATTAAGTTAACATTTAGCCCAAATAAAACTCAAACTAGTCAAAATGCACTATAGGCCAAATTGATTGAAACCATTGATCTAAACAAATCCATAATCAATGATTGAACTTGACCAAGCCATCAATTGAGCCAAACCAAGCCTAATTGCCCACTTGACCTAAGTTGACCCAAATTGACCTAAAAAGTCAAAATGAGTCAAACCTTGATCTAAGCCAAATTGATCGTAACTAATGGGTCAAATTCATTCTAAATTGATTATGGAACTTGACTAAAGCTTTAATTGACCAATTGGACCTAGTCCAATCGACCGTGAACCCAACTTGACCTAAAAGATCAAATCAACTTGAAATCAAACCAAACCAAAATTGATTGAAACTAAAGCTCACAATACATTTCAAATGATCAACCAAGCCTAAACCAACTCATGACCTAACCCAATTATGGGTCAAATTGGTCAACTTGACCCATTTGACCTAAATGAACCTAAATGAATCAAAACCAAATCAAAACCAAATTGAACCAAACTAATGATACCCATAGGCTCCAAATGATCATTTGGACTTGACCTAACCCATGGTTTGACCCAATTTGACCCAACTTGACCTAAAGGATCAAATTGAACCAATTCAAACTAAATGAACTCCAAATCACTTGAAATTTGGCCCAACCCATTTTCAATCATTTCAAATCTGTCAAAATCAAAATCAAGGCTAAATGACCATTTTGCCCTTAAGTCAAAGGGTATCCTATGACCAAATTCACTTAGAATTTGGTCATTCCTTTTTCAAGGCCACTTGGCATCCTCTTAATGATCCACATGGACACCAAGGAGGGTGATGAACATGACCCAATGAGTTTGGGTCGATCATGATTCAAGCCAAGGCCAAACCAATCCCTCCAATGAAAATTGAGCACTTGGATCACAAAATGCACCCACCTAGCACATGAGCATCCACTCTCCTTCCCTCCACTACCTAAAATGACTCACATGGGATGTTTGACAACCTAAATAGTGAACCCAATCCTTTCCATTGATTAAAAATGGCAAAACTACTCATCACCATCCATTCCAAGGAGGGGGGAGATATACTCCCCCTCATTCCCACTTAGACCACAAGCACTCATTTCCACATAGCTTAGGAGATTCAATTAAAGCCTCCCCAAGCTTTTCCAAGCCATTCCCAAGCTCAATTAATTTCCCATTCTTGATTTCACTCAAAGTCAAAATAGGGGAGATCAATCCTAAGCTAAACTCATCCAATTATCCATCAAAACCAAATTAACCTTGCAAGCACCATTAGTGGACTTCATCAAGCTCAACCAAGTCATTTCCTAGTCTCCAAGATGCAGGAAGCATCACTTTGATCAAAGCCAATCTCTATTGAAGGGGAGCTTGGTCAACCGAGCCATCTACTTCAAATCAAGATCCAATTCCTTCAAGGTTACTGCTGGAAACACCGGTGATAGCTTCCAGTGAGGTAATTTCTTGAAACTGTAGCCTTAGGAAAATTTGATTTGGTCTTTTTTAAAGAAAAGTTTCACCCCATTGGATCTTGACCATTGGATGTGCATCCCCCCTCCTTACAAAGGTGTGGGATCATTTTGATCTCAATTCAAGCTCGGGTGAGCTCGAATTGAACTGGGAGAGATTAAAGGTATTCATCTCTTGTCGCTAGCGAAGAAGAAGGATCACACACCATCTATTTCATGTGATTGGAATGGACGACTGTGATTAGATCATATTTGATCCTCTTTGATTTAAGCTTAACTCAGGATTAATCTCGGCCATCCAATCTTAGATCGACCCCAGAGAAAGCATCACATCGACCAGATGGGTGTGACAACTTAAATAATCAATCCTATCATGCCACATGGAAAGCACGCCGCATCAGCCGCCACATGGCCCGGTGGAATTAAGGGTTAATTAGGCTTAATTAATCTAATTTTAATGCTGAAACTTTCAAAATTCATAAGTAATTGTAGAAAAATTCAAAAAAATGCAAATAAATACTTATTTTGAAGATAATTCAGAGAAGAATAATACAACAACAACAAGCCTTAATCCCATTAGGTGGGGTCAGCTACATGAATCCTTCGTCTCCATTATGTCCTATTATGTGTCAAATTCTCATTTAATTCAAGTATACTAAGATCATTTTTATACATCTTAACCAAGTCTTTTAGGTCCACCTCATCTTTCTTAACAGGAAATCTAATGCATCTACTCTTCTAATCGGGTCATCGGATTACCAACGCTTTATGTGGCAAACCATCTAAGGCGATTCTCCCTAATCTTATCTACCACTGGAGCTACTCCAACTTTTTCCTGAACATACTCATTTTGCATTCTATCTCTAAGGGTAAAGCCACTCATCCACGAGCATCCTCATCTCGTAACACTTAACTTAGTCTTATGTTTCTCTTTTATTGGCCAACATTGCACATAAGTCATTGGGTCTTACCACCATCTTATAAAATTTTCCTTAAGTTTAAGTGGAACTTTTCTATCACATAATAGGCGATATTCCTCCACTTCAACCATCCAACTTGAATTCTACTAATAACATTCCATCTATTTCACCATCATTTTGAACAATAGAGCCTAAATATCTAAATCGCTCACTCTTATTAATGACTTGATCACCTAAAGTCACAACACTACAACTAAAAATTCTACAACTAAAATTATACTCCATATATTTAGTTTTAGATCTACTTAAACGAAAATCTTTAGACTCTAAAGTTGACCTCCATAATTCAAGTTTCTTGGACTCCTCTAGTCTTATCAACAAGAAGAATGTCATCAAAAGCATACACCAAGGTACATCTTCTTGTAAATGCCTCATAACATCCAAACTAAAAAAAGATAAGGGCTTAATGTTGATCCTTGATGTAATCCAACCGAAATAGGAAAATATTTTGTCAATCCTCCTTGTGTTTGGACACGGTAAAAGCTCTAGTATACATATCCTTAATGACTTGAATATAACCAATATTAACTTCTGCTCTAGAACTCTCCAAAGAACATCTCTTGAGACTTTATCATAAGCTTTCTCTAAATCAATAAATATCATATGTAGATCCTTCTTATTTTCTCTATGCTTCTCCATCAAACCTCTTAACAAATGTATAGCATCCATAGTAAATCTACTGCATGAAACCAAAGCGATTGTGAGAAACTTGTCACATCGTAACCTATGCTCAATTACTCTCTCCCATAATTTTAATGTATGGCACATTAACTTCCTCTATAATTTGTACACTCTTGTGCATCACCTTTTCTTAAATATAAGAACCAACAAACTCTTTCTCCACTCATCTCGCATCTTTTAGTCTTTAAAATAACATTAAAAGATTTGTAAGCTAAGAAATTCCTTGATCTCCTAAACATTTCCATACATCTATGGAATATTATCGGTCCTCTTGCTTTTCACATTTCATTTTCTTTAAAGATTCTCTAACTTTAGATTTACTAATCGATGATAAAATGAAATTCTCTATTTTTTTAGGGTATTAAGGTTCTAAAATCAATGTACTTTGAACCTTCATTGAAAAGTTTATTAAAATACCTCATCCACCTATTTTCAATATCTTTTCTAAGAAAAGCACTTTATTATTTTCATCCCTAATACTCACTTGAACTATGTCTTTACTTCTCCTATCTCTTTGGTTAGTTAACTTATACATACATCTTTCATCTTCTTTGATATCTAATATTGTATAAAATCACTAAAAGCTAAATTTTTTGCATCATATATTGCTTTCTTAGAATCTCTACTGTGCCATTTTATATCTTTCCCAATTCTCGAGTTTTACATCTAAACCAAGTTTTGAACAATGCTTCTTATTTCTTATCTTTTCTTGCACACTCCACCACCAACTATTCTTATTAAAAGAAGCTTTTCTTTTGATTTTCCAAGCACATCTTTAGCAACTTGCTTAATATCACTTGATATTTTTCCCACATTAGCTTCCTTATGAACATCCCAAACTCTAATTTCTTGTAGCTTGCTCTTAAAATATTTTTATTTGTGTTCTTTAAGTATCCCCATCTAATCCTAGGATATAATTTAGTTTATTTTTTCTCTTACAACCTTTCATCTTAAAATCTAAAACTAATAGTTGGGTACTTAAAATTTCACTTGGAATGACCTTATAATCTTTACAATCTAAAAAATTTATTTTTCTTATCAAAAAATAATCAACTACAAAATCATAAGCTAAGGCAAAATCTAATATAGTCCTACCTTCTTCATTAGTCACTCCAAATCCATAACCACCATGAATACTTTTAAAATCTTCTACCACTCTACCAACATGTCCATTTAAATCTCCCCCAATAAATAATTATTTTTCAAGAGGTATCTTTTATATTAATCCCTCTAATACATTCCAAAATTTTTCTTTTGAGCTTACCTCCAAACCTACTTGAGGAGCATAGACACTTATAACATTGATAATCTTAGTATCAATAATAATATTTAAAGCTATAATTTTATCTCCACATCTATTAATACCTATAACATTATCCTTTAAACTTTTATCTATAACACACCTACACCATTTCTAGTTCAACTTGAATACCAAAGTTTAAAACCTAAACTATCAATCTCCTTGGCCTTCTCACCAACTCATTTAGTTTCTTGAACACATAAAATATTTATCTTTCTATGAACCATAATATCTATTAATTCCATTAATTTACCTAAGAGTACCATATTCCAAGATCCTAACCTAATTCTAGTTTCATAACTTCTTTGCTCGCATCCGTCCATAATGTGGGAACCTTGCTTATTTAACACGCACTGCAAGATGTGGGTCTACATATTCCATTATAAATACCACTTCTGGAGACGCTAATTAACAACAATGATTTAAAGGATTCATGTCATGATTCAAAAAATTTTACTAACCCTAACGCAACCCTCCACTTTTTGCATCCGGACTTGGGACCGGCAATGGTAGTGTTAATTTTGAATTGTGATTTTAACTCAATTTGGATTTTATTAAAAATGTAATTAAGTTAATTACTCTCTAATTAATTTAGCAATTAACCCCAAACTTTCTAGGATTAATTAGTTGGATGACCTCTGCCTCCCATGATTTTCTTAAAATTTATTGCTCGATTAATTAGGGAAATTGCTTGTTTCATCATAACCACTTTCTTAATTAATTAAATGATTAATTCACCATTAAATTGATAAATTCACTAATCAAGTTTGCTAATCATCATAAAGTAGTGAATGGACTTAGGGAATGAGATTAGGATTTCTTTTCAATCTTTTCACCTAAGTTTATTTTATTTGGATAAACACTTAATTAATTTATAAATTAATTAATGACTTAATTACTTCATTAATTAGTTCAATTAATAAAATCCAAAATCAAATCATTCCAGAACTTAATCACTTAATCTTGGGTAGATTCTTAGGTATTCAATAACCTAAGAGAACTTCAAAGGAAATTATAATCAAACTATATGTGTAAGATGGTTATGAAAGTACTTAATTAAACCCTTTAGCTTAATTAATTAATACTTGTGAGGCAATTGCATTAGGCCCCTTTATTTCTTAGGTGCATTGCTGATTTAAATTCCATGTGGTTGCATATCATATGTTGGCTCATAATTACTTGAATAATTATGTTAAAGTGGTATAAGTAAGGGGTAATTAATAGATTTAATTCATACCTTAAACTAAACAAAATATAAAATCAACCTAATTGTTCTAAAATTAAACTAAACCAATTCACACATGTGGGAAATGGGTTAGGACAAGCAAACCCTTTTCATATTTCCTAAGTTAAATCAAATTCAAAAAATAAAAATCTCCTTAAAGAATTTTGATTCATTTTAAACAATCCTATTTTATATGATTGTTCATAGGAAGTAATTAAGGTGAATGAAGTCATGTGCTTGCATCCCTTTATTTATTTCTAAGCATGTTAAATATTGTTTGCCATATGAAATCATTCATTTATTTCTTTTGAAAATGTTTTCCTTTTATGTAAAATTGCATGTGTTGGTTAAAATTAAGAATATGAGTGTCTATTATCACTATTAAACCAAAAATTATTTTCAAAACCTATAAATTAAAGATTGTGAATGAAGTCTTGCTACTTATAAGTACTTATAAGCTTGCATGTGATTATAGCATAAGATGTATTTTATATTATTTTCTTCTCTTCTCTTAACATGGATTTGGATAGGATTTGAAAAGTATATAGTTCATTTGAAAAGAACACAACACTTGCTTAAATTTATTCCTATGCATTTCTATGTTATGGCTTAAGAAGGATCCTCACATTTGCACATGTAAATAATACAGCCAAATCAAACATAATCTTTTGCATGATTCTTCATCCATTTATTTTTTTTGTACATCAACATGTATTTAAGAAAAGTCATATATTTTTCTAGACATCCTGGGGCTACGAGGCTTTAATAGCCCTAAGTAGGTCTTGTACCTTACACCCTTGGTGTAGAAAATAATGGCACCATACTCACTTATAACTTTTATACATGTGAATGTGCATTTTGTTAATGGATGAAAAATCCCTCTTTTCTACATAATAAAGACATGCATCAATGGAATATCCAAAATTTTGAATCATATTTCTTAGCATTCATCATCAAAGTGTGCTAAAATTTACATTATATGTATATGTATGCTTAGGATTATTCATTTGCATGGTAGACATGGTGAAAAGAAATAAATGGTTGTGTGTCATGTGGTAGTAATCAACCTTAACTAATCCTAAGATTCTTTTCTTTTAAATAGGACTATTTAGAGAAAATATACACTCATGGTTAATCAAAACACATAATAAAATATTCACTAAAGAAAATTCATCAATCGATTTACCTTAGAAATGTTTTAAGGTAGGGATGAAAGAGAAGTTCTCTTCTCTTCTTCTTCACAACATTTAGTAACTAAGTGTAGGTTCATTCAAATCAAATCAAATCATCAACTAAAATTGACAAATTAATTAAATCACTTGAAATTAAACCACCTTTAAATTGAACCTTTCACACTTAGAAAATTTCAATCTTAAAGCCTAGTTAAGACATGCCACACAAGCCTCAAATGGCATACACATTAGGTTAAGTCACCATTTCTAGCTCTATGTTAGAGCAGTGCATGGTTTGATGCCTGATTTTATTTTGTGATGTAATATTTTTAGACTGGATGTTAGGGTGCATGTGTGTAGTCTAGATGTTAGGCCAATATTAGCCTAATCATGCTTTCTATTAGGGATTGTACTTAAGGGGCGCTGTAATAAAAAAAATATAAATGCTTTTCCTGTGCATGTTTCTTATACCCCTAAGAATAACTTGAATTAGGATAGATGGACTTGGTTACCCATGTGTGGGTTCTAAGTCCAAATTATTCATATAACTACTTAGGCTGTGCGATATGTTTAGCTAATCTCTGCTTTGTAAGTTTAGTTAGATTTATCTTTTCTTTTTTGATGTAAATTTTTCAATTAAATTTGGAATAAATATTATGGTGGAATTAAGGTGAACATTGGTTATAAGATCATGTCTTATATACCATGTGAAGCCTTAGAGCAAACTACATCCCAAGTTAAATCAAAAGAAAGAAAGAAATGAAGAAAGAAGAGAAGCTAATCAAAAAGAAGCAAATCAAAAATGAAGAAATAAAGAATGAAGACCCCCTCTATAATAAGAATTCCTTTTAATTATAATCATTCATTTGTAATCCAGGTTGTATAATAGAGCTCGGCTACCCACATTTCTTTTTGGGTTGTGCGGTGAAACCCGACCACATCGGCTTCTTATTCTTTTGTACTAATTTTATAATTGATTGATATTTTGTTTATGATTGCGCAGTTAGGATGGCATGATTTTTCTAGTTCTCTAATTGCTTGATGGTTGTTGAATGGCCTAGATGCGATTAAGCTCTTAGGAAAAAATAAATTTTCTATCAAATTAATCAACTCAAAATTAAATTAAATAACTCATAGCCTCACCTAAAGCCTATGACATAAATCAAGATAATAAAAGATTTAGCAACCCCTTAGCTGGATGTTATATGCCTCACATCATGCATAAGTCATATTTCTTCACTCTTGCTAATAGAGGGCTTCCACCTTTGCCATAGAAAATGGCTTGACCTTTGAGATCCATGGTGAAAACACACCTCATTCTTTCTATTTTGGCCCATAACCAATTTCTTATGCATTAGGCATATGAATTCCCATAGCTGCCAAATAAAAATGTCCAAAATTAGAATAAAACTTAACAAAATTTACATTAGATTAAGTCATTTATTCATGCCCTTCATGATCTAGTCTCTTAGGGAGTGTGTTTAAGGACTTAGTCTCATTTCTAAATAAACAACATCCTAGTTATCTTGCAAAGCATAAGACTTACCTACATGTATTTAAAATCGTAGAGGAGTTAGTTGGCGGCCACCCCCTAGGCAGTTGTAAGTCCAACAATCAGGTGGTTTATTATCTCTTGTGGAAATAAACCATATACCCATTTTTGCCTTAGATTTAGGTCGTACTTTAGCCCTCGCCAAAGCTCCCTAGATTTAGGATCCGAGGTTGCTGTTTCCTTGTGCTATAATCATAAATCCTCACCTCTTAGGTATTTTTACGATCTTGTATTGTGGAATTGTAAGCCCTAGATTTCTAATAAAAAATCAAGTTAAACATATAATCCTCTTCAAATCTCAAAAATGTAAAGTCCAACCATAGGATAATTTGGGAAGCTCATTGGGTTTCTAGTATTATGAGCATCCCCTACTCATCTCCCTTTGGTTTTGATAATAACTCCCTCCTTTTGATCAATCCCACTTGATTTTCCAAAATAACCAATTTGTTGATAGTCTTGAAATCACAATGATCATTTACTTTAATCGAGAGTATTCCTAAGGAATCTCATTCTTAGGATGTAATTAACAATGAGGGCTTGGCTCCACTGAGAACTTAATGAACTGGTTTAAAATAAATCCTACTTTACTTTTCCATGTAAAGGAGGGGAAAGATCTATGGTACATTCAAAGACCCATTGTCTTTAAGAGTCCTTATTAAGTGATTAGGTCTATTATATGATGGTGACTTCTGTCTCTCGAGATAGTACATCATTCCTCAATGTCATATCTGATCACCCTAATAAGTATATCTGTGGATTTACGTGATGTCCCAATAATATTTTCAATTCAAATGAAAATAAAATACCATAGTGACCCAACAAACAATGAGCATGTTAGAAGGATAGCAATGGAAAAATTTATTTTAAAAAGATTTGATCAACATGATAGTAAGCTTAATATTTTGATCGTATTAGTTATTATACTTATAATTTTAATATTACTGTTTTCTATTAAGTAATGTTATTTATTAAGTGATGTATAATATGGTAATATAATTTAGTTGACTTATGACTATATATGAATATCACTTATCTTATTTTTTATTATGTTTATAATTACTCATCATATGCTCACAGGGGCATTTTAGTTATTTATGCATAAATAACTACAGCATAGTAGATTCTGAACTGAGTTTTCTAAATAAATCTTAGATTCAACAACAATAGCTTCCTGCCATTAGCTTCTTCTGCAGTAGCTTCAGAAAAAGCTGCAGCTACTCCAAACAGACCCTAAGATCACTTAATTTTAAAATCATTAGAGCACCTAAATTTTAAAATAATGATATATGATCAAAGAAATTAATATAGAATATCTAATAAAGTGTTTTAAATATTAACCAAATTTATTAAATTAACCCTCAAAACTTTGTAAATAAAATCTCATTTTTAACATGAAAAGAGAGAAAGAGAGCAAAGAATTAAATCTAAGAGTTTGAAGCAATAAACACCAACAATCACCATCAGTTGTCACCAAAACTACTATAACTCAACTATCACTATACAACTATTGTAGTCTTATCATTTCTTGGTTATTATTGTCAATTATTATACAAAAAATGAATAAAAAATATTCAAAAATTTGTAACATCATATTCTTTTGTTGGAGAGAATAGTAGAACTTCATAAATTTATTTATATAGTAGTTTTTTTTGGCTGAATCGGACCTCATGAGTTTTTTTTCCTTTTTGAGTTTTTCATGTAGAGTCTTGCTGTCTCTTATCACTTCTTTTTTATGTGTGTGCTAGTTATTCCTATTAAGCTAAAATCTAATTTATATTTATATGGTGAAAATTTATTAGATTCATTTTCTAAGATGTATACTTCCATCTTCAATCTATGTGGATAAAATGAAGATAGAAATGCATTTGGACACCACATAGATCTGCAGATGTTCTTATTAGGGTGATCGGGTGTGACATCGAGGAGAGGTGTACTATCTTGGGAGATAGAAGTCACCATCCTACAATGGACCTAATCGCCTGAATAAGGACTTCTAAGGATGATGAGTTTGCATATGTACCATAGATTCTTCCCCCCATTTTACATGAAAAAGTAAAGCAGGTTTATTTTAAACTAAGTTCATTAAGTTCCTTACAGGGGCAAGCCCCCATAATTAATCACATCCTAGGGAAGGGGATTCCTTAAGAATACTCTCAATTAAGATAAATGATCATTGTCTCTAAAGATTTCAATAGGTAGGACTATCAATCAATTAGTTTATTTTTTAAAGTTCAAAAGAGAGAGAGAGAGAGAGAGAGAGAGAGAGAGAGAGAGAGAGTTATTATCGAAGCCAAAGGAAGATAAGTAGGAGATGCTCATGATGAAAGGAAACATAGCAATCATCTCAAACTATCCTATGGTTGAGCTTTACATTTTTGAAATTAAATTAATTTATTTGAGTTGAATTTTTCATTAGAAATTTAAGGCTTATGATTCCACAACACAAGATTATGGAAATGCCTAGGAAGTGAGGATTTATACTTATGGCCCAAAAGGGGAGAAGCAACCTCAAAACCTAAATCTAGGAACTTTAGCGATGGACAAAAGCACACCTACATCTAAGGAGAAAATGGGTATATGGTTTACCTCCACAAGAGAGGGTAAATCACCCGACTGCTTGGACTTACAACCACCTGGGGGTGGCTGTCAATTAACTCCTCCTACGATTTTAAATTCATGTAGGCAAGTCATATGCTTTATGCAAGATAGCTAGGCTGTTATTTTTTTTAAGAAAGAGATTAAGTCCTTAAACTCACTTCCTAAGAGACTAGATCATGTAAAAGCATGAAAAATGACCTAGATCTAATGCAGATCATATTACATTTTATTTTTATTTTTGGACAATCATTTGACTTAGGCTTATAGGATTCATATGACTAATGCATGAGAAATAAGATTATGGGCCAAAATTAGCAAGAAGGGGGAGGGGTATTTCCACCATGGCTCTCAAAGGTCAAGCCAAGTTCTTAGGCAAAGGTGGAAGCCCTCCAATCAAGAGTAAAATAATATGCTTTTATGCATGATGTCATAAAAGAAATACTCATCCAGCTAAGGGGTTGTTAATTATTTTTCTTGATTTTAACTTAGGCTTTAAATGAGGTTATGAGTTGTTGATTTTTTTTTAATTTTGAGTTATTTAATTTGGTAAAAGATTTATTTTTCTTTAAGATCCTAATCGTCATCCAGGTCATACATCAAGCAAGGAAGAACTAGGAAAAGGATGCCATCTTAATGCACAAGCTAAGGAAAATATCAAACATTTTATAAAGCTAACACAAAAGAATAAAAGGTCATTTGTGGTTGGGCTCCACCACATAAATCCAAAAATAAACTTGGTAACCAAGCTCTACCCTTATACAACTGGATTTCAAATGAATTAATTTACAATCAAGCAAGGAAATTCATGTTATGGGGGTCTTCATTCTTCATTTCTTCATTCTTCTTTGGTTCCTTCTTTTGGATGGTTAGAATGTGGATGCTTCAAAGGCTTCACATGGTACATAAGATGAGATCTTTTGTGTAATGCTCATCCTAATCCCCCATAACAATCATTCTAAAAGCTTAATTATAAAAATTACATTAAAAGGAAAAGTAAATCTAACTAACACCTATAAAATAGAGATTAGCTAAATAAATCATACAAATCTCATATGATAAGACTTAGCACCCACACATGGGTAACCAAGTCCACCTGGCCTATTGGATTATGCTTAGAAGTATAAGCACCTGCACATCAAAAGTAATTATATTTTTATTACAACACCCCTTAAGCATAATTCCCTGCAAAAAAATAATGATTAGATTAATCATCCTTCCATTCATTATATGCTCACTCACCCTAACATCTAGACTAAACAAAACCATCACAAAATAAAAAGCAAACATCAAACCATGCTCCACCCTAACCTAAGTCTAGAAGTGGTGACTTAGTCTAATGTGTGTGCTTTAGAAGGTTTGTGTGGTATGCTTAGTTATGACTTTAAGGTTTGGATTCTCTAAGTGTGAAGATGTTCAACTTAGATGGGTGGTTTCATTTAAGTGTTTAGTTGATTTGGGTTGATTTTATTTGATATTTTTTTTAGATTTGAATGAATCCTACAATTAATTACTAAGTATTGTAAAGAGAGGTAAAAGAGAAGAGAACTTCTCTTTCCTTCCCTACCTTAAGTAATATCTAAAGTAGATTCATGTTTAGTTTTATTTAGTGAATATTTTATTATGTTTTAATTAATCCTAAGTTTAGATTAACTCTAAACATACCCATTCAAAAGAAAAGCATTTTAAGATTAAGTAAAGTGAACCAATATCATAAAATAAACACCACTTCATTTCTTTCCCAACATGTATAACATGCATGTGGATGAATCCTAAGCATATCTATACATACAAATGGAAATGTTTAGTACACTTTATGATGAATGCTAAGAAATGTTACTTAAGAAAATTGGAATGCTTTATGATGCATGATTTATATTAAGTATGAAAGAGGGGTTTCTTTATCCATTATTCACATGCACATGTATATGTATGAAAGGCGTAAGTGAGTATGACACCATTGTTATAAAAGGGTGTAAGGTACAAGACCTACTTAGGGCTACTTAAAGCCTCATAATCTCAGGGTTGTCCAGACTAATATACCACTTTCCTTAAATACAAACACATGTACAAAAGAAATGAATGGAAAAAGAAAGATGCAAAAAGTTTGTAATTATTTGTTTATGCAATTTATATGTACAAGTGTGGATGTCCTTCTTAAGTAATAGCATAGGAATGAATATGAATGGGGCTAGAAAAGTGTTGTATTCTGTTCAAGTGGATCATACACTTTGCCAAATCCTATTCAAAACTATGCTAAAAGAAAAGAGAAGGAAAGCCACACTATGCACATCTTCATATTTATATCCACATGCAAGCTTATAAATAATTATAAGTAGCACACTTTCCATTTTAGGTATTTGATTTATAAATTTTGGAAATAGCTTTGGATTTAGTAGTGATAATAGCCATTCATATTTCTACTTTAGTCAAAACATGCAGTTTGACATAAAAGAAACATTTCATTTTTAATTTGATTTTTGAAAAGCATGAATGCATGGAATTTATATGGCATACACATTTAGCATGTTAGAAAAGAATTAAAGTGATGAAAGCATGTAAACACATCCACCATAATTAATTCCTAAAGACAATCATATGAAATAAAAAAGTTTAAAGCAAATCAATTAATTTTTAAGGAAGGTTTGCTTTTTTTTGAGTTTGATTTAATTTGAGAAATGTGAGGTGATTTTGCTATTCCTAACCCATTCCCACATATGTTTGTTATTTTAGTTTAATTTTTAGGTGATTAGATCAATTTTATGCTTTGGTTAGGTTAAGGTATGAATTAAGTGTGTTAATTACCCCTTACCTACACCACCTTAGCATAATTAATCAAATAATTATGAGCCAATGAGATAACATAAAATCACACAAGGAATTTAAATCAGCAATGCACCTAGGAAAGAAAGGTACCTAATGCAATTGGCTCATGATTAATGATTAATTAAAGGGGGTTTAATTAAGTCTTTCATAACCCTCTCACATGTGAGATTTTGATTTCCTTAATGTCCTTCCATTATTGAACACCTAAGCATCTACCCAAGATAGATTAATTAAGTTCTGGAAGGTTTCTGAATTTATTGAAATTAATTAAGGGGGTAATTAGTGAATTAACCCTTAATTAAGGTTAGATTAATGAAAGAAAAGGGGGTTTAAGGAATATCTTAAGGAAAGTATCCCAAAATTATTCCTAAACCTCATATTCACTTAATCAAAACTTAATTGACTCAATGGAGGGTTAAACCACTAATTATACACACTTAATTAAGCTTAATTATATTAAAGGAGTGATTAAGGAATGAACTAGAAATTCCTCTAATTAAACTACCAATAAATCCCAAGAAAATTAGGGGAGGTAGGAGTCATCCCACCAATTATGCACAAGAAGTATGAGATTAATCAGTGGAGTAATTAAATGGTAATTAGCAAAATAACATTCCCAATAAAACTCAAATCCAGAGAAAAGCACTATTCAAAATCCATTGAAATCATTTTAAAATATTCTATGTTCAATTATCTATCCAATGCAATTTATTTCATATTTTTCTAATTTTTTAAGCTTAGATATGAATTTAGGAAGTTTGCATGATTAATTAGATGATTTAATAGCCTAATAAAAAGTTTAATCCCGCCGACGTCACATGGATCACTGACGAAGAATGTGCCTTCCATATGGCATGACGGGATTTGATATTTAAGTTGTCACATCATAGAACCGCTTCAACGGTGACACTATGTGCTTTCTCCTCACCCATCTGATCAAGGATCGGACGGCTGAGGTTAGATCCGTGGTTCTAAAGGGATAATCCATGGGGATCTACATGCCTTTGTTCATGGCCATCCATCCAAAATGCATGGTTAGATGGCCCATGATCCTTCTCTGTTCTTCTCTGTGAGAAATGGACATCGTCATCTTTTAGAAGAAGATTTGAGCTCGATTGAGCTCAGATTGGTTTAAAACTCAACCCACATCATCAAAATGCAAAGGATATCACATTTAACGCTAGAATCTCATGGGGGTGATACTTTACTTCACAAAGGACTAGACCACATCTAGATTGAGCTTGGTTTAATGGCTTACCTCACTGGAGGTGATTACCAGCGCTCGATTCCCATGGAGAAGCTTAGTCTAGTGGAGACGAAGCTTCTCTTCTAGAGGCTAAGCTCCCCTTCAAGTAGGCTTGGTCTTGATCAAGAGTAGCCCTCCCTTGCCTTTGGAGCTTGTGTGAAGGCTTGGGTGAGTTTGATCGAGCTCCCTGATGAAGCTTGCAAAGTGATTTGGCTTGGTATTGAGGGTGGAGTAGGTTTGAATTTTAATGGAGCTCCCTTATTTTTGGTTTGAGTAAATCCAAAAATGGAGAAGTTGAAATCACTCTAGGAAGCTTTGGATCACTTAGCAATGGATCCTCTGGCTTCCCTTAGCTCAATCGAGTATGATACTGTGAAGATTGAATGAAATTAGGGGGAGTATATCTCCACCTTGAAGGATCAGATGACTGTGAAGGAGGTTGATATTTTGATCCAATTAACCCTATTTAGTGGGTTGTTTTAGCTATTTAGAGTGGCATGACATTCAATTTTGGCCAGAGGAGGAGTGGGTGAGGTGGCCATGTGCTCAAACAAGGTAGGGAAGATTCCATGTGGCCATTTTCAAAGAAGGTGGTTAGTTTTGGGTTTGGGTTGGGTTTAGACCCAAACCCATTGGGTCATGTGCACCATGTCTATTAGTGACCATTTGGTTCACTAAGAGGATGCTAAGTGTCCATGGAAAGGAATTGACCAAATTCAAGTGATTTTGATTTTGGGTTACCCAGTGGCATAGGGGTAAAATGGTCATTTGACCTTGATTTTCAGTTGGGCATGTTTGGTATGATTGAAAAATGGGTTGGGCCATGTTTCAACGAATTTGGAGGTTGTTTGATATGATTTGGCTCATGTTGACCCATTTAGGTCAAAATGGGTCAACTTGGGTTAAGTTGACCAATTGGTCAAATTGGGTCAAACTAAGGGTTGGGAAAAGTTCATATGACCATTTGAAATGTTTTGGTGGCTTTGGTTTGATTCAATTTGGTTTATATTTGGTTTTGGTTCAATTGAGTTCATTTAGGTCAAATGGGTCAAGTTGACCAAATTGACCCATTTGACTTATTTAGGTTAGGTCATAGGTTGGTTCAGGTTTCATTGGTCATATGAAATGGATTGGAATCTTTGTTTCCAATCAATTTGGTTTATATTTGAGTTTGGCTCAATTTGACCTTTTAGGTCAAGTTGGGTTCATGGTCAATTGGGCTAGGTTGGGTCTAGTTGGCCAATTGAGGCTTTAGTCAAGTTCAACAAGTGATTTGGAATGAACTTGACCCATTGGTTTCAATCAATTTGGCTTAGATCAAGTTTTGGCACATTTTAACTTTTTAGATCAAGTTGGGTCAACTTGGGTCAAGTGGCCAATTGGGCTAGGTTAGGCTCAAATGTTGACTTGGTTGAAGTTCAAACATTGATCATGAATGTGATTTGTTCAATGGTTTCAATTAATTTGGCCTATAGAATTTTGGCTATGTTGGGTTTCATTTTGGCTAAGTGTTGACTTGGTCAACCCTTAGGCCCTTAGGTTTGACTTGGTTTGACCCAATTTGAGTGATTAATCATCTCATGATAATTGCTGGTCATGATGAGATGCTTAGATGGGCTTAGTTCAATCCAATTTGGTTAGGATTAAAATTTGGCTCATAAGGGATACTTTAGGTCACTTTGGGTTAAGTGAGCCTAAGTGGGTCAAATGGCTTGGTCAAAGCTTGATTTGAGTTTGATTGAACTCACATATGGACTTATGATTGAAATATAAATCCATTTGCAAGAGATTGAAGTCAAATAAGTTTTGATTGTTTGACAATTTCAAGTCCAAAGGGTGAACATGAGTTTGATTTGGGTTTGATTTTTGAATTGAGTTTTGGTTAAGTGATTGAAGTTTGTATTTATATTTGGATTCATGATTGAGGGATTGATTGAATTATGAAGAAAAATCAAGAGTTTGGCTTGATTTGAAATTGATTTGGCTAAGTTCAAGATTTTGACTTGAAAGGCTTAGGTTGGATTTTGATTGAATTTGAGTTTGATTTTTGGATTTGGTTTTGGATATTTAAATTTATATTTCATTTATATATGTGAATATAAATGAAAACATAAATGAGTTATGAGAAAATTGCAGGAATTTGAAGTGATTTGAACTTGATTTGAGCTAAGTCCATGAGAGGGGATCAAAGGACTTAAGGAAAGATTTTTAAGATTTGGATTTGATTTTGGAAATTGGTTTGATTGATTTGAATTTATATTTCATTTATATATGTGAATATAAATGAGTTATGAGAAAATTTCATGAATTGGAATTGACTTAGACTTGATTTGAGCTAAGTCCTTAAGAGGGAATCAAAGGACTTAGGAAGGATTTTGAACTTGGAATTTTAATCATAAGCGTCAATCATTAGTTTCAATCATGAGTTTCAATCATGGATTTCAATCATGTAGAATTTATTTGAGTTTGGAGAAAATCAATCAAGTTGGAATTGATTTGAGTTTGGAAAAAATCAATGAAGTTGGAATTGATTTAAGTTTGACTTGAAGGGAAGAAGTGAGGAATTTGGTTCAATCTATATAAGGTAGGCAAATTTTCTAACACCCCATAAGGCATGACCTATTCCTATGGCTAACTATTCTAAGTCTCTAAGTCTAGGTTGAGTGTCCACCTAATCACTAGATGTGTCTTAAGACTAAGAAAATCTTAAGGTCTAAGAGAGGTCCTATGTCTAAGATGGAGGGGTTGAGAGCACATTCTAAAAATGAGGTCAACAAAGGGCACCCAATAGGTGGTGTGGTACCGCACATTAGTGTTGACCGAAATGATCAACCACACCGAGCGATCACAAGCACTAACAGTGACGATCTACTCCTAACCCAAGGTGTAAAGGGAATCCAGAGCTTAGTGCAATATGACTCTACTTATGTCAAAGACATAAGAGAGAAGGTGGAATCCACTAGTGAAAGTGTATGTGAACCTTCCACTAGGGAAGCAGGTTTAAGTCATCCATAAGGGGATGAGAGGTTTGCTTTGATTTGAGTCTCGCTAGGGAGAAATTTTATTTGTTTAATTAAGTTTTACTGGGGAAGAGGGTTGAATTTGTTTCAATTTATTGTTTGTTTAGACTCCATCAGGGATAGATAAGTGAACTCTCCACTAGGGAGGCAAGTTCAAGTCATCCACAAGGGAGGGGTTGTGAAATCCACCGAGGGATTAAAATTCTAGATTCATTGGGGAACCAGAAAGATTTGCATCTCATGAGGAGAAGCAAAAGATTTGATTTAGATTGATTGATTATTTTATTTTATTTGTTTCATTGGATTTGTTTTGTTGAGTTTATTTCAAATTTTTAGATTTTAGATTTTGAGATGGACCCTATTGGTTTTGATGGACAAAGTAATATACGGAGGCCTGCTCAGTTACCAATCCAAAGGGGTAGTCTACTAAACACATAACAGGACTAGCCAACTAAAGGGATGCCTTTCAGTGTGCAATAGTTGTACTAGGAAGAAAACATAGTAGACTTACATCCTCGAAAGTAGAGACCGATTCTGGTGATCCATGGCAAGATTGAACCCAACCTGAGGCTATTGGTGAATGCTGGGACTTAGATCAACTCGAGGATAGTTAAGATTAATTTCATTTTTCATTTTGTTTTGATGGGTCCCATCGATTTACGATGGACTGTACTGAGTAGGGGCCATGGAGGCCTAGAGCTAATTTAAACTTACCAATTTAAAGGGAGTAGCTTACCAATCACAAGGTATGACTATCCAACTAGGGGATGCCTTTCAGCTTGTAATGGTCAAGTCTTAAGAAGAAAGCAGACTCACATTTTCTAGAAATAAGGAACCAATGGGGTGATCAGTTGCTTTGGATAACAAATCACGACTATTGAGTGAATGCTATTGGGGAACTTAAGATAATCAAAGATTAATTTTATTTTTTAATTTATTTTGATAGATTCTATTTATTTGCAATAGATCATACTGAGAAGGAGCTTATATTAGCTTAGACCTTTCTCAGATTTACTTGAACCAAAGAGTAGCTTCGTAGCCAATGGGAGAACTATCCAACCAAAGGAGTGCCTATCAGTTTGCAATGATCAATTCAAGGGAAGAGCTTGGGGACTCACATCTTCCACTACAAAAGACCACTGAGGTGATCGATTTCTTTGGGCAACAAATTGAACTCGACCTAGAGCTGCCCGTCAGTTTATGATAATCATGTTAGAAAGAATGCGTCATAGTCCTACATCTTCGAAAGTGGAATGACTGCTGGGGTAACCTAATGTTGGTGAAAAATTTCTATACGGGAGTCACCTTTCAAATCTATGGGGAGAAATGAAAAGGAGGCAAGCATATAGAAATTCATCTTTTTTAGGATGCCATGCAGATCCGTAGATATATTTATTCAAATGATCGAGTATGTCATCAAGGAATAGTGTACTATCTTGAAAGATAGAAGTCACTACCCTTTTATGGACCTAATCACCTCAATAAGGACTCCTAAGGATGATGGGTCTGCATATGTACCAGAGATTCTTCTCCTACTTTACATGAAAAAGTTAAGCAGGATTTATTTTAAATCAAGTTTGTTAAGTTCTATATAGGGGCAAGCCCCCATAGTTAATTACATTATAAGGAATGAGATTCCTTAGGAAAACTCTCGATTAAGGTAAATGATCGTTATCTTCAAAGGTTTTAATAGGAAAGGACTATCAATCGATTGGTTTAATTTTGAAGATCAAATGGGATTGATTGAAGAGAGGGAGTTATTATCGAAGCCAAAATGAAAGATAAGTAGGAGATGCCCATGATGCTAAGAAACCTAGTAAGAATCTCAAACTATCCTATAGTTGGGCTTTACATTTTTAAAATTGATTTAGTTTGTTTGACTTGAATTTTTCATTAAAAATTTAGGACTTATGATTCCTTAACACAAGATTAAGGAAATGCCTAAGAGGTGAGGAATTATACTTATGGTCCATAAAGGGGAGAAGTAACCTCAAAACCTAAATCTAGGGAGCTTTAGAGAAAACCTATCTAGTGAAAATGGGTAATTGGTTTGCCTTTACAAGAAAGGACAAACCACCTGATAGCTTGGACTTACAACTGACTGGGGGTGGCCACCAACTAACTCCTCCTATGATTTTAAATACATGTAGACAAGTCTTTATGCTTATGAAAGATCGCTAGATTGTTATTTATTTAGAAAGAGACTAAGTCCTTAAAGTCACTCCCTAAAGAGACTAGATCATGTAAAGGGCATGCTTCAAATGACCTAAATCTATTGCAATATAAATTTCATTTTATTTTTCATTTTGAATAATTATTTTGACTCAAGCTAATAGGATACATATGCCTAATGCATGAGAAATAGAGTTATTGGCCAAAATCAGTGAGAAGGGAGGAGGTGAGTTTCCACCATGGCTCTCAAAGGTCAAGCCAAGTTTCTCTAGCAAGGGTGGAAGCTCTCCAATCAAGAGTGAAATAAGATGCATTTGTGCATGATATTATAAAAGAAATGCTCATCAAGCTAAGGGGTTGCTAATTCTTTTATCTTGATTTTAAACTTAAGCTTTAAATGAGGTTATGAGTTGTTTAATTTTTGTTTTGAGTTGTTAAGTTGGGTAAAAGATTTATTTTGTCTAAAGAGCTAATCCACATTAGGTCATACATAAAGCAAGGAAGAAACTCAGAAAAGCATGCCAGTTAATGAAAAAGCTAAACAAATCATCAATCAATTTGTAAAGCCAATCGCAAAAAGAGTAAAAGGCTATTATGGTCATAAAACCCAAAAAATATAAAATTGGTAGCCAAGCTCACTTATATCTAGATTACAAATGAATTAGATTACAATTAGCAAAGAATTCATTATTATGGGGGTCTTAAAGCTTTATTTCTTCTTTCTTCTTCTTTTCTTCTTTCTTCTTTGGTTCCTTCTTTTGGTTATTTGGAAGGTAGATGCTCCAAGACTTCACATGGTGCGTAAGATAGGATCTTATGACCATTGCTCATCTTAATCCTCATAATAATCATTCCAAAATCCTAATTGCACAAATTTACATGAAAAAGGAAAAGTGAAAATCTAACTAACACCTGCAAAATAAAGGTTAGCTAAAATAAACCAAATAAATCCGAAGCATGTGTATTGGACTTATCATCCCAGACATGGGTGACTAAGTCCACCTGGCATGTTGGATCATGCTTAGGTAAAACACCGCAAAGCATTTATATTTTTTTGTTTATGATAGCCTTAAGCATAATCCCCATAAAAGAATAGTTAGGGAGAGCATCTACTATTCATTCTTATACACCCTAACATCAAGTCTAAAATATATATCACAAAATAAAATAAAATATCAAACCATGCATCACCCTAACCTAAAGCTAGAAGTGGTGAATTAGGCTAATATGTGTGCTTTGAAGGTTTGTGTGGTATGCTTAGCTATGACTTTAGGTTCAAATTTTCTAAGTGTGAAATCATGTTCAACTTAGGGGAGGGTTTGATTTAAGTTGTTTAATTATTTTAGGTTGATTTTATTTCATGTTTTGATTAGGTTCAAGTGAATCTACCATTAATTACAAAGTTATGAAAGAAGAGAATCTTCTCTTCTAACCTAAGTAATTTCTAAAATAATTCACATTTTTGTTTTATTTAGGTGAATGTTGATTAAATCTTTTAATTAATCCTAAGTTTAGATGAACTCTAAAAACATATTCAAAAGAAAGGCATTTTAAGATTAAATAAAATGAATCAAAATTCACAACATTACTTCATTTCTTTCCCAACATATATAACATGCATTTGGATGGACCCTAAACATATATATATATATATATATATATATATATATATATATATATATATATATATATATATATATATATATATATATATATATATATATATGTATATATATATATATATATATATATATATATATATATATATATATATATATATCAAATGAGAATATTTAACATACTTTATAATGCATGCTAAATCCATTTAAAGAAATTTAGAAGATTAAGATGCATGATTTTCTTAAGTAGAAAGGGTTTTCCTTATCCAAATTTTCATGTGAAAGTAAGAAAGACATAAGTGAGTACTACCATTGTTAACCAAGGTGTAAGGTACAAGACCTACTTAGGGCTACTTAAAATACCTGGGTTGTTAACTAATATACCACTTTTCTTAAATACAAACATGTGTATAAAAGAAATGAAATGGAAAAAAAGAATGTAGAAGTTATATTAGTGGATTCATTTTGTTTATGCAATTTATGTATACAAGTATAGGTAGCCCCTCTTAGGTGATAGCATAGGGATGAATCGGATATGGAATTAGGTGAGTATTAGGTCCTTTTCAAATGAATCATATTTCTCACCAAATTCTTATTCAAAATTATACCAACATAAGAGAGAAAGAAAACCTATGCTAAGCAGACCTTTATAATCTTTCACATGCTAGTTCATAATTAGAATATATGTAGCATACTTTTAGATTTGATAAATTATTTATATGTTCTGAAAATAATTTGAATTTAGTAGTGATAATAGCCATTCATATTTCTACTTTAGCCAACACATGCAAACTTGACATAAAGTAAACAATTTCATTTTAAACTTGAATTTGAAAAATATGAATGCATGAAACCACATGGCATACAAATTTAACATATTGAGATTCAAAGTAATGAAAACATGTTAACAAATTCACTTTAATTAAATCCTAAAGACATTCTTATGGAATAAGAAAGTTTAAAATAAATCAAAGTGTATTCAATGTGATTTTTTTTAGTTTGAAGTTTGACTTAATTTTGAAAAGGTGAGTTAAGTTTCCTGTTCTTAACCCATTCCCACATGTGTTTGATATTTTTTTTAATTTTTAGTTGATTAGATTCATTTTTAAGTATTGATTAGGTTAAGATATGAATTAAGTAACTTAATTAACCCTTACATACACCACCTTAGCATATTTAACCAAATAATTATGATCCAATGAGATGACATAAAAACTCATAAGAAATTTAAATTTATAATGCACCTAATAAGAAAAAGGTCTAATGCAATTTGGCTCACAATTATAGTTAATTAAGCTAAGGGGTTTAGCTTAACTAATTTGGAAACACCCTTTCACACATATGAATTAGGCTTTGATTTCCTTAATTGAACTTATGCTATTAAACATCTAAGCATCTACCCAAACTAGATTAATTAAGTTCTATAATTTTTTAAAATTTTTAGAAATTAATTTAGGGGATAATTAATGAATTAACCCTTAATTAAGAGAAGATTAAGAAAAGAAAAGGGGGTTTAGGGAATAGCTTAGGGGAAATGCCCCAAAAATATTTCCTAAACCTCTTATCTACTGGATCTTGACTTAATCAACTCTAATCATGGATTAAAACCACTAATCACACCTTAATTATCCTTAATTAGGTTAAGGGGGTAATTATGAAACCCATATGCATTTCTCCAAATTAAGACTTCAATAAATCTCAAGAAAATTAGGAGGAAAAGTCATCCCCTAGAATATACCCAAGAAGTTTGGGATTAATCAGAGGCTTAATTAAAAGGTAATTAGCAAAATGAACTTCTAATAAAACCTAAAAAGAGAAAAGCATAATTCAAAATCCATTGAAATTAATTTAAAAAATATTCTAGGTTGAATTAACTTTCCACAAAAATATATTTCATATTTTTCTGACTTTTTTTGAGAGAGATATCAATTTTAGAAGATTCTAGATTAATTAGAATTTAAGCATCCTAACTAATCCCCACTCACGCAGATGTGGTGGCGCGGTCAACTTTACGCATCACACCATGAACCCACTACTTAAATGTCAAATCTAAAAGGTGGCATGATGGTGAACGCGCTTTGATCTCCATCGACCGATCAAAGATTGGATGGCTAGAGATCTCCCAGCAATTTTAAAAAGGATAAATCAAGTTCGAAACATGTGAATAATCTTGGTCGTCCATCCAAAATGTGCAGATGGATGACCAAGATCTCCCCAGTTCTTCCCCTTACATAAACAAAGATCATCCATGATCTAGGGGAAGATCTGAACTCTATTGAGCTCAGATTCAAACAAGACTTAACCCACACTATGTAAAGCCAATGAGCGACACATCTAACGATGTGGTTTGCATGAATTAAAAATTCCCATCACAAAGGACCAACACCTCCTATGCTTGATAGTGAGAAAATTCCATACCTCAGGAGGTTATCACAGACACTCAAGATCGAAGAGGTAGCTTCGTCTAGGGGAGACAAAGCCCTGTTAAAATTCTTAAGCCTTGGGGTTGAGTAACTTGCTATATGGACTAACACCGCTTGAAGATCCTTGTAGCTTTGATCCAATTTCTCCTCTTCAGGCTATGGGAACTCCAAGGGAAGCAGTGAGCTTATTGATTAGAAGTGTGAGGTGAGGTGGTTTTGTGTGGAGGAAGTTTAAGATTGGATTGAACTCCCCTATTTTCACACTGTGCAAAACCTAGAAGATGAAGTTTGATTTCACTCTAGGAAGCTTGGGGAGGCTGAGGAATTATTTCTCTGACTTCCCTAGGTTCAATCGAATTGAGGAATAATATTTTTGAATTCAATTAGGGGGAGTATATCTCCCCTTGAAGGATCAGATGATCGAGCATAGGCTTGCAATTTTGATCCAATTGATCACAATGGGAGGGTTGTTTGATTAGTTAGATGTTCACACATGGTCGGTTTGAGGCCTTGAGTGGATTGCCAACCTCCCAAGTGCTTGAAATTGAGTGAAAGAGGGAGTTTGAATTTACCAATTTGACTTATGGGGTCAGGTTTGGCCTTGGGGCCAATTGGGCTGACCCAAACCCATTGGGTTAGGTGCACCACTTTTTATTAGTTCCCATTGAGCTATTAGGAAAGCATCAAGTGGATATGAAGAGGCTATGACCAAATTACCCATGGATTAAGCCAAAATTTGTTCTATGGCCTAGGGATAAAATGGTCATTTAATTAATTTTTCAATTTGGATATGTTGGGTATGTGGAGAAACTAGGTTTGGCCAAGTTTCATGAGATTTGAAATTCATTTGATAAAGTTTGGCGCATGTTGACCCATTTAGGTCAAAATGGGTCAACTTGGGTCAAGTTGACCAATTGGTCAAATTGGGTCAAACCAACGTTGGGTCAAGTTCATATGACCATTTGAAATATTTTGGTGGCTTTGATTTGATTCAATTTGGTTTATATTTGGTTTTGGTTCAATTGAGTTCATTTAAGTCAAATGGGTCAAGTTGACCTACTTGACTTCTTTGACCTATTTGAGGTAGGTCACGGGTAGGTTTAGGTTTGGTTAGTCATATAGAGTGGATTGGTATCTTTATTTTCATTCAATTTTGGTTAAGCTCAAACTGGGCTTAACATTAGGTCAAGTTGGGTCTAAGGTCAATTGGGCTAGGTTAGGTCTAGTTGGCCAATTAAGGCTTTGGTCAAGTTCAACAAGTGATTTGAAATGATCTTGACCCATTGGTTTGGATCAATTTGGCTTAGATCAAGTTTTGACATATTTTGACTTTTTAGGTCAAGTTGGGTCAACATGGGTCAAGTGGCCAATTGGGCTAGGTTATGCTTAAATGTTGGCTTGGTAAAGTTCAAACATAGGTCATGAGTGAACTTAGATCAATGGTTTCAATCAATTTGGTCTATGGTGGAATTTGGCTATGTTAGGTTTCATTTTGGGAGTGTTGACTTGGTCCCTTAGTTTGACTTGGTTTGACCCAATTTGATTGATTGATCATCCCATGATGATTGTTGATCATGATGAGAGGCATATGTGAGTTTGGTTCAATCCAATTTGGTTAGGATTAGAATTTGGCTCATAAGGGTACTTTAGGTCACTTTGGGTCAAGTGAGCCTAAGTGGGTCAAATGTCTTGGTCAAAGCTTGATTTGAGTTTGATTGATCTTATATATGGATTGTGATTGAAATATAAATCCATTTACAAGTGGTTTGAAGTCAAATGGGTTTTGATTTATTTGTCAATTTTATATTCAAAGGAAGAATATGAAAAGGTTTAGGGTTTGATTTTTGAATTGATTTTTGATTTGGTGATTGAAGTTTGTATTTATATATGGATTCATGATTGTAGGGCTGATTGAATCATGAAGATAAATTAAGAGTTTGGCTTGATTTGAAATTGATTTGGCTAAGTTCAAGATTTTTACTTGAAAGGCATAAATTGGATTTTGAATGGATTTGAGTTTGAGTTTTGGAATTGGTTTGGTTTTGGTGGCTTTAGTTTGATTCCATTTAGTTTATATTTGGTTTTGGTTCAATTGAGTTCATTTAGGTCAAATGGTTCAAGTTGACTTATTTGTCCCCTTTGACCTATTTGAGATAGGTCAAGGGTAGGTTTAGGTTCGGTTAGTCATATGGAGTGGATTGGTATCTTTGTTTCTAATCAATTTTGGTTAAGTTCAAATTTGGCTCAACATGACCCTTTAGGTCAAGTTGGGTCTAAGGTCAATTGAGTTAGGTTACGTCTAGTTGGCCAATTGAGGCTTTGGTCAAGTTCAACAAGTTATTTGGAATGATCTTGACCCATTGGTTTGGATCAATTTAGCTTAGATCAAGTCTTGACACATTTTGACTTTTTAGGTCAAGTTGGGTCAACTTGGGTCAAGTGGCCAATTGGGCTATGTTAGGCTTAAATGTTGGCTTGGTCAAGTTCAAACATAGGTCATGAGTGAACTTAGATCAATGGTTTCAATCAATTTGGCCTATGGTGGAATTTGGCTATGTTAGGTTTCATTTTGGGCTAAGTGTTGACTTGGTCAACCTTAGGTTTGACTTGGTTTGACCCAATTTGATTGATTGATCATCCCATGATGATTGTTGATTATGATGAGAGGCATAGGTGAGTTTGGTTCAATCCAATTTGGTTAGGATTAAATTTGGCTCATAAGGGTACTTTAGGTCACTTTGGGTCAAGTGAGCCTAAGTAGGTCAAATGGCTTGGTCAAAGCTTGATTTGAGTTTTATTGATCTTGTATATTGATTATAATTGAAATATAAATCCATTTACAAGTGGTTTGAAGCAAATGGGTTTTGATTCTTTTGTTAATTTCATATTCAAAGGAAGAATATGAAAGGGTTTAGGTTTTATTTTTTGATGATTTTTTATTTGGTGATTGAAGTTTGTATTTATATGGATTCATGGTGATTGAATCAGAAGATAAATCAAGAGTTTGGCTTGATTTAAAATTGATTTGGCTAAGTTCAAAATTTTGACTTGAAAGATATAGATTGGATTTTGAATGGATTTGAGTTTGATTTTTGGAATTGGTTTTGATTATTTATATTTCATTTATATATGTGAATATAAATGAGAATTTAAATGGATCATGAGAAAATTTGAAGGATTTGAAGTGGTTTAATCATGATTTTGGCTAAGTCCATTAAGAAGAATTTAAATGACTTAGGAAAATTTTATGAAGTTTGGAGTTTGAATTTTTGAATTTGGTTTGATTGATTTATATTTGTATTTCATTTATATACATAAATATAAATGAGAATATAAATGAGTTATGAGAAAATCTCATGAATTTGATTGGGTTTGATGATGATTTAGGCTAAGTCCATTAATGGAAAATTAAGGACTTAGGAAAAATTGATGTTTGAAGTTTAATTTTTGGATTTGATTGGATTGATTTATACTTATATTTCATTTATATATGTGAATAAAAATGAGAATATAAATGAGTTTTGAGAAATCCCATGAGTTTGAATTAGTTTGATCAATATTTAGGGTAAGTCCATTAATGGAAAATTAAGGACTTAAGAGAGATTTCATGTTTTGAGTTGAAATTTTGAGTTTAGTTTGATTGATTTGAATTTATATTTCACTTATATATGTGAATATAAATGGAAATATAAATGAATTATAAGAAAATCTCAAAGATTTGAATTGGTTTTAATCATATTTTGGTTAAGTCCTTAAGGGAAGATTAAGGACTTAGAAAGATTTGGACTTGGGAATTTTTATTGATTTTGATCATGGGTTTCAATCATGGATTTCAATCATATAGAGTTGATTTGAGTTTGGAGAAAATCAATTAAGATTGATTTGGAGTTTGACTTGAATGAAGGAAAGTGAGGAATGGTTTAAACTAAGTGTAAGAAATTTTCCAATATGACATCCTATTCCTATGGCTAACTCTTCTAAGTCTCAGGGTTAGCTGAGTATCCACCTAATCACTAGATGTGTCTTAAGACTAAGAAACTCTTAAAGTCTAAGAGGAGTCCTATGTCTAAGATGGAGGGGTTGAGAGCTCATTCTAAAAATGAGGTCAACACCTACTTATGGCAAAATAGATTGAACCCGACCTAAGGGCGACTAAGAAATGAGTACCAACTCGGGGATTTATCTCAACTCAGGTGGTCAGGTGATTCAAATAGGGAATTCTGCTGACACTGCCCTAAAGATAGGATGTCTGCTTGGGGGCACTTTGGGAGCTTGAATTCCTAATCCTCAAGCGAATTAATTTGTTTATTTATTTAGTTTATTTAATCGTGGACCCTATTAGTTTGAGGGATCAAATTGAGAAGGAGCTTATATCGCTAGACCTATCTCAGATTTACTAAATCAAGGGAGAATCTGCACATCCGTTGAACAAATTCTCAAACCACAGGGGTGGCTACTAGGAAAGGGGGATTGTCTCAATCCAAGAGTAACCCAGGTAGTGTCTAAATGGGGTCGCAAAGGAAGTGATCCAAATAGAGTGCCCATAGGGGATGGGGCCACTAAGGGCTTAATACAACACCTTAGAGAAGATGACATCGCTAGTCATATATCAAATAGATATTTAGTGTCCAACTCAAGGAGAAAGCTTGGGGACTCACATCTACTAAGAGTGGTGTACCCACCGGGTGAGTCGCTGTTAGCATAGTGAACATCAACCAACCTAAAGTGCCCATCTGTTTGCATAATCAACCTAGGAAGAAAGCTCGAGGACTGACATCCTCCCATAAAATGATTGTTGGATAGTCTATCTTCGACAGATGCCATATCCACCTAGGGACTACTAAGTGAATGCCACTGACTTAAAAAAAAGTAGTCAAGAGAAAAGGAGCCTCTGTGGGACTTACCCTAAATCTCAAATATACTCGACCTAGTTAGATCATGATGATCAATTCAAGAAGAAAGCATGGGGACTCACATATTCTTAAACTAAATTAACATGAAGTAGCTTACCAGCTAGGCAGTGAAGTCTACCATACTAACAAGATGCTCATTGGTTTGCAATGGTCAAGTTAAGAAGAAAGTGTGGGGACCCACATCTTCAAAATAAGTGACCACTAGGGTGACATACTAGTGAGGTAGCATGTAAACCTGACTTAGAGCAGCTAATGAGTGAGTGCCATAGGGGGCTTGCTCCCACATCAAAATAGCCCGAGATAAAAATATATGTGTTTTGTTTTGTGCATGTGTTAACAAGAATATGATGCCTCTTGGGTTCTCTCACGCCTATCCTAAACACGCTGGGGAGTTTGATGAAGTGGTGCCACGGATGGCAACCGGGAAATCCCATTAAGAAAGAATGCTGCTCGGGTTCTCTTACACCCAACTTAGTTGTGTAATCAAAATAGGATGTCTTGGGTTCTCTCACACTTATTCTAATAGCGCAGAGAGATTGTGTTTGTGCCATAGTAGAGGAATAGGATGCTGCTGGGGGACTCTTACACCTATCCTAGACACGCCATGGCAGATTCTCAAGACAAGCAAACAGCACTTTGAAAGAAGAGAAGATTTATAGAATCAGATTTTTGTTAGATTGATAGAATTATTTTCAAACATGATTTTATGGGTAATATTTCTTCAAATAGAACTCATTAATTAGAAGCACTTTATAATCAATAAGTTGATAAGATCCTCCTTAGGCCTTCTATGATATGGGCCTTCCCAAGTGAGTTCAAACTTGCCTCCCATCTTTCGATGGGCAACAATTGGTCTCTTAAGACTAACACAAGTTCTCCTACTTAGAAAGACTTAGGGTGGACCAGCTTGTTGTGAGCTTGAATCATTTTGGCCTTGTACAACTTGAGGTTCGCACACCAGAGCACTCTCCTCCAAACCTTGAGCTTTCTAACCAACTTTGCATTTCTATAGTGATCTTGCTACCCAATGCTATCCTTAGTGAGAGTTGAACTCTAAGGTAGAATGGCTCACCCATACACTAAGAAAATGGGGATTGAGTTGGAGTTTGATATGTGGTGCAAGCCACAAGGCTTCAACCAACTACTTATTCCACCACTTGTTGTCATCAAGAGTCTTCTAGTATTTGGATGAGAGTTTTGTTGAATGCTTTAAGCTAACCATTTCTGGGGTAGTAGATGGTGGAGTATCTCCAATCTATGTCTCTAGAAAGTGTGATTTTGTGCTTTTGAATGTAGTACCATTATCGGAGTTCATCGAGGCACTCAAAAAAAAGCATGGAAGGTGACCTCTAAGTGGGATTGCCTCACTTGGAAAAGTAAATGGCAAGAAGATGAATGAGTGACCCTTGGAAGAAGGGATCAATCAAATCACAATGTCGACTCAACACTCAATGGCCATGGCCAAGGTAAAGGTTGGGTGGTTCATGGGGACCACACCATGACACGATGGCTCTCCTAGCTATATCCATGCAATGTAATCATCAAGATCAGTGATCTTCATCTGATCATCTTCATACTGATTGATGTGATCGATAAACTCAATGTACCTATAATGCCGCGGGCTTTGTTTGTCTAAACAACATACATTTGGTCAAAGGACCATACAAGGTGCCATCTACGAGCTCTCTGTTTCAATGGGTTTGTGACTTTTCTTGAGGTACTTGTTCAAATAGTCTATGAATGGTTGCCTCCAATCCTCATCCTTTTGGAAATAGCAACCTTCAAGAGAAAGTTTTGATGAGTTCAAAGATCAATAAAGGATAGGACTTGTCTATTTTGGACCCTTATTGAAATGGACTCATCTTGACATGCCAATTCTTGGCAAGCTTGGCCAAAGCATTTGCTACTATATTCTCGGAACCTTGTAGATGGTGACTTTGGAATTAACAATAGCTTCATGGTATACTCAGAATGATTGGTTTTGAGAACCTTGTAGAACTTGATAAATTGATTGATGACCAGCTGAGAATCCCCAAAGATGTTAATGCTCTTAACACTAACTCTGATAGATAACTCCAAATTGACAATTAAAGCCTCATACTTGACTTTGTTGTTGGTGCAAGGATTGAAAAGATAATATGAAAATCTCATCACATCATGATCAGGAGTTAAGAGAACTATTCCTACCCCTACCTTTCCTAGAAGAGTAGATCATGGTGCTTCCCCTTTATGAAAAGAAGCTGCACTATCAAAATACATCTCCATTGCTGTCAATCTCCCCTAAGTTCATGATTTGTTCATCGGGAGATCAAGCGAGAATCAATAGAAGTGGTGTGCCAAATACTAGTGATTGTCATTTTACCGTATGAAGGGTATGAATGTGATATGAAACTACGAGAGAATCATGGACCATCATGCCAAACGTCTGGATAGCATTGTCCATGTCATGAGATGCTGCAATGGATTGGATCTAAAAATCAAGGTCGCCTTATGAGTAAGCATATAGTGTCATAGATTTTGGGAAGATAAGATCAAAGCTAGGTAATGTTTCTTAATAGGTGGGTAGTTCACTTCAACAGGAATCAGACGATGGCTGAGGTAGTAGAGAGCACTCTCCTTCCTTTTGTCATCATTTGGGCCAACAAAGCCAAAGAATCATCCAATGCAAGTAGTGAGGATAAGTGGCCCGCCTTGATCCTAGAACTAGTGGCTTCACCAAATACTACTTGATATCTTTAAAGGCATGCTAGCACTTGTCAACCCACTTAAACTTGGCATCCTTTTTGATAAGTGCTAAAAATGGCTTGCATCTCCTTGATAGGTTGGAAATAAAGCGTCTTAGATATGACAGCCATCCTTGAAAAGATCTGAGTTGTGTTAAACTTTTAGGAGGTGGCATTTTTAAGATAGCTTTAATCTTTTTAGGATCTATCTCTATTCCCCAACGTCGGACAACAAACCCAAGGAATTTCTCTGAAGCTACTCTTAATGCACACTTCAGGGGATTCATTTTGAGGTTATATTATCTTAACCGTTCAAAAACTACTCTCAAGTCAAAGAGATGGTCTTTCTTTTTTCTACTTTTGACTATTAGATCATCAACATAGCACTTAACGTGATGGATGAGTTCATTGAAGATGAGTGGGTTGGTATGTAGCAAAGATTTTAAGGCGAAAGGCATGACCTTATAACAAAAGATTCTAATCGAGGAAAGTGGTGTTTCTTTCATCTTTAGGAGACATCTTGATTTGGTAGATAACCCATCCATGAGAAAGCATGAGATGAGGCGATGTCTACCATTAATTCTAGTATAGGAAGAGGAAACTCATCCATAGGACATACCTTATTCAAGTCTCTAAAATTAATGCATATGTAAATTTTGCCATTCTTCTTCTTAACTGGTACGATACTGGCTAACCAAGTAGGGTATTTTTCTTCTCTGATGAAACCAACATCAATCAATTTCTTGACTTCATAAATGACAAATTGTTCAATTTCTAATTGCATGCATCTAGGAGCTTATTTGATAGGGTTAGTGCTAGAATCTATTGCTAGCTTGTAGGTAGCTATGTTAGGAGATAATCCAGGCATTTCTTCATAACTCCATGCAAAGCAGTCTTTAAACTCAATCAATATCCTAACTAAGTCACTGGTTTCTTCTTCATTCAGCAACAAACTAATGTACATCGAGCATGAATTTTCTTCTATCCAGAGGTTGATTTCTTTAAGCTTGTCAATTATTGAATGGATTTTTTTCAAATTCTGGAGGTGCATCCTTGATCCAAAGATCATCTGAATCATTTAAAGTTTCTAAACACACATTCTCATAAGAGTTGGTGTTGTGTGAAAAGAAGTTATCAGACTCTAAATGATTGGAACAACTAAGCGAATTCATCATGACTCAGAGTAATCCTAGTCCCGATCTTGATTGTGCTTCCCTACTCAGATTGTTCCACGTTCTCAAATACTTATTTTATGCCCAACCATGTATGAGGAATCAAACCTTCGCATAAGATTATGAACACAAGGCAAGTAAAGTCAAATGGTAATTCCATTAATTCTTAAATGAATCCTCCTCAAGTTCTATATCAACTTCAAGACTTGAGGATGATCCCAAAAAGAATCTCTTCAGATTCATATCTTTGGAAGACTTAGGGGCTTCCTTAACTACTAAACCTTCAAATTTTTGAGATGAAGGTGAGGTTAGAGCTAAAGTTCCTAGTTGCTAGATAAGACAAGGAGAGTCTTGATTAATGATTCCCTCATCTCTTTGGATAAGACAAGGGCATCATATATGCTTATCTTAGATGATAACTTTCATAAGTGAGAGATGACATTGTAGTCCACCTTGGGCTGATCCTCCACAAACATATCCAAGGGTGGAGCATCCTGTGGAGGGGCTTCTCATCCTCCAACCAATGACTTATTTCCCCCTATCTTGAGGTGCTGCCCTAAGAGGTAGAACCTTGCCACTACGGAGGTTGACTTCGGTGATCTCTTGTGGTAGGGTAATGGAAGAATCTACTTGCACATTAGGCTCACCTACAGCTTCTCCTATGGGACCCTTGAAATTGGATGATTCCAAGTCTATCTCAAGAGGCAAATTGTAATATTCAGAGTAGAAAAGTTTGACTCTGAATCAGAAAGAGGAAGATCAGAGTTATTATAATTATTTTGACTTGAAGAGTTATCATTAGAAATAAAAAAGATAACCCATCAGAAGTGACACATGTAATTCTAGTTAGATTTATTATTCAATTTCTTGATTTGATAGGAGGTATAAAGTAGAAATCAAGTAAAGTAAGTAGGGTAAGGGATTTGATGCCCTTATCCACTGATATAAGAGTTCTACTAGAAGAAGAAGGGCTAGTTGAGGAAGTCAATGAAGAGTATGGTAAATGAGGTTGGACTCATGGTTGACTACTAGACTATCTGTGTGGAACATCTTGTCAGCTGAGCTCGCCTTTCTTGAGTTAGTAGCTTGCAAACTTTCCTTGAAGTTGAGGTTTGAAGCACGCAAGGAAAGTTTCTTGATCTTCTGAACAATCTTTTTAGAGGTTTTGGATAAAGAGATATCCCAACCTTCTTTAATTTTGGAAAGATCACAAGTCTCCCCAAAGATCACCCTAATGGAACTGAATGGTTATTCCCCAAGGTATTCATTTGGGATGACTATAGCATAGGTCTTGAAGCTATGTTCAAGCTAGTCTTTGATGGTGAAGTAATCTTCAAAACATGACCTAGCATACAGAAAAAGTTGGATCAGATTTTGCCCACTTCCTCCAGTCGAGATAGCTTTATTTTTTTAAGAGGTTCTTAAAGATCTTTTTCTTTCTCTTAAATGAATAAGGTTTGTGTTTATCCAAAAGAGGGTGGACCATAACTGGTATGTACTCTTACTACCATGATGTGGAGAGGAGGCGTAAACCATGGAGGCTGGTGGTGGCAGGGTGCCTCAAGTGGAGGAGGACTCATTTGAGGTCATGGTCTCTCTAATTGATCTCTAGCTAGTTGTTTCCCCTTATCCACCGCTTTCACTATTCTCAATTTCTTCTCATATACCTTCTGCAACTTTAACTTGGGCAACTGGTCTTAAAAAGGTAACTGTTTGACCTCTCCTTGTAGACTAGCTGCTTGATTAACTTCAAAGTTTTGATATTGAAGCCCTTAAGCATGAAAGATCGGCCATGGATATTCTTTAGAAGAATCAATGGCATGCTATTGACAGCTATGGCTCATATTTCATACTATTATATTGAGAATGTAGTCAATAAGGGACTCACAGAATTATAATGAAATTTCACGATGACCCTTTTCTGAGCTCCAGTAAATCTCTTGATAAAGAGTTTCTCCATCTCAGCAAATGCCTTTACTGAACTATTAGGAAGTTCACATACCAAAGCTATACCGCTAAGCTCCGAAAAGAGATAATAAGCATCATCATCTTGCAATAATCCCCTAAAATGTGTAATATCGTGTTTACTATCATCAAAACTCTTGAAGGAAGGGGGGCACGAAAATAGATATTGGATTGCATCAAATTATTACCTTTTGGGATGATGATCCTCCTTGGGCTTGAGCCAATTTCACTGTCGCTCAACCATGGACTTGATATCTTTTCTTATATGGAGGTACTATCCACTACCTTCCTATACATGTGTTACCTTGCTTTACTAGGTAAGGTCTAGGGTCCAAGACATGCACTACTCACCGGGCCTATGGTAGGATGAAGCTTGATTCTGCAATGCTAAGACAACTTCTAACAAATCTTTGAGCCACTTCTCTATCCTATCTATCTTTTCATCCTTTTGATTTATTTGTTCTAG